>OW121740.1:150490360-151085360 GCA_933228675.1 Stomorhina lunata
CTCGTTTAAAAACAAATGCTTATTTAAACAATGTTCCCAATTATTGTAGGGCATAAAAAAGAAACCAGCATAAAAATAAATTTTCCACTAAAAGTGGGCGAAAAAAAGGAGCAAAAAAAAGAAAGAAATGAAATCAAAGTATTCTGTGGTAAAATAAACATTTCCGTTAGTACCCGTAAATTGTATACATGTAATGCTGATGCATACACAAACACACACATACATCCAAACATAAGGACTCCCTGAATCAGTGGCTCATTCGTTAACTGCTCATGGAGTTGTTAAATGGAGGTTTTTTTTTGTTTAACAAGCACAGCCAAGTGTTCCTTTAACATACACAAATGACGAGTGCAGGAACATATTCATTTATTTTATAAAATTACATTGTGAAAAAGGTAAAAACGCACGTGTTGTACAGTTTTAATACAACCAATAAGTACAAAAAAAAAAATAAACCTGTTTCAGCACACACACACACACTGATATGAAACTGAGGAAAAAGGGTAAAAGAGTTCAAATCTACAAAAACACAAAAAATATTCAGGTGCATCAGCAAAGGAATACAAATAAATGAAATGAAATGGTAATGAAAAAAATTGAATCAAGTGTAATTTAAGAGCTGCCATCATGCAGTAACAATCAAAGTTATATTGCATCATATATTGGCAAATAATTCACTGACTCACTGGCTGATAGATAGACTGAATGAATGAACCAAAAACATGCCCTGGGGTTTTGAATTGAAGGAATGTCTTCAAAAATAACAAAATTTAAAAAAATTTTAAATTGTGTTTTAGAAAAAATAGGTATTTTTCACTAAAAATATTTTCATTTTCAAAAAAATTATTTTAGTTGTAGAATTTTTAGTCACTTTACTAAATCTGGAAACATTTCTCTTAGCTTGAACTACTAGGAGAGAACACAAATACACACACTTAAGTAATTGAACATGTCAGTGTTACACGGTGTACTCGTATGCCAGAGTATATGTTTGATTGCAATTCATACATTGACATGTTCTGGGTGTTCACGAACAAAGTGTAACAATTTCCGTTTCCGTTGATGCTGATTAAGTGATTCGTTTGTTGCGATGTACTATGAATGTTATAATAAATATATTGTATGAAAAAAATATACAGTATATTTTTATATAAATATACTAAATAAAATCAAATAAAATAAAAGTAATATATAGTAAAACTGTGTAATATTTGATTGGAATGCACGCTATTGAATAAACTCTCATTGTCAGTGATTATTTACCATGATGTCTGTATATGTATTTTATGAAATTTTTTATTCTTCCATAACTTTTATTGCAGCATATTTTTTTTTAAATTACAAAACACTTCAACAGAATTTTTTTAATAAATTTTTGCTTAAATTAAGTATTACTGGATGAATACATACATACATTCATAAAATATTAATGCACTACAATGTGGTAATTTTTTTTAATGTGAAAATGATTTTTGAAAATAATAAACTAACATTTTCAAAGTTAATCGAATAAAATAAATAGCGGTAATAAGTTCTATTAGAAGATGTTTTTTAACTAAATTTTGTTCCAAACAGAATTTTTATGAGAAGATTTCCAAGGAAGGAATTTTCGATAGAAGACTTTGTATCAAACTGAAATCTCAAAACGAAACAATTGACCCTATCTGCTGTTTCCATTTTGTCCGAAACTGACATTTTTATAGAAGATTTTTTATTTTTGTTCCAAAACTAAATTTTCTATATAGAAAATTTTGTTTCAAATTAAATTTTCTATATAAAGAATTTAATTTCAAACTAAATTTTCTAATTAGAAAAATTAGTTTTAAACTAAATTTTCCATATAGAAAATTTTATTTAAAACTTTATTTTCTGTATAAAAAATTTAATTTCAAACTAAATTTTCTATTTAGAAAATTTTGTTTCAAACTAAATTTTCTACATAGAAAATTTTGTTGTTCTATATAGAAAATTTTGTCCCAAACTAAATTTTCTATAGAAAATTTAGTCCAAAACTGAATTTTCTATAGAAAATTTTGTCCCTAACTGAATTTTCTATAGAAAATTTTGTCCCAAACTGAATTTTATATTGAAAATTTTGTCTTAAACTGAATTTTCTATAAAAGACTTTGGGCCAAACTGAATTTTCTATCAAAAATTTTGTCTAAAACTGAATTTTCTATAAAAAACTTTGTCTTAAACTGAATTTTCTATAGAAAATTTTGTTTCGAACTGAATTTTCAATAGAATTTTCAAAACTAATTTTTCTATAGAAAATTTTGTCAAAACTAAATTTTATATAGAAGATTTTGTCCAAAAGAAAATTTTCTATAGAAAATTTGGTCCCAAACTGAATTTTCATTAGAAAATCTTGTCCCAAACTGAATTTTCTGTTGTTGATCGGAACTGAATTGCCTACAGACAAATTTTTCCCAAACTGAATTTTCTATTGAAAATTTTTCCCCAAACTTAATTTTCTGTAGCAAATTTTTTCCCAAGCTATAAAAAATTTTGTCCCAAACTGAGTTTTCTATAAAAAGTTTTGTCTCAAAACTAATTTTCTATAGAAAATTTTGTCCCAAAATTAATTTTCTATAGAAAATTTTGTACAAAAAAAAATTTTTCTGTCAAAAAAAAAAAAAAAAAAATTAAAAAAAAAAAAAAATTATAGATAATTTTATTTCGAAAAGACTTTTCTATAGAATTAATCTTCTATTGAAAGTTTTGGCCCAAAATATATTTTCTGGAGAATATTATGTCCAAAACAAATTTCTTATAGATAATTTAATCGCCATCGAAAAAATATCTGTGAAAAATTTTCTATAGAAATTTTTTTATTAAAATTTTTCTTAAGAAATTTTATCTTTGAAAAAATGTCTATAAATTTTTTTTATAAAAAATTTTCTATGAAAATTTTCCTATAAACAATTTTTATATAGAAACTTTTTTATAAAGAATTTTCTGCAGAAATTTTGTCTATAAAAAATTTTCTATAGAAATTTTTTCTATAAGTAATTTTCTATAGCAATTTTTTCTATGAAAAATTATAAACAATTTTTCATAGAATTTTTTCTTTAAAAAATTTTCTATAGAAATTCTTTTTACAGAAATTTTTTCTATAAAAAATTCTCTATAGAAATTTTTCTATGAAAAATTTTCTATAGAAATTTTTCTATGAAAAACTTTCTGTAGAAATTTTTCTATGAAAAATTTTCTATAGAAATTTATCAATGAAAAATTTGCTACATAAATTTTTTTATAAAAAATTTTCTATTGAATTTTTTTATAAAAAAATTTCTATTGAATTTTTTTCAATGAAAAATTTTGGATTGGAATTTTTTTTATAAATAATTTTCTATAGAAATTTTTCTATGAAAGATTTTAATAAAAATTATATCTATTAAAAATTTTTTGTGGAAATATTTTCTATAAATAATTTTCTATAGAAGTTTTTTCTATTAAAAATTTTTCTTAGGAATTTTTTCTATGAACGATTTTCTACACAAATTTTTTCTTTAAAAAATTTTGTATAGAAATATTTTTTATGGAAAATTTTCTATAGAAATTTTTTTTATGAAAAATTTTCTATAGAAATTTTTTCTATGAAAAATTTTCTGTAGAAATTTTTTTTATGAAAAATTTTCTATAGAATTTTTTTTTATGAAAAATTTTTTAAAGAAATTTTTTCTATGAAAAATTTTATATAGAAATTTTTTTAATGAAATATTTTCTGTAGAAATTTTTTCTATAATAAATTTTATATAAAAATTTTTCTATGAAAACTTTTCTTTAGAAATATTTTCTATTAAGAATTTTCTACAGAAATATTTTCTATTAAGAATTTTCTACAGAAATTTTTTCTTTAAAAATTTTTCTTTAAAAATTTTTCTATAAACATTTTTTCTATTAAAAATTGTCTAAGAAATTTTTTCTATAAAAAATTTTCTATAGAAATTTTTTCTATAAATAATTTTCTATTGAAATTTTTTCTATGAACAAATTTCTACAGAAGTTTTTCTATGAACAAATTTTCTGCAGAAATTTTTTCTATAAAAATTTTTCTATAGACATTTTTTCTATGAACAAATGTCTACAGAACTTTTTCTACAAAAAATTTTTTACAGAAATTTTTCTGTGAAAAATTTTCTATAGAAAATTTTTCTATGAAAATTTTTTTAAAGGAAATTTTTCTATAAAAAATTTTTTATAGAAATGTTTTCTGAATATTATTTTGTCAAAAAAGATATTTATAGAAAATTTTATTCAAAAAAGAAAGATTTCTTTAGAAAATTCTGTCCCAAAAAGAATTTTCTGTAGAAAATTTATCAAAAACAAAAAAAAAAAATAAATATATTTTATATTTTTCCAAACTGTATTTTTCTATAGAAAATAATACCCAAAACTAAATACACTGTAGAAGTTTTACTGAAAAAATTTAATCAATTTAGAGTTTTTGTCTAAAACTTATTTTTCTTCAGAAATTTTTGTCAAAACTGAACTTTCTAGAAAAAAATTATAAAAAAAATAACAAAAGATTTTGTAACCAAATCTCAATTTTAAAGCATATGTAAATTAATTTCTGAAAGCTAAGATATGAGTTTTCCATAATATCTTTTTAAATAAAAATCAAAAATTTATTTACACACGATATGTCATCAATAACTTTTTAAATTTGAGACACAGGAAAAGGAAATTAATTCAATTCAAAATGTCACTTATTTTTCTAATTTTTTCCCAAACTTTATCTAATTCCGAAAAGTGAAAAGAAGGCAAATCAAAAATATTTAATGAAAACAAGTTTAAAGCAAACGAAGATGCTTGTATTGGAAATACTTTAACAAATGTTAATGCTAAAAAGAAAATTAATTTCATAATTGTTGAAGCGAAAAATTAATTCAAATGCCGTTTGTGCTGTTTCTTTTATTTTCATTTCCCTAAATAGGCAGTTTAACAAACAAATCTGTTTAAACAATAGGAGGGCTCAACATTTTCAAATGTATAACTACTCCTCAAACTCAATTTAAAACTTTTAAAAGATCTGTAGAAAGAGCATAAGGAGAACACAGACTCATGTGATATGTTCTTTAGAGTATATCGAATTACTTTACAAAATTATTTACACGTTATTCTAAAAGATATCTTTTATCTCGAGCCATTCTAATGTATGTTACTTGATATAAATGTTTATGGGAATGTATTTGCAGTCCTTGTGCTTTTTTACATATACTATTGATTATGTACATATGTATATGTATTTGAATACATGTATATGTGTAATTGTATACATATGTTTAGTCTGTAAGTGATTACATTTACATAACAACTTAAATTTTAGGAATATTCAAATGTGATCAACTTCTTGTTATTCGTATGTGTCTGTGTGTGATAGTGACAAGTATGCATTCTTTGAAATTTACACTTGAATACAATTTTTACATAACATTGACTTGTATTTAAATATATTAAAGTCAAAATTAATTAAACTTTGAATTGTATTAGGTTTTTTAAAAAGGCAAATGTCGAATCATTAACATTAAATATTTAAATAAATACTTAAGGTAGTAAAATAATGTGTAAGATATCAAATAGTTAATTTAGAAGAATTTTTGTAGGTACAGTGATTTCGCAGAAAAATATTCATTACAAAACAATTGTGTAACAAATTTATTTTTTCATATTAAATTTTGTCAGAAACTAAATATTCTTTTGAAAATTTTTATATAAACTAAATTTTCTAACGATCGGTCAAAAATTTTTTCTATAGAAAAATTTTCGATCAACAATTTTTTCTATAGAAAAATTTTTTCTATACAAAAATTTTCGGTAAAAAATTTTTTCTGTAGAAAAATTTTCGGTAAAAAATTTTTTCTATAGAAAAATTTTTTTTTCTATTTTTTTCTATAGAAAAATTTTCGGTAAAAAATTTTTTCTATAGAAAAATTTTCGGTAAAAAATTTTTTCTATAGAAAAATTTTCGGTAAAAAATTTTTTCTATAGAAAAATTTTCGGTAAAAAATTTTTTCTATAGAAAAATTTTCGGTAAAAAATTTTTTCTATAGAAAAATTTTCGGTAAAAAATTTTTTCTATAGAAAAATTTTCGGTAAAAAATTTTTTCTATAGAAAAATTTTCGGTAAAAAATTTTTTCTATAGAAAAATTGTCGGTAAAAAATTTTTCTATAGAAAAATTTTCGGTAAAAAATTTTTTCTATAGAAAAATTTTCGGTAAAAAATTTTTTCTATAGAAAAATTTTCGGTAAAAAATTTTTTCTATAGAAAAATTTTCGGTAAAAAATTTTTTCTATAGAAAAATTTTCGGTAAAAAATTTTTTCTATAGAAAAATTTTCGGTAAAAAATTTTTTTTATAGAAAAATTGTTGGTAAAAAATTTTTTCTATAAAAAAATTTTCGGTAAAAAATTTGGGTAAAAATTTTTTCTATAGAAAAATTTTCGATATAAAATTTTTTCTATAGAAAAAATTTCAGTTTAAAATTTTTTCTATACAAAAAATTTTCGGTATAAAATTTTTTCTATAGAAAAATTTTCAGTTTAAAATTTGTTCTATAGAAAAATTTTCAGTTTAAAATTTGTTCTATAGAAAAATTATCGGTATAAAATTGTTTCTATAGAAAATTTTTCGGCATAAAATTTTTTATATAGAAAAATTTTTGGTATAAAATTTTTTCTATAGAAAAATTTTCGGTACAAAATTGTTTCTATAGAAAAATTTTCAGTATAAAATTTTTTACATGTAAAATATTTCGGTATAAAATATATTTTCTTTAGAAAATTTTGTAACAAAATACATTTTCCATAAAAAATTTCTCATAAAGTAAATTTTATGTAGAAAATTTTGTCCCAAAATAAATTTTTTGTAAAAAATTTTGCCCCAAACTAAATATTCCATTAAAAATTTTGTTCTAGAATAAATTTTCTATAGCAAATTTTGTCCCAAACTAAATTTTCAGTAGCAAATTTTGTCCCAATCTAAACTTTCTATAGAAAATTTTGTCCCAAACTGAATTTTGTATAGAAAATTTTGTCCCAAACTGAATTTTCTACATAAAATTTTGTCCCAATCTAAATTTTCTATAGAAAATTTTGTCCTAAACTGAATTTTCTATAGAAAATTTTGTCCTAAACTGAATTTTCTATAGAAAATTTTGTTCTAAACTGAATTTTCTATAGAAAATTTTGTCCCAAACTGAATTTTCTATAGAAAATTTTGTCCCAAACTGAATTTTCTATAAAAAATTTTGTCCCAAACTGAATTTTCTATAGAAA
Source organism: Stomorhina lunata (assembly GCA_933228675.1). NCBI lineage: Eukaryota > Metazoa > Arthropoda > Insecta > Diptera > Rhiniidae > Stomorhina > Stomorhina lunata. Next base: position 150,497,642 of record OW121740.1, read on the forward strand.
ATTTTGTCTCAAACTTAATTTTCTATAGAAAATTTTGTCCCAAAATGAATTATCTATAGAAAATTTTGTCCCAAACTGAATTTTCTATAGAAAATTTTGTCCCAAACTGAATTTTCTATAGAAAATTTTGTCCCAGATTGAACTTTCTAAAGAAGATTTTGTTCCAAACTGAATTTTCTGTAGAAAATATTGTTCTAATATGAATTTTCTATAGAAAATTTTGTCCCAATCTGAATTTTTTATAGAAAATTTTGTCCCAAACTAAATTTTCTTTAGAAAATTTTGTCCCAAACTAAATTTTCTATAGAAAATTTTGTCCCAAATTAAATTTTCTATAGAAATTTTGTCCCAATCTAAATTTTCTATAGAGAATTATATCCCAAACTAAAAAAAAACACGAATAGTTGAAACCACTGTGATAACTATTCATGTGTGTATTTGATATTTGTTTCTTGCCAACTAAAAGCTGAATTGAATTACATATTTAAAGTTATTGCTAAATGAACTTCTGTCTATATGTATTCAAATTTAAGCTTCTCCATAAAATTTTATTTCTAAATTCGTTTATTTAAAATTTTATATCATTGTTTTTTAATGAAAAAAGTTCATTTCATTAAAAATATTTTGTTCTCCCTTTCCAAAAATTAAGAACAGACATAGGGTAGGTATTTAGTTGATTGGTATGCATGATGAATATCGCAAAACATCTTATTTTCTCAAGCTTTCAAACAATAATGCCCATTTCAACACGCGACTGATGATAATAATATCTTGTTGTAAGAAACTAACAATTTTATTATGCAAAGTGTAAGAGCAACAAAAATTACTAAAAGCTAAGAAAAAAAAAAACGCATGAAATATAAGAATATGTTCTTTTTCGTTTTATTTTGTAAATTTTTAATACACTTGAAGTACATTTTCAAATAAACATGTAAACCGAATAAGTACTGGGACTGTGACTTCCATTTAGTACAACCAGAACAAATAAACCATGAGCCAAACAGTTTCACAATCTACTCCCACCTCTAAAAAAAAACAATAAGGACCTTTACAAAAATGGTTGTAACATTTAAATAAAAAGAAAATGTTACCTTAGTGTCACATACAAAAACACTTTTTCTCTTGGCTTTTCTTCTTTCCATCTTCATTTTTATATCTATTTTTGGTTTCCGTGCATTTAAAATACCACATTTTGAATTATATTTTCCGTTCTCAGTTTTGGTGGGACAACAACAACAACAACAGTATCAACGATAATGAGACTATAGTAGTAAAATGTAATGTAAGAAATGTAAAAAAATTCTAGTTAAGTTTTTAGCAAGTCCTTTTACGTGGATTCTCAAGCTTAATATGGAAGGCATAAAACAAACGTGTTACATGTATGGAATAGTAATCATCCAAATGGTTACAATCTTTTCAAAGAATTCTATCTTCAAAATGATGAATATTTAAATGCAGTAAATGAGAAAAGAAAAATCGAGAGCAGCAGAAGAATCAAATCTCCTGGTGAAGAAAGTGAAACAATCAGAATTTTTTTGTTTGAAGAAAATATTTACTTGGAAATAGTCAAGGTAGATGGAATTTTAAGACAAGTATATTTCTTTTTCTTAACATTCAAATTAAAACTAGGTTGTATAAAATTTAAAGATATTGGAATTTTTTAAAGCAATATAACTGAAAGATTCATCATACTAATGTAAATATTTTGTCGATGGTATTGAGAAATGTATTATATAAAATTTTACACAAATCGAAAAATTTTCTTTTAAAGGAAAATGATAATATTAACATAATAGAGTCAAATCAAAATTTTTCAAATACGTTTGTATTAAAATAATTTGAATTGCTAAACAAAATGCTTTTATTTCGCTATCCACCAAATGTTGTCCCAAACAAAATTTGCTATAGAAAATTTTGTACCAAACTAAATTTTCTATAGAAAAATTTTGTCCCAAACTAAATTTTTCGTGAAAAATTTTGTCCCAAACTAAATTTTCTAAAAAACATTTTGTCTCAAACTAAATTTTCTATAGAAAATTTTGTCTCAAACTTAATTTTCTATAAAATATGTTGTCCCAAACTAAATTTTCTGAAAAAAATGTTGTTCGAAACTAAATTTTCTATAGAAAATTTTATGCTAAACTAAGCTAAATTTTCAATAGAAGATTTTGTTCCAAACTAAATATTCTATAGAAAATTTTGTCCTTAACTAAATTTTTTCCCAAACTAAATTTTCTATAAAAAATATTGTCCCAAACTAAATTTTCTATAGAAAATTTTGTTTTAAACTAAATTATCTATAGAAAATTTTGACCTAAACTAAATTTTCTATAGAAAATTTTGTCCTAAACTAAATTTTCTATAGAAAACTTTGTACCAAATTAAATTTTCTATAGAAAATTTTGTCACAAACTAATTTTTCTAAAGAAAATTTTATTCCAAGCTACATTTTCTAAAGAAAATTTTGTACCAAATTAAATTTTCTATAATAAATTTTGTCCCAAACTAAATTTTCTATAGAAATTTTTGTCCCAAACTAAATTTTCTATAGAAATTTTTGTCCCAAACTAAATTTTCTATAGAATATTTTGTCACAAACTAATTTTTGTAAAGAAAATTTTATCCCAAACTACATTTTTTAAAGAAAGTTTTGTCCCAAAATGCATTTTCTAAAGAAAATTTTGTCCCAAACAAAATCTTCTTAAGAAATTTTTGTCCCAAACTTAATTTTCTACAGAAAATTTTGTTCCAAACTAAATTTTCTATAACAAATTTTGTCCCAAGTTAAATTTTCTATAGAGCAATTTTCCAAACTAAATTTTCTATAGAAAATTTTGTCCCAAACGAATTTTTACCTAGAAAATTTGGTCCCAAAATGAATTTTCTAAGAAAATTTTGTCTCAAACTAAATTTTCTAAAGAAAATTTTATCCTAAACTTAATTTTCCGATTTTTAAAAAATTAAATACTGAAAAAAACAGTCTTCTCAGGTCAATTTCTGTAGCAAAAAAATTGACTTTGTAATACAGAAACTACAAAGTAAGACATGATTTGCCATTTTGAGACTCGCAAGTACTGCATAGTTCAATTTTGTTAAATACTTATCAAATTAACATGGTTTTTTTATACTGGAAAATGAAAATTCTTTTAAGATCTGTATCAAAACTAAATTTTTAGGCTTAAAAATGTTGTTGAACAAATTTTAAAGAGTCAAGATTTGAATTATTAATGGCAAAGTAATTGAATGTTGTAAATTTAGTGTCGAATTTCTATTAAACTTATAAACATACAGGTATGTGATGAAAAACGGTCGTTTACAAATCGATCGATTTTAGATATATTTTTGACATAATTTTCGGCTATTTCCCCTAAAAAAAAATTTTGGCTTTAATCCTTTTGACTGATACCTTATCTTCCATTCGGTTTGAATTTTTAGGCAAAATAAATAAGAATAATCTCAAAAATGTATTTGAAATCGATCGATTTGAAAACGATCGTTTTTCATCACATACCTGATAATTATGTTTTAGAATGATTATATTGTTTTATTAAAACGAAATATTTTAACCTTCAACAGACATGAGGACTGAAATGATCTTAATATTGTTTTGTCGAAAATTTAAATTTTTGTTCATAATACAATAAGATGCTTTCAAAAATTGTTCTTGTTTTTTAATTTTATTTATTTTGTTTTAAATTTATTTATTTTGTTTTAAATTTATTTATTTTGTTCTTATACCATTAATTGGGTGCGTATGATGAATAAATTTGAACAAACTCGTTAGAAAAAATAATCATACGCACCTATTTCTTATTAAGGCTCAATGTCTATATAAGAGTTTTTAATGTTTACCAAAGGTTTGTTATACCCTTCACCACCATATGTAAAAAGGGTATTATAAGTTTGTGCTGATGTATGTAACGCATAGAACTATTTGTCTTAGACCCACCTTTTATACCAATAGACTTGGAATTACTAATAAGCTTAGAATCTCTTTCTAAGCCAATTAAGCGATGTCAGTCCGTCCGTTCGTCTGGATAGCTGGATTTTTTTATTTCGTATTTCTTAAGACAATTTGATGAATTATGGCACAGATAATTTTTTGATAGTGGGAGCATTGCTATTGAAATTCTTAAAAATCGGTCCATTATTAATGGTACCTCCCATAGATCCCACTTCGCGGAATTGATATTTTGTTCACAAATATTTGTTCATGAAATTTAAAACAGATACTCCTTATGTAAGCCAAAATCACTGTACTAAATTGTTTGTTCATTTGACCATACCTTCCATACAAGCTCTTCTTTCAAAACGCAATAAATGTTAAAAAAGTAAGTAAAACGCTCGTTAATCTGAACATAATGAGAGTTTTGAGTTAAGTTTTTGCATACATAATTTTCGTAAAAACTGTTATCAACTTGCCAAACTTCGAGATAATCGGTCCATATTTGAGCTTAAATCTCATATAAGTAAGTCAAAATGACGGAAACTGCTTAAATATATAAGTTTTTAGAAATTGTTTGTATGATGGCAAAATTTCCATAATCATAATTAAAACAAGTGCTATAGTCGGTCAAGCCAGACCATACGATACCCTTCGCCACTAAGGTCAAAGGTGTTATTTTTCCTGTATAAAGACAAATATTTGCTAAATTTTGCCATCATACAAACATTTTATTAAAACTTGTATATTTAAGCTGTTTCCGGCATTTGGACTTATATGAGAGCTAGGATTAAATGTGGACCGATTATCTCGAAATTCGGCAAATCGATTACAGTTGTTACAAAAATTATGTATGCAAAAAATAAATTCAAAATTCTCATTATCTTCAGATTTACGAGCGTTTTAGTAATTTTTGTCTCATTTAGTGCGTTTTGACAGAACAGTTTGTATGGGAGCTATGGTCAAATGTGGACCGATTTCGATATTTGGTACAGTGATTTAAATTTACATAAGTAGTATTTGTTTAAAATTTCATGAACAAATATTGAATTTGTGGCAAATATATCAATTCCTGGAAGTGGGACCTATGGGAGGTACCATCAATAATAGACCGATTTTGACGAATTTCAATAGTCTTGGTCCCATTATCAAAAGAATGATCTGTGCCAAATTTCATCAAATTATCTTTAGAATTGTGACCTGTAGTTTGATTACAAGGTTTACATGGTGGTCCAGCCAGCCAGCCAGCCAGCCAGCCAGACCTATAAGCCTATTGGTATACTAAAAGATGGGTCTAAGACAAATATTTCTATGCGTTACGTACATCAGCACAAACTTATAATACCCTTTCTACCTATGGTGGTGAAGGGTATAATGAGATTGTAGCGGCTCATTAAAAGCACTATTTTCTTGCTAATATAATAATTTTAAGCAAATAAGTTCCTAAAATTCAAAGGAAATAAAAAAACGTTTTAAAAAATCTAAAAAACTGAAGAAACAAGATGCCAAATTTGACCATCGTCGGCCTATATTAACAAAAATCTAAAAAGTTTATTTATAAGCTTAGAAAACTAGGTCTGGATATAATGTTGCTGATGTGCTGCTTTTGGTTTATCATAAGGGCTGGCATATGAATTCTTCTAAAGTTGATGTAATTTATTTTTTATTGGTTTATTTGAAATAAACATTTTTAATAATATAATACATTTTAATACATTTTTTTTAAAGTAATTAATAAAATTTTGAAAATAAGTGAATTTTAATCTCCTCGGTGACATATGTAAGATATCTTATCCAAACTCTTGTTTAATGTTTCCAATTCTCCGTTTACGTTAAATCAATCAATAAAATAAAAATTGAACAGATTTGTTAAACAGGAAAATAGTTATTAAGTTTATTTTTGGTGACAGCTTTTAGCCACCCTGTATTTTAAACTTACTCGATTTCTGCAACAAAATTTTTACAAAATTTTTTAAAATTAAGGGCCTTAAATAATCGACTCTTGAGGCAATTTCTATGCATTAAAAATTGTATGTATTTAAACCAGGGACTGTAACTGTTATAACTTTTATCGTAAAAGTCAGAAAATAAAAGTTATTTTTTGACTTTTATTTTTTCGAGCAGAAATAAAAGTTATTTTGCTGCTCGAAAAAATAAAAGTAAAAAAAAATAACTTTTATTTTTGCTCGAAAAAATAATAGTCAAAAAATAACTTTTATTCATGATCGAAATAATAATAGTCAAATATAACTGTTATTTTTGCTCGAAAAAATAAAAGTTAAAAAATAACTTTTATTTTTGCTCAAAAAATAAAAATCAAAAAATAACTGTTAGTTTTTTTTTTCTAAAAAATAAAAATCATCGCATTTTATGAAAATTTCCAAGACTATCAAAATGGTATACTTGGTTTTATTCTCCGACATTTCCTAGCGGTTGATTTTTTTAATCAAAAATTCAAAAATAACAGTTATTTTCGGTCCCTGTTTTAAACATATACAGTTAAAACTAGATCATGCTTTCCCATCCTATAGGTACTAGTGTAAAGCCCGGCAACAAAAATATCTTTTGTTTTTTTTTATTTTTACAATTTAAACATGTTCCCAATATAAAGAGATTTTGATTCTGTACATCACCACCCATGAAGATGACGTAAATTTCGATTAAAAATAAACTTGCCTCTATTATGTTCATATTATGAATCATTTTACCTTCGTTGCCATGTTATTACTCCTTTTTGTATTTTGTGTTATAGTTTTTCTTTCAATTTCCGCTGCATATTTCATTCACAGAGAAAAACAGTATGATGTATCGCTAGATGAAAAGAGTATTTAAAGTAATAGAGGAATTATATTCATGCCAACATTTAACTGGAAGTACAAGAGCAGGAGGAGAAAGAAAAAACATCATGTATAAAATCACCTGCAGCCTGAAGTGATGTACTGGTTTTTTACTATCAAGTAAATGTTCAGAGATGAATGTGTATATGTGTATTTATATAATTTATATAAATACATGAACAGAATCTTATAGATATACATATAAAACCAACCGGTAGTTAGTTGTGAGACAACGATGCAGTTTTAAAGAGTTACTATTTACCACAAGTAACTGGTTAGTAAATAAGTTTTTTCTGGTTTTATATTGATAGATGTTCATTTTGCAAGTTTCTAAAAGTATATATTAAAATCGGCAAAATAAAGACAGTTACCAGAACTGCTGGGTATCTAATATATGTTTCACGAGCTGCTGATCTAAATTCTGAAAACAAAATTCCAATGTTACAGTTTCGTAAAGATTCTTACTTATAGCAGAGTTGCGAAAAGGAAAAACGCAACTCTTTTACTGAGTTTAACTAGAAAAATACAAGAGATTTTAAAATAAATTGCAGCAAATAGCAGAAAAATTAAAAAAAACTTGCAATAAGTTGAAAAATATATAACAGACATATACACATTTAAACAAAATTGCATGTTATTTTATAATATCCTTAAATGAATACACCTGCATGTTTAGAGGTTGTCTGTATTTACAAAACCCCAGTAGTTTTAAATTAGATATTAGATTCCGATACTTTTGAAATATTTGGTTATTTCAATAATCACATGCTACAGGAAGCTCACCATCTCTAGATACTTTTTAAGAAATTAAAGAATTACGAAGTACCTTTCGGTCACATTTGTTAAAGAATCTCGATTTGTTCGAAACTGCGGGGTTATACACACAGAAAATATGTTTGTAAGATCGGATATATCAGAGTATTTTATATATGAGCAGAATATTGTAGTAGTTTTATTTAATATTTTACTTGTAGTCTTCTGCATCTATACATGCACAAGCTGATGCTGGTTTGTATGAGTGCATTAATACAATCATATCTTAGAGATGAATATACAGTTAAGAGCAAATAAGCATTAAAGATATTTTATATTTGTATGAATTTTGAATTTTTATTCGAGTTAAAAACAAATAAACTTCAAAACAAGTAAGAAAGTTCTATAGTCTGTCAATCCCGACCAAAGACTACCCTTCACCACTAAGGTCAAAGGTGCTCTGTATAAAGACAAATATTTGCAAAATTTTGCAATCATACAAACATTTTCTAAAAATTTATATATTTAAGCTATTTTCATCATTTGGGCGCAATGGTCAATTGTCGACCGATTTCCACGAACTTTGGTACAGTGATTTTGCTTTACATAAACAGCATTTATTTTAAATTTCATGAATATCAATGTAAATATTGATATTTGTGGCTAAAATATCAATTCCAGGATTTGGGACCTATGGGACGTATTTCAAAAGCCGTGGTTCCACTATCAGAAAAATTATCTGTGCCGAATTTCATCAAATTATCTTAAGAAGTGCGACCTGTAGTTTGATTACATGGTTTATATGGGGTTCCAGCCTGCCAGTCAGACGGACTGGCGGGTGGACGGACTGACATCGATAAATTGACTCAGAAAGTGATTCTAAGCCTATTGGTTTACTTAAAGGTGGGTCTTAGATATTTCTATATATTTCTATGCGTCACAAACATTAGCACAAACTTATAATACCCTTTCCACCTTTGGTGGTGTAGGATTTAAAAAGCGGCTCAACTCATAACTCAGCTAGCCACTGGTTATGGAGCTATGTAAAACGTCTCTACCTAAGGCATTTGCCTTTTGGAGACGGAGTTAAAATGTAAGTCACTTTCACTGAATCTAAAAATAGAATCTGATGTAGCTCATTGTCTGAAAGAAGTACCCCTTGTTCCAATCGGAATGTCGCGGGCTTTAAGTTATTGCTTTCGATAGTGTCAGCAGAAGCTATTTTAGAAAATTGTAATATGCCAAAGAAAATTCTGAAAGTAATTCGTACAAGGGACGTTTATTTAAAATGTCGAATCCTAACAAGGGCAAATTGTCAAATCCGTTCGAAGTCACTGCTGGAGTAAGGCTTGGATGTATCTTGTCACCCATACTTTTTATCCTCGTCATCAACAACATAATACGCATGGCTCTGAATAGTAGACCCGTTTTCTAATGGACACCCTTTAAACAGCTCGAGGACTTGGAATATGCTGATGACGTATGTCTTCTAAGGCAAAGCTCGGGCCACCTTCAACAAAATACTAACGCTATCACTGTTAAAGCATGGACAGCTTTGCTAGAAATCAAAATCTCCAAGAAAATGATTATGCCTTGAAGCTATGACGCAAAACTGTCAACACACATCAATGTGGATACGAGGTTATTGCATGTGCAGGTACCTTTAACTATCTTGGAAGTTTGGTTTCTACAAAAGATGGCGCCGATGTGAATACTGATTAAGGCCTGTCTGCGGCATTCTGCAAGTTATTTGAAAATCTCGGCAAATATCAAGTCCATGTCAAGTCCATACTCTATTACGGCTGCGAAACTTAAAAGCTCACAAATGCCATTAATAAGCATCTATAAACCTTTGCACACAATTGCTTATAGCAAATCTTTAATACTTATATGGTGGCAGAACCGCATAAGAAATAAAGATCTACTTAACTCGACAAATCAAATCTCTGCTTCTATACTGGTATGTCAACGGAAATAGCGATGAATAGGGCACACACTTTGTAGCCTAAATACTAACACTGCTTGATAAGCGCTTCATTGCTCCTGCTAGAAGGTAGATAAGGTCAGTTGATGTGGAGTTGAATGCAACAAGCCATTCTTTGAATGACTTATGCCTTGCTTGCTTATCTTGCAATAAAGTTTTAAAGGATGGTTGAGGTCCTATGCTTCACTGAAAGTCCAGAATAACAGAAGAATCAGATCCTTTGCATTACCTGCAAGGAGAAGAGAAAATTAAATTTTCGACTAACAAAACAACAAAGACTCAGAGCCAGCCAGATGCAATAATAGTAAGCCTTTTATAAGAATATTAATATTCAAGACTTCAGATAGATTGTGTAGAATTAAGTAGGTCAGATATTAAGATATTAACGCTGAGGTAGGCAAAATAGAGCACAGAATTTTGCTTTGTTACCTAGTACATTTTTGTGACTTCGTACCTAAAAGAGTTCTATATTCTAATGTCTCGTCATGTCATTTAGGGATGCCCGGCATCCACGAATTAGAACTGATGTCATAAAGACATCAGTTCTTGATTGTTTATACAAAAACTAATAACTTTTTTGTATATTCTGATGGCTAAGGTCCACTTGCTCGACCTATAAATGATGAAAATTTCAGCCTGTTGAATACTAGGAGCTTAAAAAAATGTTCGCCCCTAATAAGATCTATAAGTGTATATATCCAAAAGCCAATTGGAGTTCTAGAGATGTCCACAGTAAAGGAGCGGTCGAAAAGTGGTAGCTTTAGAATATAATGAAGAATAGGATGAGAAAAGTTGTCATTCTGTCACTGATCTTCTGCATAAATTTGCATATATAACTAACTTTTTTTTAAATCATCAGATATGAAGTTTTTTAAAACAATTATCAAATACCAAAAAAAAGTTATCATTGTGAAAATTAAATGATGTAATAAAGGGTTAAAAAACTATGGATTATAACACAGCACAACAAAATACAAGAAATTTCATGTGGTCTGAAAACCACTATACAATTTTGATGTATCATGACTACTACAAACATGGTAAAATTTTTAAATTCTATGGCAAGATTTTTTTTTAATTTTTTTTTAAATTGCAATTTTTTTAGACGTTTCTTCAAATAATTAATGATAACTCAAAAACTGCTAGTCCGATATTATTAAAATAAAATCAGAAAAATTAAGATTTACATAGCCTTTAATTCGTCTATATACCGCGTTTCAATCGGATCAATTATAATAAAAAACTTAAGAAAAAAATATATTTATTATGTAAAAATGGCAAAAATTTTTGTTTTAAAAAAAATCATGAAAAATAGAAAACGGCAAAAATTTCCAGATTCATTATTTTATCGCATAGCGACATATAAAAGCAACAAAATGAAATATCGACCATAAAAATCGATTGATTTTTTTCGAGTTTATTCACAATTTAGTGAATTCGCTCATTTTCATAAAATTTTATATTTTTGCTTGATATACATACGTATACAGGGTTTTTCAAATGTGTGAAAAAATAGATTTTAGAGTTTCAAGGAGTGCCGGTCGGATTATTGTGAGATTTGTTGAGGAACTTTCACCAACAAAATTTTAGCCAAATTTCACAACGCTAACACGTGTCGCCTAGGTCTTAAAGCTGACAAATCAAGTTTATATGGGAAAAATTTTATAATATTTAAGTTTTTGCAAAATTAACGCTGGTCCTTAGGGCAAACACAATGAGATTTCCAATAAGCTACATACCTTTAAAATCGGTTAAACAGTTTTCGAGTTACTATAATTTGCACTGGCCATTACATGTCCTTGAGGACTTGCCGAAGGCAATAAGTATTGTGATTTGCTTCTACATGATCTACAGCCTTTGCAATAAAAAACTTTTAAAATTAAAATTATAAAATTAAAACTAAAGTAATCAAAACTCTTCCTATCCCGTCATCTTTTCAAAACTCATAACATTTTCGTAACATCACTGTTCTTTAATATTCTCGTGTATCTACTTCAATGTTACAAAACTGTCAGAACCATTTGTTACCTTAAGGTTTAATTCAAGTTGTATTGTGCACGTGGTATGCGGGAGTTTTCATTCAAAATGTTATTCCATTTTTTTTGTATTCTTCTTAATATGAAACCTTGATGATGCTGATAGTTATTCTATGCTATTTTTTTGTTTTTACTCAACAGCTTTGAGCTTAACACTATTTTCACTATCTATTTAGTCTAGTGTAGTGAACGGTGTATGGTATTTAATTGAAAATTGCATTTAGCTCCCATTGTAGAGCAGAGGCAGACAGACATGTATAAGTGTATTATGAATGTTTAGGGTACAGTCTGCTTCAATGAGTTAAGGAGATATTAGAATGAAAGATAATATGATGGTTTATAGCCAGAGATACTTTCTCATCTTTCGATGAAATAGTAAATTTTCGAAAAATTACAGGTTTTGAAAAACAGAATCATTGGTGTATATACTACAAATGATGTTTTTAGTTTAAAAACATAACCTTAGTTTTTATAAAAATTTAACTCATTTTTGTAGTCAATTAATGCAATAACATTTTCTATTTTAAATTCTTTTCTTAATCAAATTCTTCCGAGTATAATCACACCATATGGCTATAGAAATTCCTTGCTGGCAGCTTCATGTATGGTGTACTTTAATTAACCTTTCAGTTGGTGGCCGATTATATTGAAAAGTATTGGAAAATTTATAAAATTCAATAACTAAGTACTCACGTGCACTTTTCTTTTATTTTATCGTAACAATTGACTCAATACATTGACCGTGTGTGAAGCTTTTCAATATATTTTTCATTATAAAGATTTGTATATGAACATAAATATTAAAATGTTTAATCAAGATTAAAAATAATAGATCAAGGGCATAGATGCGGAAAAAAATATTATATTAAAGCATGTTTGATAGAGTATTTTTTTTTTTTTTAATTTAAAGTGCTTCAAAATGTAGTAAAATGCTGGATTTCATTGCACATTTTATCTGATGGGTTGCGTATGATAAATAAATTTATTTCGTCACTTACAAAATAATAATCATACGCAACCGGTCAGTATTCAAAGCAGCAGTTACATAAGAAATATGAAATATTATATATTTTGGAAATTTTTCGAAAATGATTATTTTTTTTAGGAAATTCTTCGAAAATTTACTATTTAAAGAAATTTTTCAAAAATCTATAGAGATTTTTTTAAAAATTTTCTATTTTTAGAAAATTTTTCGAAAATTGACTATCTATAGGAAATTTTTCGAAAATTGACTATTTACAGGAAATTTTTCGAAAATTGACTATTTATAGGAAATTTTTCGAAAATTGAATATTTATAGGAAATTTTTCGAAAATTGAATATTTATAGGAATTTTTCGAAAATAGACTATTTATAGGAAATTTTTTGAAAATTGACTTTTTATGGGGAATTTTTCGAAAATTAACTATTTATAGGAAATTTTTCGAAAATTTACTATTTATAGGAAATTTTTCGAAAATTGACTATTTATAGAAAATTTTTCGAAAATATACTATTTATAGGAAATTTTTCGAAAATTGACTATTTATAGGAAATTTTTTGAAAATTGACTATTTACAGGAAATTTTTCGAAAATTGACTATTGTCAGGAAATTTTTCGAAAATTGACTATTTACAGGAAATTTTTCGAAAATTGACAATTTTAGGAAATTTTCGAAAATTGACCATTTATAGGAAATTTTTCGAAAATTGACTATTTATAGGAATTTTTTGAAAATTGACTATTTATAGGAAATTTTTCGAAAATTGATTATTTATAGGAAATTTTTCGAAAATTGACTATTTATAGGAAATTTTTCGAAAATTGACTATTTATAGGAAATTTTTCGAAAATTGACTATTTATAGGGAATTTTGCGAAAATTGATTATTTATAGGAAATTTTTCGAAAATTGACTATTTATAGGAAATTTTTCGAGAATTGACTATTTATAGGGAATTTTGCGAAAATTGACTATTTATAGGAAATTTTTCGAAAATTGACTTTTTATAGGGAATTTTTGGAAAATTTACTATTTATAGGGAATTTTTAAAAAATTTACTATATATGGGAAATTTTTCGAAAATTGACTATTTATAGGAAATTTTTCGAAAATTTACTATTTATAGGAAATTTTTCCATAATTGGTTATTTATCAGAAATTTTTCGGAGGAGATTTTTCAAAAATTTACTATCCATAGGAAATCTTGAAAAATTGAATACTTATAAGAAATTTGTCACTATTTTTTTTTAGGAAATTTTTAAAAAATTTACTATTTTTATAGGAAATTTTTCAAAAATTTACTATTTTTATAGGAAATTTTTCAAAAATTTACTATTTTTATAGGAAATTTTTCAAAAATTTACTATTTTTATAGGAAATTTTTCAAAAATTTACTATTTTTATAGGAAATTTTTTAAAAATTTACTATTTTTATAGGAAATTTTTTAAAAATTTACTATTTTTATAGGAAATTTTTCAAAAATTTACTATTTTTATAGGAAATTTTTCAAAAATTTACTATTTTTATAGGAAATTTTTCAAAAATTTACTATTTTTATAGGAAATTTTTCAAAAATTTACTATTTTTATAGGAAATTTTTCAAAAATTTACTATTTTTATAGGAAATTTTTCAAAAATTTACTATTTTATAGGATTTTTTTCAAAAATTTACTATTTTTATAGGAAATTTTTCAAAAATTTACTATTTTTATAGGAAATTTTTCAAAAATTTACTATTTTTATAGGAAATTTTTCAAAAATTTACTATTTTGATAGGAATTTTTTCAAAAATTTCCTATTTTTATAGGAAATTTTTCAAAAATTTACTATTTTTATAGGAAATTTTTCAAAAATTTACTATTTTATAGGATTTTTTTCAAAAATTTGCTATTTTTATAGGAAATTTTTCAAAAATTTACTATTTCTATAGGAAATTTTTCAAAAATTTACTATTTCTATAGGAAATTTTTCAAAAATTTACTATTTTTATAGGAAATTTTTCAAAAATTTACTATTTTTATAGGATTTTTTTCAAAAATTTACTATTTTTAGAGGAAATTTTTTAAAATATGAGCTCTAATATATTATTGAACAACTAAGAAATAAATTTTGCTATCTTTTCTTTTAAGAAAATAGGTTCGTCTTAGCTGGATTACTATAAATTTTCGAAAATTGACCATTTATAGGAAATTTTTCGAAAATTGACTATTTATAGGAATTTTTTGAAAATTGACTATTTATAGGAAATTTTTCGAAAATTGACTATTTATAGGAAATTTTTCGAAAATTGACTATTTATAGGAAATTTTTCGAAAATTGACTATTTATAGGAAATTTTTCGAAAATTGACTATTTATAGGAAATTTTTCGAAAATTGACTATTTATAGGGAATTTTGCGAAAATTGATTATTTATAGGAAATTTTTCGAAAATTGACTATTTATAGGAAATTTTTCGAGAATTGACTATTTATAGGGAATTTTGCGAAAATTGACTATTTATAGGAAATTTTTCGAAAATTGACTTTTTATAGGGAATTTTTGGAAAATTTACTATTTATAGGGAATTTTTAAAAAATTTACTATATATGGGAAATTTTTCGAAAATTGACTATTTATAGGAAATTTTTCGAAAATTTACTATTTATAGGAAATTTTTCGAAAATTTACTATTTATAGGAAATTTTTCCATAATTGGTTATTTATCAGAAATTTTTCGGAGGAGATTTTTCAAAAATTTACTATCCATAGGAAATCTTGAAAAATTGAATACTTATAAGAAATTTGTCACTATTTTTTTTTAGGAAATTTTTAAAAAATTTACTATTTTTATAGGAAATTTTTCAAAAATTTACTATTTTTATAGGAAATTTTTCAAAAATTTACTATTTTTATAGGAAATTTTTCAAAAATTAACTATTTTTATAGGAAATTTTTTAAAAATTTACTATTTTTATAGGAAATTTTTCAAAAATTTACTATTTTTATAGGAAATTTTTCAAAAATTTACTATTTTTATAGGAAATTTTTCAAAAATTTACTATTTTTATAGGAAATTTTTCAAAAATTTACTATTTTATAGGATTTTTTTCAAAAATTTACTATTTTTATAGGAAATTTTTCAAAAATTTACTATTTTTATAGGAAATTTTTCAAAAATTTACTATTTTTATAGGAAATTTTTCAAAAATTAACTATTTTTATAGGAAATTTTTTAAAAATTTACTATTTTTATAGGAAATTTTTCAAAAATTTACTATTTTTATAGGAAATTTTTCAAAAATTTACTATTTTTATAGGAAATTTTTCAAAAATTTACTATTTTTATAGGAAATTTTTCAAAAATTTACTATTTTGATAGGAATTTTTTCAAAAATTTCCTATTTTTATAGGAAATTTTTCAAAAATTTACTATTTTTATAGGAAATTTTTCAAAAATTTACTATTTTATAGGATTTTTTTCAAAAATTTGCTATTTTTATAGGAAATTTTTCAAAAATTTACTATTTCTATAGGAAATTTTTCAAAAATTTACTATTTTTATAGGAAATTTTTTAAAAATTTACTATTTTTATAGGATTTTTTTCAAAAATTTACTATTTTTAGAGGAAATTTTTTAAAATATGAGCTCTAATATATTATTGAACAACTAAGAAATAAATTTTGCTATCTTTTCTTTTAAGAAAATAGGTTCGTCTTAGCTGGATTACTATACATTTTGTAATTGAAGTTCCAATCGCTAAAGATAAAAACTTAAATATAAAATTAGTTAACTTTTTTTAAGCTGATTGTAAGTTAAGTTTTAAATCTGCTACCGAAAAAGTTTTTTTTCAAAGAAAAAGTTTCTTAACTTTATTTCGATAAACCCCTAAAATACCTTTCGTCACATCAAAACTATTTAAATAAATCTAAGGCACATTAGCAAGTTTCCTTTATTTCCTAATTTTAAATTAAACACTCTTTTCTTCTAAAAAAAGAATTTCAAATTTCTAACAACATTTTAATCTTTTTTCCCTTTACAAATTTTTTATTTCAATTTTTTTTTCAAATAATGTTCAAAACACATTTTAAGACCACTCTCAATTAGCTTAATTGCAGCAATCGCCATTCTGACAGAGGCAATACAAAATAACAAAAAAAAAAAAATGAAAAAAAGTAATTTAAATAAACTTCAAATGGCAAAACTTTTTTTTATTCTTGCGCTAAAATGAAACAAACCCGAAAATGAATTGAACTTTATTTGAAATTTTATAACTGAGAGCTGCGCACTTAAAATTAAATATTTACTTTAGATAACTTTAAAATATACAGATTATCTGTTGCGTTAAATGTTTAATTTTTATTTTTTCACGCATTTTTGGTTTTACATCCACAAAGATAGACATGGCCAGCTAAAGACCACGTTGTGGTGAGGGAGATAATGTAAGTTATATGGAAATGTTTTGCGATTTCCGGAAAATGCAATGAACTGTCAAGATTACAATAATCTAAAGGGTGTTATTTGAAAGAAAGTAAGAAATTTTTAAAAAAATATCCTATAAAATAAGATATTTTTGACAACTTTTTGAAATATTTTATATAAATAGGAAATTTTTGACAAATTTGCAACAAAAATAGAAAATTTTTGAAAAAGTTCCTATAAAAATAGTAAATTTTTGAAAAATTTCCTATAAAAATAGTAAATTTTTGAAAAATTTCCTATAAAAATAGTAAATTTTTGAAAAATTTCCTATAAAAATAGTAAATTTTTGAAAAATTTCCTATAAAAATAGTAAATTTTTGAAAAATTTCCTATAAAAATAGTAAATTTTTGAAAAATTTCCTATAAAAATAGTAAATTTTTGAAAAATTTCCTATAAAAATAGTAAATTTTTGAAAAATTTCTGTAAAAATAGTAAATTTTTGAAAAATTTCCTATAAAAATAGTAAATTTTTGAAAAATTTCCTATAAAAATAGTAAATTTTTGAAAAATTTTCTATAGAAATAGTAAATTTTTGAAAAATTTCCTATAAAGAAGTTATTTTTGAAAAATTTCCTATAAAATAATAAATTTTTGAAAAATTTCTTATAAAAATAGTAAATTTTTGAAAAATTTCCCTAAAAATGTAAATTTGTGAAAAATTTCTTATAAACATAGTAAATTTTTGAAAAATTTCTTATAAAAATAGTAAATTTTTGAAAAATTTCCTATAAAAAAAGTAATTTTTGAAAAATTCTTGCTAATAGTCAATTTTTGAAAAATTTTCTATAAATCGTCAATTTTCGAAAAATTTTCTATAAATAGTAATTTTCGAAAAATTTCCTATAAATAGTTAATTGTCGAAAAATTTCCTGCAAATAGTCAGTTAAAGAAAAATTTCCTATAAATAGTCAATTTTTGAAAAATTTCCTATAAATAGTAATTTTTCGAAAAATTTCCTATAAATAGTAATTTTTCGAAAAATTTCCTATAAATAGTTAATTGTCGAAAAATTTCCTATAAATAGTCAATTTTTGAAAAATTTGCTACAAATAATAATTTTCGAAAAATTTTCTATAAAAAGTAAATCTTCGAAAAATTTCCTAAAAAAGTAAATTTTCGAAAAATTTGCTATGAATAGTCAATTTTCGTAAAATTTCCTTTAAATAGTAAATTTTTGAAAAATTTCCTATAAATAGCCAATTTTCGAAAAATTTTCTATAAATAGTCAATTTTCGAAAAACTTCCTATAAATAGTCAGTTTTCGAAAAATTTTTAAAAAATAGTAAATCTTCGAAAATTTCCTATAAATAGTCAATTTTCGAAAAATTTCCTATAAATAGTCAATTTTCGAAAAATTTCCTATAAATAATCAAATTTCGAAAAAATTCTTATAAATATTCAATTTTCGAAAAATTCATATAAATAGAAAATTTTTTATAAATAGTAAATTTTCGAAAAATTTCCTATAAAAAGTCAATTTTCGAAGAAATTCTTATAAATAGTAGATTGTTTTTTTAAATTTTTTATAAATAGTAAATTTTCGAAAATTTTCCTATTAAAAGTCAATTTTCAATAAATAGTCAATTTTCGAAAAATTTCCTATAAATATTAAATTTTCGAAAAATTTCCTTAAGTAGTAAATTTTTCAAAAATTTCCTATAAATGTAAAAACATTTCAAAAATTTTCCTTTAAATTGTAAATTTTAGGAAAATTTCCTATAAATAAATAAATAAATAAAAATTTCCTATAAATATTAGATTTTCGAAAAAATTTCCTTTAAATAGTAAATTTTCAAAAATTTTCTATAAATCGTCAATTTTCGAAAAATTTCCTATAAATATTAAATTTTCGAAAAAATTTCCTATGAATAGTAAATTTTCAAAAATTTTCCTATAAATAGTCAATTTTCAAAGAATTTCTTATAAATAGTAGATTGTTTTTTAAATTTTTTATAAATTGTAAATTTTCGAAAATTTTCCTATTAAAAGTCAATTTTCAAAAAATTTTCAATAAATAGTCAATTTTTGAAAAATTTCCTATAAATATTAAATTTTCGAAAAATTTCCTTAAATAGTAAATTTTTCAAAAATGTTCTATAAATTGTTTATTTTCTAAAATTTTCCTATAAATTGTAAATTTTAGGAAAATTTCCTATAAATAGTCAATTTTTGAAAAATTTGCTATAAATAGTCAATATTTAAGAAATCTTCTATAAGAAGTCAATTTTGAAAAATTTCCTATAAATAGTCAATTATCGAAAAATTTCCAAGAAGTATGTAGTCAATTTTGAAAAAATTTTTGAAAAATTTTCTATATAAAGTCAATTTTTGAAAAATTTCTTATAAATAGTTATAAATAATAAATTTTCGAAAAATTTCATACAGATTTTTTATAAAAAATTCAGTACATTAACACTAGTCTCTTAAATGAAATTTTAATTTTGTTTTAACAAAAAATCGATTCCTGGGCGTTTAATGGCTGGTGCAGCAAAAATCTTTAAGCCATTTAAAAGGAACAGGAAAAAAACGACAACAATTACCAGCGAAAACAATTCAAAAAGACAAACTAAAATTGTAGCAACAAAAAAGAAAAAAAAAACACGAATGATAGAATATGTTAATGGTCAAATTGAATAGAATTTGATAAAAAAAAAACTGAAACTATAGAAAAGAATAGCATTAAGCAATTTAAATAAATAAAGCAAATTCAAGAGATAGAGCGAAAAAAAGAAAGAAGGTCATTTCAAGAAACAAAAGTAGACGAAAAAAATAAGAGAAATGATGACGACTTTTAAAGTTTTTTTTTTGTATATCTAATTTTTTTGCAAGCAAAAAAAAAAATCAACTAGAATTGTAAAGCAAATGCTGTTGTTAGTCGTAAGACATACAACCAAATTTATATCTAATACAAGTTAGTTGCATTATTAACTCCCATTTAAAATCCACGGATGCAACTAAGATTTTTACTTCGCAATCGTTGAAGGTTTAGAACAATGGAAAAACTCAACAAAACTCATTGAAAACATTAAGGGGATAAGAAAAAACGAAATAAAATGTACACGAAACTTGTTGGAATAATTTACTTTTTTTTTTGCAAAAGTATTACTAATGTTATTTTATACTGATGTTCTTCTGGTACTAGAAACATTTTCATTTTTGTATTTTTTTTGTTTTTGTTTAGTGCTGCTGATTTCTTTCCTTTTCTTGTTTTCCTTGTAGTTTAAGCTTGTTTTGTCTTTTAATCTGATGCCATTTTCTTGCTCAATTTTCCTTGTATCATAGGATATTTTTCTTATTGATATTGGAAATTATTACACTAGTGTTGATTTAAATAGTAACATATGCCTTTTAAGTGGGTAAAATCAAATTTAAGTGCCTCGTACGAAACAAAATCACATAATTTTAAATTTTCGATAATTTTATTACAAATAGTAGACCCCTTACGAAAATTAAAATTATCAAAATTTTAGTGTAGGAATTTTGTTTGGAAAATTTTTATTTAAACTTGTCATAACTTTTTTTTCGTTTATGTTTTAAGGAGTAAATTTCCTACAAAATGATATTTTTTTAAAATTGAAAGTTTTTTTAAGAAAATTTTTTAAATGTTTAATTTTCAAAAAATTTTATATAAAAAATTTAAAAATTATTCTATAAAAAGTTAATATTGTAATATATTAGTATTGATATATTAGTAACAAAATTTAAATAAAAAAAATATATTCATTTTTTCAAAGATTCGATTAGCCTGTTCTATTACTCTGTTATCAATTTCTTAAATTTTATTTCTGTTATTTGCATTCATATTATATAAACAACAAACTACAGTGTTTTTGTTGTAATTGTGCACTAGCTTATATAAATACGACAGACAAAGTAAGAGTTTGAATGTTTGTGATTCTGTTGTATTCGAGTGTTTTGTTGGTTATTTGCCTCTTCCTTTTGATTCTGTGTTGTTTGCATGAGCTTTTATTTCACATTTAACATTAACAACCGTACTTCCTTTTTCTTCTGTAGAATTCTTTGTAAGTTGACTGTCAGTCGTCATACAGAATAGAACATATACTTCATACACCCTTTACGAACAATAATACTCCCTGTATGTCGAATAAGGAAATGTTGTGTGATACAGAACTGCTTCCAAAACCGGCCAAAACATATGCAAGTCTGTTTTTTATAACCAATTTTTTATAGATATAACCTTTCCACTAGTGGTAAAGGCTATAAATAGTCTAATCACTATTTTGATCGTCTATAATGAATTTAACCAATTTTGTTTCTAAATCTCCAACAATCGCAGAACTTTACATGAATCCATGTATTAAAACGTTGCATATCCTTATATAAATTTCTTTAGTAATAATTTATTAAATAAATACTGTCAGATTTCTATATTTCAATATTTAGACCAGACGAATAAATCGAACTTCTAAACAATTGAAGATAAGTGTATAGCCTGTTTTAAGTAGTAACCGTTTATATCGGGTTTCGTTCTATTCGATTTTCGTTTACTTGCAGATTTTTATATAGCTCCATTTATCAATCGGTTGTATTTCTTTATATAGCTCAATTTTTCGATCTACCGTAGATCTTTATATAGCTCGATTTCTCTTCCAGAAAAAATCATAATTAATAAATACAAAAAAAAAAAAATTTTTTGAAAAATTTCCTATAAAAATAGTAAATTTTTTTATAATTTTCTGTAATAGTCACTTTTCGAAAAACTTCCTATAATGCCAATTTTCGAGAAATTTTCTATAAATAGTTAGTTTTTGAAATTGAAATTTTTGAAATTGACTATAAATAGTAAATTTTCTATAAAAGTAATTTTTCGAAAAATTTCCTATAGATAGTCAATATTCAAAAAATTTCCCAAAAAAAGTTAATTTTTGAAAAATTTCCTATAAAAAACCAATTTTCAAAAAATTTCGTATTAATGGTCAATTTTCAAAACATTTTCTACAAATAGTCAATTAGTCAATTTTCGAAACATTTTCTTTAAAGAGTCAATTTTTGAAAATTTTCTCTTAAATAGAAAATTTACGAAAAATTTCCTATAAAAAGTTAATTTTTTGAATTTTTTGAATTTCCTATAAAAACTCAAATTTTCGAAAATTTTCTTATAATAGTCAATTGTCGATAAATTTCATATAAATAGTCAATTTGAAAAATTTCCTTTAAATAGTCAATTTTCGAGAAGTTTCATATAAGAAGAACATTTTTGTAAAATTTCCTTTAAATAGTCACTTTTCGAGAAGTTTCATATAAATATTGAATTTTCGAAAAATTTCTTAAAAATAGCAAATTTTCGGAAATTTTCCTATTTGAAGAAAATTTTAGAAAAATATTTTGAAAATATTTCTTAAAACAGTAAATTAAAAAAAAATCCTTTAATATTTTTGAAAAATTTCCTAAAAATATTTAATTTTTGAAAAATGTTTAGTTTAAAAACAAATTTTACAGACAGTCAATTTTCGAAAAATTTCCTATAAATAGTCAATTTTTGAAAAATTTTATATAAATAGTCAATTTTCGAAAAATTTCCTATAAATAGTCAATTTTCGAAAAATTTCCTATAAATAGTCAATTTTCGAAAAATTTCCTATAAAAAGACAATTTTTGATAAATTTCCTATAAAAAGTCAAATTTCCAAAAATTTTCTATAAATAGTCAATTTTCGAAAAATTTCCTATAAATAGTCAATTTTCAAAAAATTTCCTATAAATAGTCAATTTTCGAAAAATTTCCTATAAAAAGTCAATTTTTTGAAAAATATCCTAATAAAAGTAAATTTTTGAAAAATTTCCTACAAAATGTAAAGTTTCGAAAAATTTTCTTTAAATTGTCAATTTGCAAAATTTTTTTCTTCTTCTGTTATCCTTGACTCCCAGTGGAGCATAGGGCCTCAATAAATTTTCTTTAAATAAAAAGTTTTCGAAAAACTTTGTAAAAATAGTCAGTTTTCGAAAATTTTGTAAAAATAGCCGATTTCTCTATAAATCCTAGATCTTTTTATTGCTCGATTTTTTGGTCAATAGTCGATCATTATATAGTTTGATGTCTCGCTCAATCGTAGATTTTTATATAGCTCAATTGATCAACCGTATATCTCTATGTAGATCGATTTTTTTCATGAATCGTAGATCTAAGTGTGGATTGATTTCTTGATCAATCATTATTCATTAGGTAGCTTGGTTTTTCGATCAATAGTAAATCTTTGTATAGGTCGATTTCTTGATCCACTGTAGAACTTTATGTAAATCAATTTCTTGATCAATCATAAAACTTTAGGTTCCTCGATTTTTTGATCAGTCATATTTCTTTATGTAAATGAATTTCTTGATCAATCATAGATCTTTACGAAGCTAGATTTCTCAATAGTAGATCTTTATATGAATTGACCAGAGACAATCGTAGATTTTTATATAGATTGGTCAGATACAATAATAAATCTTAATATAGATTGACCAGAGACAGACGTATATCTTTATATGGACTGATCAGAGACAATCGTAGTTTTTCATATTGATTGAGCAGAAACAATCGTAGATCTTTTTATGGATTGATCAGATACAATCCTAGATATTGATATGGATTGATCAGAGACAATTGAAGATTTTCATAGGAATTGATTAGAAACAATAGTTTATCTTTATATGGATTGATCAGAAACACCGTAGATCTTTATATGGATTGATCAGAAACAATCTTAGATCTTTAATTGGATTATTCAGAGACAATTGTAGATATTTTTATGGATTGTTTAGAGATAATTTTAGATCATTATATGGATTAATCAGAGACAATCATATATCTCTATATAAACAACCACAATTTCTACCACGGATGATAGAAAATAGAATAGATCGATCAGAGCTAAAAGTAGAACTTTATAAAGATTGACAAAAGGCTGTAGTAAGTATTAATATAGATCGATCAGTAGCAATCGTAGATTTTTATATAGTCCAGTTTTTCAATGAGAAACTATAGTATTCTTTATACTGCCCGATTTCTCGATCAAAGATAATCTTAGGTTTTTATATAGTGACAATCGTAGATCTTTGTTAAACCTGTTTCCTGATTAAAGCCAATCCTAGACATTTATATAGTCCAATTTCTCTTTACTTATGTCGTAAGATTCTCGATCATATAGAATTGTAGACAATTATGTTTGGCCGATTTATCAATTATTTACAATCGAAGATCTTTATATATTCTGAATTTTTGAGCAAAGGCCATTGCAGATCTATTTATAGCCTCATTTCTTGATCAGAGACATAAGTAGAGATTTACATAGTCTGATATATATATGGCGTATGACAGCTAATAATTACTTGCTTCCGATTGATTTTTTAATACTTTTCGGATTTGATGGTATTTAAGTGTTTAATTTGAAGCGAATTTTAGTAATTAGTCGTCCAAACTGATAATAATATTAAAATGCCCTTTCTTAACCGAATATTAATTTTGATGACTAATTTCAATAATCTGCAACCGTTTTTTAAGTCAAAGTTAATGCATAGTTAAATAATGGACCAAACTGAACATGTTTAACTGTAACAAGTAACAAGAAACCAGCAAAGCTGCTAACACGAAAGTTGTTAAAAATCTACCCGATAAAAGCTGTGAAATATTTTTCAAAACAGCTGGGTATTAACAATAGAAGTGACTTGTTATATCAGTCTTTTAGATACACATATATACACTTTCTACTTACCAACGATCTCTTTCTCTGATTTTGTATAGATATGCAATGTTGTTTGTTGTATAACATTTTTATATATATGTATATGTAACAAGTATTTACAATTTTTTTATATATTAAAGCTGCTATTGTTTGTTGTTGCTATTATTTTTATTTTTTGTTTCCTGTTCCATGGAGTACTTATGATTGTAAGTATTCCCTTTACTCTTGCCAGTGAATGAATGTGTGGATGTATTGAAGCTACGCTAAGTATGTAAGTATGTATTACATTCAATTCAAGGACAACCATTCATTTCATGTTAATGGCTGTAATGGTTGGCTGTTATTGCTATGGATAAATTATTCTTTTTTAAGTATTTTTTAACTTATTTTTTCCTATGATTTTTACTCTAATGTTTCGCATTAAATGCCTGAGCTTTTGTTGGTTGGGTAAGTAAGAGAAAATGCATAAGAAATAAATCGAAAAGTAAATGAAAAGGAAAAAAATTCTGGTTGTTTGGCGGTTTTTTTGTTGTTTTTTTTTTGCTGGTATAATATTATTGTTGATCCGTTTTTGTCTTTTTTTTTTGTTCATTATCATTTTTTATTTCGCTACCTAAATTGTTCTAATCTATTAACCATGGGGGGGATAAAATAAAATAAAAGCTTTTAGTCTAATTATCAAAATCTTCTTAATTTTAAAGATCAACAAAAATTTTTATGTTGTAATCTCTTTTGTTTTATTTTTTTTTTTATAAGATTAAGTTAAATCATATCCTTCACCTTTGCATATTTATCTCATTTTAATGGGTACTTAAATGTAGCCATAAAATATTCAAACATTTTCCCTAGAATTTTTGCACTTTTTTCGAAGTTAAGTATAAAAAGCAACATTAAATGTAATGTATTTTTTCGTTTTCAGTCCTTACTGATTTAAAAGTTTCCAAGGAATTTGTGAATTTTGTTATTACTTAATTTTTTAATGCGCTAATATATTATTGTGTAATAGGGGAAATGAAAATAATGCTAAAGTTTTAGCATTTGACATTTCATATCATAAAATCGCGAGTAATAAAATGGATTAAATTTAAAACCTATTAATAAATTGTATATACTGGCTGGTATTTATATAGAATATATTTGTGCAAAATTTTGTGGCCATAGCTGTCATAGTCTATAGTTTAATAGCTTTTAACTGTTTTTTTTTTGTCATTTTAGTGGTTTCCGGGAGCAGGGTTTGTATGAAAGCTATGGTCAAATATAGACCGATTCCTATAAAATTTGACATACTGACCAAAAGATGCCTAAAACTTACAATTGTATTCAATTTATCAGCATAAATGTGATTCCCGGTGCAGGGTATTTTATTTTTGTGTTTCCGTAAGTTTTTTATATGGGAGCTATGGTCAAATGGTGATCGATTGTGACAAAATTTTTCACACTGGCTGGCATTAACATAAGACTTCCATTTAGGTTGTTTCCATAAGTTTTTTGTATGGGAGCTATGGCTAAATGTGAAATCTTATATGCTGCCTTATATGCTTGTGTAAAACTTCTATTTGCCAAATTTTATCATCATAGCTATTATAGTTTTTTATTCATTAGCAAATAAGCGATTAGCATAGGCGAGGTTATACGGGAGCTATGGTGAAATGTTAACCGATATTGTCCAATTACAATAATAACATTTTCTCAGAGATGAAGAATGTTTTAACTTTTGTACTAAGTCTTTCAGACAGATAGCAGACAGACAGACAGACGGACAGACAGGCAGACAGAGAGAGAGAGAGAGAGAGACAGACAGACAGACAGACAGACAGACAGACAGACAGACAGACAGACAGACAGACAGACAGACAGACAGACAGACAGATAGGCAGACAGAGAGAGACAGACAGACAGACAGAGAGAGACAGACAGACAGACAGACAGACAGACAGACAGACAGAGAGAGAGAGACAGACAGACAGACAGACAGACAGACAGACAGACAGACAGACAGACAGACAGACAGACAGACAGACAGACAGACAGACAGACAGACAGACAGACAGACAGACAGACAGACAGACAGACATCGCTCAACCGTCTTAGAATTTCATAAGGATTTAGAATATACATCGCTTTTTTTTGTCTTTAGAGCCAATTTTAAGAAAATTACAAGCAATCTGTTGGTCAAGGAAGTGATCTCCATTAATATCGCTTTAACGAGACAAGATGAAACAAACATATTGGTCATAGTTAAATATAATCTTTCATGATTTTGCAGAGTTTGACTGCTTTTCGGCAAGTCTAACATACTTGAATATAATTCATCCAAGTGACTCCTTTAACCCTTTTGATAAAAAAATTATAAATTTACTAGCTTTTTAAACCGCTACTTCGTTAGAGTTTGCTCTCTAGTCGATCAATTTCCTTTCCAATTAGTTCCTTTTCTACCCTGTCAAACGGCCTTGGCAACCGACTTTTTTATAAATTTTAATTCTAATTTTATTGATCAATAAGAATAAACCTATCCTAAATTGTTTTCCCATTTTTAACCCATTCACCCCCCAAATAAAAAAAGTACCAAACACGTGTTTGATATTTTTTTATGGTAAACGTCTCCGTTTTAAATTTTGTTCCTGTGTTGATTGGTTCAAAACATACACATGGGTTAAAAAATTTTCTTTTTTCCCTCTATAACCCCTATTTGTCGAATCTGCCAAAGAGGTCTAAGTATGTGTCTTCTTATTTTTGTATCTGAACCCAATACAATTTAAATTTTGGTCCTATCACGATTACATTCGCAGATAAAGCATGACTGATTTGTCTCTTTTTTACTTCTTTAGCGGTTGAATATTCAAAAATTGTTTCGTAGTTGATCTATGCATCGAAAAAGGTACCCGCTGTCAAAATATCAGCTCCCTACCTTTAGTCGTTTGGGCTAAGCGAGGATGAGTCAATCAGTTATGTTAGAGTTTTTTATATATAGAACTTTTTCTCGTCAAGGCACTTTGGCAGACTAAGAGCTTACCTATTTTTAATAAAATTTCTTGTTCAAAGTATAAAGTGTGGCACACTTTTAGGACATATATATGAAAAATAACAGAATACTTAGTGTTTTTATTATCAAATAAATTTTTAGTTTTTAAATATCAATATTTGCTTTAACATAAAAACCATTTTGTTATTAACATATCAAAAATTTTTTTTAAGAATGGTAAAAAGAAATATTTTATGGAGCATACATTTTGGGATATGTAATATTGTCTGCAGTGCAACAATGTTAAGAATTAATATTTTGAGATATATGGCTCCTCTTACTTTGTTAATTCAAATCCTGGAATTAATTTAAAAATAATAACTACTATATTTTTAATGAAAAACTAGATTTAAATCATAATACAATCTATAATATATCATAATAATTAATAAAATTTCCAATAATGTTTTATTAATATATATTTCAAGTATAATTACGATCTAATTCTTTCCTTTTAATCCTTTCATTAATCTTAAACTAAAAATATACATATTTATATGTATTAGTTGTTACTACTCTCATTACAAAATGTTCTGATTTACTGAATTAATGTTATATACATTCTCTATTTCCTTGACATCCATGTCCTTTAAAGTTTAAACACTTACTGAAAATGTCAAAAGTTTCCCTCTATGACATTTAACTCAGCCACTTTATCCTTTTCAGCTCTTGTTGTTGTTGTTATTGTAGTTAATTGTTGTTGTTTTCTTTTTCGGGTCTTTTACTTTTCTACGTTCAAATGTTTTGTTTTAACTCGGTCTGTAACAAATATTTAGTATAAATATTTTGGGTGTAAAACTTATGCAGACAATTCCTTTTGTTTTTAACAGAAACTAAAA
The DNA here is from genome assembly GCA_933228675.1 of Stomorhina lunata. Classification (NCBI taxonomy): domain Eukaryota; kingdom Metazoa; phylum Arthropoda; class Insecta; order Diptera; family Rhiniidae; genus Stomorhina; species Stomorhina lunata. The sequence continues at coordinate 150,526,185 of OW121740.1, forward strand.
ATTAATGTTCTCTACAGACTCGGCTGTTTAAGGGTTTGCAGATTTAACTTATACTCTTTTGTAGTTTTGTAGTGATGATGCTGTTAATGCTAAATGTTAAAGTGCAATGTTTTATCTTGGAAAAATAAAAATGTTTAATTTAATATAACATTTGATATACGAATGTGTTAGAAATATATAGAGTTTTTTTTTGAATAGCTTTTGAAACATATACATCTTTTTATATCTTAAGATCAAGGCGGTTCTAATCTTATCCTTATTTCAAAATTCCTTAACTTTTCTATTCAAATATTTTACGTGATATTTTCTAAAGAAAAATTTTGTAGCAAAAATTTTATATCGAGAATTTTCTTTAGAAAAATTTTATATCAACAATTTTCTATAAACAGATCTTATATCGAAAATTTTCTGCAGAAACATTTTATATCAATAATTTTCTATAGAAACATTTATATCGAAAATTATCTATAGAAAAATATTTTACCAATTTTTTTTTTTTTGTATCAAAAATCTTCTATAACAAATTGTATATCAAAAACTTTATAAAGAAAATTTTCTATAAAAAATTTTATATCAAAAATTTTTTATAGGAAACTTTTGTGTTGAAAATTTTCGATGTCGAAAATTTTTTACAGAAAAATTTTATTTCGAAAATTTTCCATAGAAAAATTGTATATCGAAAATTTTCTATAGTAAAGTTTTATACGGAAATTTTTCATAGAAAAATTTTCTATAGAAAAATTTTATACCGAAAATTTTCTATAGAAAAATTTTATACCAAAAATTTTCTATAGTAAAGTTTTATATGGAAATTTTCCATAGAAAAATTTTATATCAAAAATTTTATATAAAAAAATTTTTAATCAAAAATTTTATATAAAAAAATTTTCAATCAAAAATTTTCTGTAGAAAAATTTTATATTGAAAATTTTATGTAGAAAAATTGTATACCGAAAATTTTCTATAGAAAAATTTTATACCGAAAATTTTCTATAGAAAAATTTTATACCGAAAATTTTCTATAAAAAATTGTATACCGAAAATTTTCTTAAGAAAAATTTTGTACCAAAAATTTTCTTTAGAAAAATTTTATACCGAAAATTTTCTATAGAAAAATTTTACACCGAAAATTTTCTATAGAAAAATTTTATACCGAAAATTTTCTATAGAAAAATTTTATACCGAAAATTTTCTATAGAAAAATTTTGTACCGAAAATTTTCTATAGAAAAATTTTATACCGAAAATTTTCTATAAAAAAATTTTATACCGAAAATTTTATACCGAAAATAAAAAAACAAAATTTTTCTATAGAAAATTTTTATACCAAAAATTTGCTTTACAAAATTTTTATATTAAAATTTTCTAAGACAATTTTTAAAAAATAACAAAATTGTCGGGATGTAAATATTATTCAAAAAGAATGACTATTCGCATTTGATCCCAAATCTGTTACATTTATTTATGAATGTAACAGACCAATTTATTGATAAAAATCCAAAAATTGTTTGCGGAGAAACCAAAATTCTTCGACGCGTTTCAATTTAGACAGATCGAAAATCTCGCATTATTACTTATTTTACAAATAAAACCTTTAAAAATTATGTTCATAAACGATAAGTAAAAGCGTAGATCATCGACTGAAAATTTTCTAGAGAAAATCTTTATATCAAAAGTTTTGTATAGAAAATCTTTATATCGAAAATTTTCTATAGAAAAATTTTATATCAAAAATTTTCGACCGAACAATTTTCTATAGAAAAAATTTATATCGAAAATTTCTATAGAAACATTTTATATCGAAAATTTTCTATAGAAAAATTTTGTATCGAAAACTTTCTATAGGAAAATTTTATATCGATAATTTTCTATAGAAAAATTTTATATCGAAAATCCTCTATAGAAAAATTATATATCCAAAGTTTTCTATAGAAAAATTGTATATCAAAAATTTTCGACATAAAAATTTTGTATCGAAAATTTTCTATAGAAAAAATTTGCACGGAACAATTTTCTATAGAATAATATTATATCAAACATTTTTTATAGAAAAATTTTATATAGAAAATTTCTATAGAAAAATCTTATGCCGAAAATTTTCTATACAAAAATTTAATACCAAAAATTTTCTATACAAAAATTTTATACCGAAAATTTTCTATAGAAAAATTTTATACCGAAAATTTTCTATAGAAAAATTTTATACCGAAAATTTTCTATAGAAAAATTTTATACCGAAAATTTTCTATAGAAAAATTTTATACCGAAAATTTTCTATAGAAAAATTTTATACCGAAAATTTTCTATAAAAACATTTTATACCGAAAATTTTCTATAGAAAAATTTTATACCGAAAAATTGTATACCGAAAATTTTCTATAGAAAAGTCTTATACCGAAAATTTTCTGTAGAAAAATTTTATACCGAAAATTTTTTATAAAAAAATCTTATACCGAAAACTTCCTATAGGAAAATTTTCTATAAACAAATTTTATATCGAAAATTTTCTATAAAAAAATTTTATATCGAAAATTTTCTTTAAAAAAATTTTATATTGAAAATTTTCTATAGAAAAATTTTATATCGAAAATTTTCTATAAAAAATTTTATATCGAAATTTTCTAAGAAAAATTTTTTATAGAAAATTTTCTAACGAAAAATTTTCTACCAAAAAATTTTCTATATTTTAAAGGCATTAAAACTTTCAAATTTAAGTTATGCTACTTAAGGTATAAACTTAAAATTTATAGATAAATCGCTTATACCGACAAGTATATAGTAAATATATTATAATCTGCATTTATTTCCCAATAATACCACTAAAGAGATGCACAGCAACAATCCATTTATTTTTTTCCTCAATACAAGCACAATATTCATCCTCACAGTCAGTTTCGTCTCGTAACACTTTATCGTGATTTCTTAATGATAAACTAAATTGTCAGTGAGGCATAAACCAAATCTAATGAAGTGAAGAATTACAATTTAAACCAATTTGTAATTAACTTTGTGGATGGATGAAATAGGAGAAAATCCGAAAAAAAACGAAATAAATAAAAATAGATGCAAAACATAAAAAAATATAATATACAAAATTGTAAACGATGAAAAAAATGAAATAAATTACACAGGTATATAAGGAAATTTTGTAGGAAAAATTAACTTAATATTTTAAAATTTTTTAAATAAAATTGGCTCAATTGCTTGTCTTGTTTTAATTTGTACCTATCATAATAATAAACTTTGTTATAGCAAGGAAAAAAGAACAACTTTGCAGCCCTGTGTTATTTAATCGATAAGCAATTTTTCACTGAAATGAATTTTAGCACAATATTTCTATTCAAAACTTTCGTTTAATTGTTTTCTAATTGTTAGTGCTTTTTTTTCTATTTTGAAAAATTAACAATATGACTAACAATTTCCAAATTGTTCTTGATGAGGATTTAAGGATTTTATATATAATTTATTACACTATAAGTGTATTTATTACACTATAAGTGTATTTTTTCAAATACTCAGTGCTTACGATGTAACAATTAAATTTGTTACATTATTTGAAACATTTTATAAAAAAAAAATTACGAATTTTCTAACAAATTTGTTTATATTATGATATACAAGAAAATTTGTCACGTTTTAGTCACTTTTTTAGAAAGATTGGTTGCGTATACTTAATACAGAATGTTAGTCAAATACCAAATATCAATTATACGTAATGTAAACCTAAAATGTCACAAATTCCCCTATACGATACTTACTAACTTCAAATTAATTATACCCTTCACCACCATAGGTGGAAAGGGTATTATAAGTTTGTGCTGATGTATGTAACCCATGGAAATATTTGCCTTAGATCCACCTTTTAGTATACTAATAGGCTTAGAATCACTTTCTGGGTCGATTTAGCGATGTCCGTCCGTCTAGCTGGCTGGCTGGACCCCCATGTAAACCTTGTAACCAAACTACAGGTCTCAATTCTAAAGATAATTCTATGAAATTTGGGGACCATGGCTATTGAAATTCGTCAAAATCGGTCCATTATTAATGGTACCTCCCATAGGTCCCACTTCCCGGAATTGATATATTGGGCACAAATATCAATATTTTTCATGAACTTAAAATCAAATACTGCTTATATAAACAAAAATACTGTACCGAATTTCGGTCCACATTTGGCCATAGCTCTCATACAAACTTTTTTTTAAAAACACACTAAATGATACATAATTTTCGTGACAACTTTAATCAATTTGCCAAATTTCGAAATAATCGATCCAAATTTGACCCTAGCTCTCATATAAGTCAAAATGACAAAATCATCTTAAATATATAAGTCTTGAGAAAATGTTTGTAAGATGGCAAAATTTAGCAAATATTTGTCTTTATAAAGGGAAAAGAACACCTTTGACCATAATTGTGAAGGGAACTTGATGTAGAAGTTCTTCTTTTTGGGGCTTCTTTCATAAACAACTATCAGAATTTAGTGCCGAAATTATATGTTGTACTGTGTTATATAGTCTCAAAAGTCCAACCAGATAATATTAGTTAGGATTTTAGTAAAATAGGGACCAGTTGTGTACAATTATATACCTATAGACAGAAAAAAATTTAAGTTCCTTTTTTTAATGCATACCCACAAATTATTTCGAATAATGTCAAAACTGTATACATCTGTATATTAGTTTTATCGAAATTTCAATCAATTTATCAATTTATTTTTACTAATAAAGATAACAGAATCTAAAACAAAACCGAAACAGATTTCCTTCAAGTCACAAAAATAAAATATCTGTTGTATTATTTTGGAGTTCTTGTCTAAGGATATGCAGCGGAAAAATTGTACTTAAAAAAAAGTTACACATGATTTAAAAACAAACAAAATACCCTTCATTTCTTTCCCGGTTTTTACCCCATTGATCGAAAAAATACCAAATACGTGTTTGATATTTTTTTTTTGTGTTTTTCGATTGAGCTATAAATTTGGTCTTTACGTTATATTGAATTAATAGTTTAATAATCTGGCTCAGAAATAAAACGCCACCACTGATTTGTAATAAAAAAAAGGCTATTCCTCGTGTGCCAAAGTACTAAATCACGAAGGAGTTCTATACGAAAAACGATTTTGTACTTGATGCACAGCAATCAGCCGAACATTAAAAAGTATCATTAACTATGCCAAAAATATTCTTTCGAGTTAAAAGCGTTTTATCGAACTTTAACACTAATAAATCCCCTGGGTCGGACGGAGTTTTAGTACTGGTCCTGAAACAGTGCGTTTTGACACTAGCACCCCTGACAGCTTAACTTTTTAGTACACTAAACTATTATTGTGAACTGCCGTAGTATAGCAGGTTAGTCGTAAGCCTAGCATACCTGACGTCCCAAGTTCGATCCCCAGCTAGACTCTCTTGAAAAAATTAAATTTTTTAAAAAGGTGGTTCACCTCTTAACTCAGCTAGCCACTGGTTATTGAGTATTAGGCTATGTTAAACTAACTAATGCATTTGCCGTTTACAGCCGGCGTTAAAACGTAGGTTCTTTTCAATAAGTCTAAAAATAGAATCGGAAGAGAAGTACCCCTTGTTCCAATTGATGATGTTGTTAATATAACGCTATTCCTTAAAAGACAGAGGCTAACAACCTCGAAAATTACCGCTATTTGTTCTGCACTTTATAAGAGTTGTTATAGATGTAATATTATATAACAAGTTCAAGATTAATTCCAGGGTACCACAAGGCTTTTTTTCCTACTCTTTTTCTTACTTTTCTGAATGACCTTTTAAGTCGAACTTCAAATCCTATTTACTCTTTTGCAAATGATGGCAACTTTTGGCATTCGTACTCAGTCAATTATGGACCAAGTCTCCAAGTCTCAAGTCAAATAGACTAAACATGAATTATATGATAAACTCGGACCTTATTTTAATATCTGAATATTGAAGTGCAAACTGGGTGGATTTAATGCCAGAAAAATGTTGTATGTTAACATATAAACATAAAACTGACAATATTGCTCCAACTGCAATCAAGGGTGTTATATGTATTAAGGAATCAAAAGCTCTTGATGTTCTAGACATTAAAATGCAGTGCGATGATCGCTGGATTCAACACATCTTTCATGTGTCAAAAGAAGTATTTAAGTCCTTCGGTTTAAGATATACTTCACTGCATTTGATTTTTTAATATTTATACTACATACATTCAGCCAAAAATGAAACACTCATGTATAGGCCTGTACTTCAAAGTATATTTTAAAGCCTCTCGACTGCGTATAGGAGAGAGTGAAGGTACTTATCGGTGATATTATAATAGCAAATTCTATTGATTCACTAGTATCTCACTGTTCTATCGATACTAAAATGGCAAGTGCTCTGATGAAATAAGGGATCTTGTTGCTAAAACATGCACATTTGTTCGTAATACTCGCGCTTCAGATAGAGCCCATTCACTTGTGGTCGACTGGCCAGTGGATTGCACAACATACTATAGGGAAAATTGATTTTAAAGTCAAACTTTTCGTACGTGATATAAACTTCCAGCAGAAGTGTTTAACCCAAGTTATTATATAAAAAAAAATCAAATCAAATATCCACTAATACTACTCAATCTATTCTCCTTCCCATAACCTATAATTCTCGTATTTTCCTGGTTGGAACCTTAGGTTATCTCTGAGTGTTAGTTCTATAGCAAAAAACAAACTTCGTCAACATTTTACTTACATTTTTAATAGTTAAAATCTGACTACAGGAAAAATTAAGCCTAATTTGATTATGTGAAAAATTTTCATTTAAATTCTTGTGTATGAAAAATTATATCTCAATTTGGGCTTGTAGAAAAATTTCAACGAAATCTGACTACATAAAATATTTAATCATATTTGCTCATATGTATAAAAACAATTTCATCAAAATTTGACTATATTAAAAATTTTATCGAAATTTGACTTAAAAAAAAGAACAAGTAAGAAGTGCTATAGTCGGTCAAGCCCGACTATACAATACCCTTCAACACAAGGGTCAAAGGTGTTCTTTTTTGTATATAAAGACAAATATTTGCAAAATTTTGTTATCATACAAACATTTTATCAAAACTTATATATTAAAGCCGTTTTCATCATTTATACTTATATTGAGCGCTAGGGTCAAATCTGGACCCATTATCTCGAAGTTTGATTACAATTTTTACAAAAATTATGTTTGCAAAAAATAAGTTCAAAATTCTTATTATCTTCAGATTTACGGGCGTTTTAGTGTTTTTTGTCCCATTAAGTGCGTTTTGAAAGAAGAGTTTGCATGGCAGCTATGGTCAATTTGGTACAGTGGTTTTGGTTTACATAGGCAGTATTTGTTTCAATTTTCATGAAAAAATATTACTATTTAAGGCCAACATATCAATTCCGGAAAGTGAGACATATGGGAGGTACCATAAATAATGCACCGATTTTGACGCCATAGACATAATTTTCGTTTCGCTTAAGTATTTATTTAATAAAAAATATTTACTACCGACATTCAACAGCGGGTGGCACGATGTGCTAACGAAGTTCTTAGAGATTCAAAAAATGCGGCTATGACTCACAACCTTTAAAATTGCTTATATGAATAATTAGATTAAAATTTCTATAAATGGAAAACTTCATCACTATTTGATCATATGAAATACTTAAGTTCAATTTTAATAAAACTTACAATAAATGTTATAACCCAGTCTATGGAGAATATACTCTGAAATTTGATAAGCTTAACCATTTCTATCCCGGGGTCAAAAGTAAAAAATTCGTATTTTTTTTAATTTTAATGCAATTTTTTTTAGTTTAGCAGAGAGTTTCGATATAAACAAATTAAACTTTATCATACCAAGATTGGGTTTTTGTATTAAAGTAATTGGGTACCTTAATTGTAACAAAAAACAAAAATATCATATATAAAATTATCCATTATATTTTTTATTACAGAGTATAAAAATCATTTTATACTTAAAAAAGACCCATATTAAAAGATTATAAAACATTTTTGCCATAAATATTAAAATCAAATATTTAATTGACAACTCTTTTAAACAAGATTTAATAACCCTGTCCTTGCTTTCATTTGTTTCAACATTTTACGCAAATGATTTTGGCAAAACAAAAAAACACTCCTTTAAATATTCAAAACTTATGTCTCACATGATAAAGACCAAAAGTGAAAATTAATAAAGAAATGAACATCATTGAAGGTCTTCCTAACTAACACTGTTTATGACATAAATTGCAAAAGTTTTCTCTTTTTGCTGCTTCTATGATTTCAAATCCTTGTTGTTCAAAAATTAACATCCACACTTTTTTGCAAATCTACAATTTTTTCAAGATCCTTGATATAACAAACAAACGCACTTATAATGTAGATGTAAATATTTATGTATGTATGTATGTGTAAAAAATTACATTGTTTTCGACATACAATTGGTTTGGTTGTATTTAACAACAAACATGTAAATATACTTATGCGTAGTACTTTTTTTCATTTTTGTTGTTGCATTTTGTATGTGTTTAAACTTTGTTTTTATGTATTTAAACTTGTTTGATCTAACCTCGCTAACAAAACCACTGACTTTGTAAAAATATGTTCTGTTGTTTTTTATTTGTTTGTTTTTCGTTGTTTGTTAATAATTTTTTTTTCTACAGTTTATAAAACAAAAGTTGTTGTAGGATTTTTTTTCGCCTTAGCTGTTATTGTTGCTTTTTGTATTAAAGAAACTTTAATATATGAGTTACATGTTCCGTGTAAACACGTATATACGCATCTGTATGCTTGCAACCAATAAACATTTTACATTGGGGAAGTTTCATTTGAGCGACAAAGTAATTTTATACTATTATCTATTCTATAGAAAAAATTTCATTTAAAAATTTTTTCTATAGAAGAAATTTCGTTAAAAAATTTTTTCTATAGAAAAAATTTAGTTAAAAAATTTTTTCTATAGAAAAAATTTTTTAATGAAATTATTTCTATAAAAAAAATATTTTAACGAAATTTTTTCTATAGAAAAAATTTCGTTAAAAACTTTTTCTATAAAAAAATTTCGTTAAAAAATTTTTTCTGTAGAAAAAATTTCGTCAAAAAATTTTTTCTATAGAAAAAATTTCGTTAAAATATTTTTTCTATAGAAATAATTTCGTTAAAAAATTTTTTCTATAGAAAAAATTTCGTTAAAAAATTTTTTCTATAGAAAAAATTTCGTTACAAAATTTTTTCTATAGAAAAAATTTCGTTAAAAAATTTTTTCTATAGAAAAAATTTCGTTAAAAAATTTTTTCTATAGAAAAAATTTCGTTAAAAAATTTTTTCTATAGAAAAAATTTCGTTAAAAAATTTTTTCTATAGAAAAAATTTCGTTAAAAAATTTTTTCTATAGAAAAAATTTCGTTAAAAAATTTTTTCTATAGAAAAAATTTCGTTAAAAAATTTTTTCTATAGAAAAAATTTCGTTAAAAAATTTTTTCTATAGAAAAAATTTCGTTAAAAAATTTTTTCTATAGAAAAAATTTCGTTAAAAAATTTTTTCTATAGAAAAAATTTCGTTAAAAAATTTTTTCTATAGAAAAAATTTCGTTAAAAAATTTTTTCCATAGAAAAAATTTCGTTAAAAAATTTTTTCTATAGAAAAAATTTCGTTAAAAAATTTTGTCTATAGAAAAAATTTCGTTAAAAAATTTTTTCTATAGAAAAAATTTCGTTAAAAAATTTTTTCTATAGAAAAAATTTCGTTAAAAAATTTTTTCTATAGAAAAAATTTCGTTAAAAAATTTTTTCTATAGAAAAAATTTCGTTAAAAATTTTTTTCTATAGAAAAAATTTCGTTAAAAATTTTTTTCTATAGAAAAAATTTCGTTAAAAATTTTTTCTATAGAAAAAATTTCGTCGAAAAATTTTTTCTATACAAAAAATTTCGTTAAAAATTTTTTTCTATACAAAAAATTTCGTTAAAAAATTTTTTTCTATACAAAAAATTTCGTTAAAAAATTTTTTCTATAGAAAAAATTTCGTTAAAAAATTTTGTCTATAGAAAAAATTTCGATACAAAATTTTTTTCTATAGAAAAAATTTCATTAAAATTTTTTTCTATAGAAAAAATTTCGTTAAAATTTTTTTCTATGGAAAAAATTTCGTTAAAATTTTTTTCTATAGAAAAAATTTCGTTAAAATTTTTTTCTATAGAAAAAATTTCGTTAAAAAAATTTTTTCTATAGAAAAAATTTCGTTAAAAAATTTTTTCTACAGAAAAAATTTCGTTATATAGAAAAAATTTTTTAACGAAATTTTTTCTATAGAAAAAATTTTTTAACGAAATTTTTTCTATAGAAAAAATTTTTTAACGAAATTTTTTCTATAGAAAAAATTTTCTAACGAAATTTTTTCTATAGAAAAAATTTTCTAACGAAATTTTTTCTATAGAAAAAATTTTCTAACGAAATTTTTTCTATAGAAAAAATTTTCTAACGAAATTTTTTCTATAGAAAAAATTTTCTAACGAAATTTTTTCTATAGAAAAAATTTTCTAACGAAATTTTTTCTATAGAAAAAATTTTCTAACGAAATTTTTTCTATAGAAAAAATTTTCTAACGAAATTTTTTCTATAGAAAAAATTTTCTAACGAAATTTTTCGTTAAAAAATTTTTTCTATAGAAAAAATGTCGTTAAAAAATTTTTTCTATATAAAAAATTTCGTAAAAAAATTTATTCTATAGAAAAAATTTTGTTAAAAAATGTTTTTATAGAAAAAATTTCTTTAAACAATTTTTTTATAGAAAAAATTTCGTTAAACAATTTTTTTATAGAAAAAATTTTGTTAAACAATTTTTTTATAGAAAAAATTTCGTTAAAAAATTTTGTTATAGAAAAAATTTCGTTAAACAATTTTTTTATAGAAAAAATTTTGTTAAACAATTTTTTTATAGAAAAAATTTCGTTAAAAAATTTTTTTATAGAAAAAATTTCGTTAAAAAATTTTTTTATAGAAAAAATTTCGTAAAATTTTTTTTTTGTAGATCTATCGATTCTACATTTGTGAATTCTATACTTCATTCTATATCAAAAATAATGAAGGCAAAAAAAAACAGAAATTCACCTTTAGCTGTTTTGGGGACATTTACAAATTCAATACGTTTCGATGTGGGTATATAAGTTTGGTCATAGTTTGGTGTAACATAGCAACTTGTTCAAATGTTTATTTTGTATGCAAATAAACATACATACGTAAGTATGTGCTTACATACAATATATTTAACACGTTGTTGAATGAAAGCAAAAAAAGTGTAAAAACCGAGTATTTCCAATGTTTGCTTATAGGTAGAATTTGGTTCATATGTTAGTACCTTTAAGAATATATATATATATATATTAATCCTTTTATAGAATGTATCTTTTGTGATACAGTATGTTTGTTTGCAACACTCGGGAATACTCAGAAAGAACTTTGTGACATCTATGCTTTGGAATGTTGGCGGTTTAGTCAGCGATTACTAATGATTTTGCAAACGCCTAAATATTGGCTTTCAAACATCAGTAATAGAAGTTGGTCAAACTTCTATGTTCCTCCGGACTTTGCAACTAATTTTTTGAATCGACATTATTGACCAGATTTGTTCTATGTAATTTTAAATTTTACTTAGAAATCGATTTTTCTTAGTTGAATTTTTTTTATAACTTATTTTTTAATTAAATTCGTTAACCACAAGCATAGTCACGCACTGTTGAACTTTGGCAGGACACCTGATTAAAGACGGGCTCAACAACCAACTGCAAAATGTTCGAAATATGAGAATGTGCTTGTGTTTGCATACCTTCTGTTTATGTAGTGAAATTTTAAATTATTGGAACTCAACGCATAAAAAAGGTTAACTGCAACGACAACATAACACGAAAACTTTTCAGCATCAAAACTTTATATTCACCAAAAAAATATAATATATTTGAATACAAAAAGTTAAAACTGAATGTTTAGTTAGTACAAATATGCACATTTATTTAAATGTACGATTTAATTAAAAAATGTTTACTAACTATTAATTTTACTTAGAGGAATATTAAAACGAAAATGTGTGAAGCATATTTAAATTTAGTAAATATACGTAGTTTTCATTTTGTTTAAGAACTGTTGAAAATGTAAACAATATGAAAGTGTAGTCATATTAAATGACTATTTATTCTTAAGTGAGCTCAAATCTTGGTGATTTTTATAACAAATTTCTAATATTACTATAGTATTTCAAAAATTAGAGTCAAAAATAATTTTATTTTGAAACTCAATACAATCTGATGTTTTTGATACTCATGCGTATACTTGTTAAAAGCAAAACCTCTATCACTTATACGTCAGGGTAGTAAAACCGTTAAGTTGTACTAGTACAATTAATTTTGGGTCAATTAATTTTTTTTAGGAGATGATATTTTTCTTTTACTGTTGAACAAGGCATTAATCAGAAAGACTACCGGAAAAAAACAGATTTTTACAACAATTTTCATAACCCCTAAGAAAAGTGTTGGAATTTTTCAACTTATGTTAAAAATCTTAACATGTCACCGTATACAATTTGAAACAATGTTGTTAAATATGTCAAATTCTATGTCCCTCTATTTTTAACTACACATGTTCAGCAACTTTATTTATCCTGACTACTTTATTATAAGTGTTAAAAAAAATAAAGAAATGTATTTTTTTGTTTCTGGGATTTAAAGAGCAAATCTTTAACTCACTGCACTATGATAAAAACAATGAAACAAAATACAAAAACAACTAAAATAAAAATGAAAAAAAAAGAAAAACGGAAGTGTTCATTTTTTATCGGCCTCTTGGGAAATAAAAGGAAAAGGTCATAAAATCTATACACTGTGTATCGTTTGTTTCTTCATCAACTTCTTTATTTTTCATCTTGGACTTGTATTTGATTTTATTTTTTTATGTTGACTCTACCAAGACAACACATTATTATACTCCATTTATATGGGAGGACAGCTCCAGTACATACACACACACACACACAAAGCAAATAAATAAGCATTTATAAGCATAAACAAACCCAGAAGTATTAAAATGGGGACAAGACTCCGAAGCCAATAAAGCTCAGGAATCAAAAACAAGAAATTTTCAAATATTGGAAATTTTTAAAAAATTTACTATTTTATAGGAAATTATCCAAAAGTTTAATACTTTTATAAGAAAATTTTTGCTATTTCTATAGAACATTTTTCAAAAGTTTACTACTTTTATAACAAATTTTTCAAAAATTTACTACTTCTTTACAGAAAATTTTTCAAAAATGTACTATTTGTATAGGAAAATTTCCAAAAATTTACTATTTTCATAGGAAATTTTTTAAAAATTTACTATTTTAATAGAACATTTTTCAAAAATTTACTATTTTCACAGGAAATTTTTCAAAAACATACTATTTTTATAGGAAAATTTTCAAAAATTTGCTATTTTTATAAGAATTTTTTCAAACATTTGCTATTTATATAAGAAATTTTTCAAAAAGTTTCTATTTTTACAGAAATTTTTTCAAAAATTTACTATTTTTATAGGATTTTTTTTTTAAATTTACTATTTTTAAAGGAAATTTTTTAAAAATTTACTATTTTTAAAGAAATTTTTTAAAAATTAACTATTTTTATAGGGAATTTTTTAAAAATTTACTATTTTTATAGAAAATTTTTCAAAAATTTGTTATTTTTATATGAAGTTTTTCCAAAATTTTCTACTTTTATACAATTTTTTTTTTATTTTTCTACTTTTTTTTAGAAAATTTTTCAAAAATTAAAAATTTTTATAGGAAATTCTGCAAAAATTTATAATTTTTATGGAAAGTTTTTCAAAACTTTACTTTTTTATAGAAAATTATTCAAAAATTAACTCTTTTTATAGGAAAATTTTCAAAAATTTATTATTTTTATAGGAAACTTTCAAAAATTTATTATTTTTTTATAGAAAATTTTTAAAAAATGTACTATTTTTATAGGAAAATTTTTAAAGATTTACTATTTTTATAGGACACTGTTACGTGTCCTTAATAGATACTGAGTGGCCATCGCCTAGCTCGCAATGCATGGAACTTTTTTCGGGTGTAGATTTCTTTGGACCCTCACTCAGCTCTCAAGACCGTACCAAATAATTTTAACTAGAACATAACGAATATACAGAACCTAAACACAACAACGACACCGACATAAAGGGAGAAAGATGGAATTCTCCTACCGCCCATTACGCAACCATGGTCACTTCTATCCATGCACAATTTGCTAGTGACCCCGTATTCCGACTCACCTCACCACTTCCAGTCTTTTCCTACCCCTTAGGAATGAGTTTTACTCTGAATTTTTCATGATTCAATAATTAGTACACATTTTCTTAAATCTTAAAGCTAATTAGGGAATATTACGAGATAATAATTAATAATAATAAGTCGATTGGGATATATCATGCAAAAGATATAAAGATTTAGTGATAATTGGAACAGATCTGCGATAATAATAATTTAGTGCAATATTAGGATATACGAAATGCATTTGGATTATATATGAAAGTAATTATTTTTTTTACATTAGTGTTATTTTATTAGTCAATTTTGTGTTTCTGGATGTCCTTAATATTAGCACCTAGTACCTAATTTTTATCACATAGTATTCCACAATTATACATTTTTATTTGATTTACACTGCATTTACATTGATTATACCAATTCTTAAATACTTACCTGAGTGATTTCCTTTTCGTGCAATACCCTTTTAGGCTGTAGTTTTAGTACCTGAAAAGAAAAATAAAACCACAAAGTAAAACTCTTATAAACCAAGATTCATTCATAAATACATATCTGAATTTTACTCCAAACTCCAAATACAAAGAGGAAGAGGGAATTCCAAAACTAATTAAAAATACCTGAAAACAAAAATTTACATGAATATCCTAACAAATATCGATAGTTAGAATATTAATACCTAAATGCTTTTTTTTGTTGCCCGGCTATTGAGATTTCAGGGTGTGGGAGTTCCCCACGTTTGAAACGCCCATCTCATAAAGCCACGCCCACCATCTTTGCCCACATTTTATGGTTCAAATATGGTGCTTTGTTGCGGTGGCCTCGAGGGATCTCAAAAGGGAACGCCATGAGCTACCAGAATTGGATCTTAATGTTATGAATACCGTCCGTCCGTCCGATGTTTGGGATTAAAATAATTTTCGAAAATTCTAGTACATTTTTTTATACAATTTTTGGCATTAAATCCAGTAGGAAATCTAGCTTATGAAATCACAATCGATTCGGATCGGAGGAACCGGTCGATGTTAATAATAATATAATTCCAATTGGAAACAAGTGGTACTTCTCTCAGACAATGAGCTGCATCCGAGTCTATTTTTTTTACTCATTGAAAGGGACCTTCTTTTTAACTCCGGCTCCGAACGACAAATGCATTAGTTAGAGAAGTTTTACATAGCCCAATACTCAATAACCAGTGGCTAGCTGAGTTATGAGGTGAACCGCCACTTTTTGAAAATTAATTTGTTTTCAAGGGAGTCTGCCGAGGATTGAACTTGGGACCTCTGGTATGCTAGGCGGATGACTAGTCGATGTTGGTTTCCCATAATTGCTGTCAAAAGTAATGTTTGTAAAGACTGCAGTTTCATCGGTAAACTCAGGACAAATGCGACCATAAATGAGTAATGTACTTTTTATTGTTAGGTATAATAGAATGTTTGTTTATTGAGGTACAAGTGAACTGAGTGGTATAGGGAGGTCTATGATTCGGCTTGACCGACAATGCTTTCCAACATGTTGTTTCGTGGTGTCTGCCGGTGGATGATTTTTGGCCTCTGATTCTTCGTATGAGGATTCCAAATCTGAGTATATAATGTAGATATTGTGTGGACTTTGGTAAACGTTGGTGGCTGGCTCTTGGCAATGGGATGAATAGGTAAATGAAAGAAAAGTGGTAATGTTCTTCCAAAGGTGGTAATAGGGATTTTGCTATTGGCGTTGTTGGTTAACTGCTATTGGCGTTGTTAGTTAACAATGAGAAGGATTGTTTGGGCAAATTGATAATTTGTATAATTCTTTTTATTTAATAATTTATAATGCTTTAATTTTATTTTTATTTGCGAAATATGTATATTATATGTATCTTCTATGGCTATTTGTGAGTGAGTGATACACATGTTTGTTATAGAAGTCTGTTTAACCAAGTCTGTTAAGTTTTTTTTAGTGAGGGTTTGGAATAATTCATTGTTGGGCAGGTTATTGTGAATGATTGTATTAAGGCGGTAGATTGTAAAGAGTATTTATGAATGAAATATCGGTTGGGTATGAAAAAGATTTAAAAAAAATTTAGGCGCGTTTTGATGATTGTGTTTGAAGGAAAGGGACAATCTAATTGTGTAAAATTTATTTTTTTTGTTTAGAAAGAGACAAGTAAGATTAGGAATTGTGCGCGTAGAAGATGTCTCATTGGAAGTCAGTTAGTAAACGATGGTGGCTATATAAAGGCCTGTAACTGCAAGGTGAGGGTCAAAAGAAACCTACACCCCTACAGCTTGTGTTGTCTTGAGCTAGCAAATGGCCGCACGGAATTCAAAACGGACTCGTAACAACACTTTTCAAAAATTTACTATTTTTAAATACAATTTTCAAAAATTTACTATTTTTATAGGATTTTTTTTTTTTAAATTTACTGTTTCTATACAAAATTTTTCAAAAATTTACTATTTTTAAGCAAATTTTTCCAAAATTTACTACTTTTATAGAAATTTTTCAAAAATTTACTATTTTGATAGAACATTTTTCAAAAACGAACAATTTT
Organism: Stomorhina lunata; assembly: GCA_933228675.1. NCBI lineage: Eukaryota > Metazoa > Arthropoda > Insecta > Diptera > Rhiniidae > Stomorhina > Stomorhina lunata. The sequence continues at coordinate 150,543,017 of OW121740.1, forward strand.
TATAGAAAATTCTTCAAAAGTTTACCATTTTTATAGAAAGTTTTTCAAAAATTTACTCTTTTTATAGGAAGTTATTCAAAAATTTACTCTTTTCATACGAAATTTTTAAAAAATTTATTATTTTTATAGGAAAATTTTCGAAAATTTATTATTTTTTATAGAAAATTTTTAAAAAATTTACTATTTTTATAGGAAACTTTTCAAAAATATACTATTTTTATAGGAAATTTTTCAAAAATTTACTATTTTTGTAGGATACTTTTCAAAAATATACTTTTAAAGGTAATTTTTTTAAAAAATTACTATTTTTAAAGGAAATTTTTCAAAAATTTACTAATTTTATAGGAAATTTTTAAAAAATTTACTAAGTATATAGGAAATTTTTTAAAAAAATTAATAATTTTATAGGAAAAATTTCCTACTTTTGTAGGAAATTTTTCAAAAATTTCCTTTTTTATAGGAAATTGTTAGAAAATTTCTTATTTTTATATGAAATTTTTTTAAACATTTACTATTTTTATAGGAAACTTTTCAAAATTTTACTATTTTTATAGGAAGTTTTTCAAAACTTTACTATTTTAATAGGAAATTTTTCAAAAATTTACTATTTGTATAGGAAATTTTTCAAAAATTTACTATGTATTTTCTTTTCAAAAATTTCAGGAAATTTTTCAAAAATTTACTAAGTATATAGGAAATTTAAAAAAAAAATTATTACTTTTATAGGATGTTTTTCAAAAATTTCCTGTTTTTATAGGAAATTATTAGAAAATTTTTTATTTTTATATGAAATTTTTCAAACATTTACTATTTTTATAGGAAACTTTTCAAAATTTTACTATTTTTATAGGAAGTTTTTCAAAAATTTACTATTTTAATAGGAAATTTTTCAAAAAATTTACTATTTGTATAGGAAATTTTTCAAAAATTTACTATGTATTTTTTTTCAAAAATTTCAGGAAATTTTCAAAAATTTACTAAGTATATAGGAAATTTTAAAAAAAATTAATACTTTTATAGGAAATTTTTCAAAAATGTCCTATTTTTGTAGGAAATTTTTCAAAAATTTCCTGTTTTTATAGGAAATTGTTAGAAAATTTCTTATTTTTTTTAGGAAATTTTTCAAACATTTACTATTTTTATAGGAAATTTTTCAAAATTTTACCATTTTAATAGGAAGTTGTTTAAAAATTTTTTATTTTTATAGGAAATTTTTCAAAAATTTACTATTTTTATAGGAAATTTTTCAAAAATTTACTATTTTTATAGAAAATTTTTCAAAAATTTACTATTTTTATAGGAAATTTTTCAAAAATTTACTATTTTTATAGGAAATTTTTCAAAAATTTACTATTTTTATAGGAAATTTTTCAAAAATTTACTATTTTTATAGGAAATTTTTCAAAAATTTACTATTTTTATAGGAAATTTTTCAAAAATTTACTATTTTTTTTCAAAAATTTCCTATTTTTATAGGAAAATTTTCTGTTTGTATAGGAAAATTTTTCAAAAATTTCCTATTGTTATCGGAAATTTTTCAAAAATTTCCTATTGTTATAGGAAATTTTTCAGAAATTTACTATTTCTATAGATAATTTTTCAAAAACTTACTATTTCTAAAGCAATTTGTTCAAAAACTTTTTATGTTTATAAGAAATTTTTAAAAAATGTCGTATTTTTGTAGGAAAATTTTCAAAATTTTTTTATTTTTATAGGAAATTTTTAAAAAATTTTCTATTTTGATAGAAAGGTTTTAAAAATTTTTTATTTTTATTAGAATTTTTGTGTTTACCGTTATTTTTCCGTTTATGTTTTTAGAGGCTTCATTTTATTTTGAAACTGTCGGGAGTGTACATTTATTATGTTTATTTAGCTGTATAGAGGTATAACTGAAAGAGTATGTTTTATGGTTAACGAGTGGCGATGATGATATGTTGTATAACTGGACTAAAATCGTCCTTTCTTTATAGAGCTATCATTTCTATGAAATGGTTTTTCTACATTTTTCCTTGTATATCTACATTTTTTTCCAGTTTTTTTTTTTTTCATTTTGATTTGTTTATTTATCACCCTGACCAAGTGTCATTATGGACAAGACTGTAAAAGCCTAAAGAATTTAGATAATAATGTGTATAATCATAAGAACTTACTTAAATGAAATGGAATAAATGTACATTGTACAAATGCTATAAACAGACGGCTAAAGATTTCTTTCGAAGATCTAGAAAAAAAAAAAAAATAAGAAAAATGTATTAAATAAAAACAAGATTTTTAACATTATATCATTCGTGCCTTGGAATTATTGGGGAATAAAAGAAGGACATCTCTTAAAATGACAATTCTAATTTAAGGGTTTAAAATGGACCGCAATGCATTTTGTTCCAGTTGTAATTGGAAAAGAAAACGTAAAAAAATTTAAAGGTTATAAACAATGATTGTGGTAAAGAGAAAAACTCATTATAATAAGAACACTTTATTGATACTTTAAAGCAAAAGAAAAATGCTGATTTGTAAGCGTAAATTTGGTGGTTGCCAAATTACTTATTTTATGGCGAAAGGTCTTTTGCGTTCTTGACATTTCTAGCTTATACAAATTTTAAATAGGAAATTTTTAAAAAATTTTGTTCCTATAAACATTTTTTAAAAATTTATTATTTTTATAGGAAATTTTTCATAAATTTTATATTTTTATAGAAAATTTTTCCAAAATTTATAATTTTTATAGGAAATATATCAAAAATTTGCTATTTTTATAAGAAATTTTTCAAAAATTTACTATTTTTACAGGAAAATTTTTAAAAATTTACTATTTTTAAGGGAAATTTTACAAAAATTTACAATTTTTATAGGAAATTTTTCAAAAATTTACTATTTTTTAGGAAAATTTTTAAAAGTTTACTATTTTTATAGGAAATTTTTCAAAAATTTTCTATTTTTATAGGAAAATTTTTAAAAATTTACTATTTTCATAGAAAAATTTTCAAATATTTCTTATTTTTTTAGGAAATTATTCAAAAATTTACTATTTTTATAGGAAATTTTTCATAAATTTTCTATTTTTATAGGAAAATTTTACTATTTTTAAGGAAGCTATTCAAAAATTTACAGTTTTTATAGGAAATTTTTCAAAAACTTACTACTTTTATAGGAAATTTTTAAAAAAAATTTTATTTTTATAGGAAATTTTTAAAAAAAATTTTATTTTTGTAGGAATTTTTTCAAAAATTTATAATTTTTTTAGGAACCTTTTCAAAAATTTACTGTTTTTATAGGATATTTTTCCAAAATTTACTATTTTTGTAGGAAATTTTTTCAAAAATTTATTATTTTTGTAGAAAGTTTTTCAAAAATTTATATTTTTATAGAAAATTTTTAAAAAATTTATTATTTTTAAAGTAAATATTTTGATAGGAAATTTTTCAAAAATTTAAAGGTTATTAACAATGATTGTGGTAAAGAGAAAAACTCATTATAATAAGAACATTTTATTGATACTTTAAAGCAAAAGAAAAATGCTGATTTGTAAGCGTAAATTTGGTGGTTGCCAAATTACTTATTTTATGGCGAAAGGTCTTTTGCGTTCTTGACATTTCTAGCTTATACAAATTTTAAATAGGAAATTTTTAAAAAATTTTGTTCCTATAAACATTTTTTAAAAATTTACTATTTTTATAGGAAATTTTTCATAAATTTTATATTTTTATAGAAAAATTTTCCAAAATTTATAATTTTTATAGGAAATATATCAAAAATTTGCTATTTTTATAAGAAATTTTTCAAAAATTTACTATTTTTACAGGAAAATTTTTAAAAATTTACTATTTTTAAGGGAAATTTTACAAAAATTTACAATTTTTATAGGAAATTTTTCAAAAATTTACTATTTTTTAGGAAAATTTTTAAAAGTTTACTATTTTTATAGGAAATTTTTCAAAAATTTTCTATTTTTATAGGAAAATTTTTAAAAATTTACTATTTTCATAGAAAAATTTTCAAATATTTCTTATTTTTTTAGGAAATTATTCAAAAATTTACTATTTTTATAGGAAATTTTTCATAAATTTTCTATTTTTATAGGAAAATTTTACTATTTTTAAGGAAGCTATTCAAAAATTTACAGTTTTTATAGGAAATTTTTCAAAAACTTACTACTTTTATAGGAAATTTTTAAAAAAAATTTTATTTTTATAGGAAATTTTTAAAAAAAATTTTATTTTTGTAGGAATTTTTTCAAAAATTTATAATTTTTTTAGGAACCTTTTCAAAAATTTATTGTTTTTATAGGATATTTTTCCAAAATTTACTATTTTTGTAGGAAATTTTTTCAAAAATTTATTATTTTTGTAAAAAGTTTTTCAAAAATTTATATTTTTATAGAAAATTTTTAAAAAATTTATTATTTTTAAAGTAAATATTTTGATAGGAAATTTTTCAAAAATTTCCTATTTTTATAGGAAATTTTTCAAAAAATTTCTTATTCCTATTTTTACAGGAAAATTTTCAAAAATTTTCTTTTTTTGATAGGAAATTTTTCATGAATTTACTATTTTTATAGGAAATTTTTCAAAATTTTACTCTTTATAGGAATTTTTCCAAAAATTTTCTATGTTTATAGCAAATTTTTCAAAAATTTAAAATTTTTCTATGAAAATTTTCGTATTTTTATTGGAAAATTTTTAAAAATTTATTATTTTTATAGGAAAATTTTTAAAAATTTACTATTTTTACAGGAAAATTTTCAAAAATTTACTATTTTTAAGGGAAATTTTGCAAAAATTTACAATTTTTATAGGAAATTTTTCAAAAATTTACTATTTTTTAGGAAAATTTTTAAAAGTTTCGTATTTTTATAGGAAATTTTTCAAAAATTTACTTTTTTTATTGAAAATTTTTTAAAAATTTACTATTTTCATAGGAAAATTTTAAAAAATTTCGTATTTTTATAGGAAATTTTTCAAAAATTTACTTTTTTTATTGAAAATTTTTTAAAAATTTTCTATTTTTATAGGAAAATTTTCAAAAATTTACTGTTTTTAAAGGAAATTTTGCAAAAATTTGCTATTTTTAAGTAAGCTCTTCAAAAATTTACAATTTTTATAGGAAGTTTTTCAAAAATTTCATATTTTTATAGGAAATTTTTCTAAAATTTTTTATTTTTATAGCAAATTTTTCAAAAAATTTTTATTTTTGTAGAAAATTTTTCAAAAATTTACTATTTTTATAGGAAATTTTTCAAAATTTTACTATCTTTATAGGAATTTTTATAAAAAGTTTCTATGTTTATAGAAAAATTTTCAAAAATTTTAAATTTTTCTATGAAAATTTTCAAAAATTTATTTTTTTTATAGGAAATTTTTAAAAAATTTACTATTTTTATAGAAAATTTTTCAAAAATTAACTATTTTTATAGGAAATTTTTCAAAAATTTACTATTTTTATAGGAAATTTTTCAAAAATTTAGTATTTTTATAGGAAAATTTTCGAAAACTTACTATTTTTAAGGGAAATTTTGCAAAAATTTACAATTTTTATGGGAAATTTTTGAAAAATTTCCTACTTTTATAGGAATTTTTTCAAAATTTTTTTATTTTTATAGGAAATTTTTTAAAAATATACTTGTTTTTATAGGAAATTTTTCAAAAATTTTCTACTTTCATAGGAATTTTTTTCAAAATTTTTTTATTTTTATAGGAAATTTTTCAAAAATTTTTTATTTTTATAGATCATTTTTCAAAAATTTTTTATTTTTATAGGAAATTTTTCAAAAAAATTTTATTATTATAAGAAATTTTTCAAAAATTGGCTATTTTGATAGGAAATTTTTCAAAAATTGACTTGTTTTATAAAAATTTTTTCAAAAATTGACTATTTTTATAGATTTTTAAATTTACTATTTTTAAGCAAATTTTTGAAAAATTTACTTTTTTTATAACAAATATTTCAAAAATTTAGGTTTTTGTTTGTGATAAATAATTACTACTAAAATTTTCTACCAAATTCCAATTATCTTCTGACACATTATTAAAAGAAAAATCAGAGTTATAATAAATTTCCCAACTTATTTTTTTATTTACACATTTTTCCTTTGAAAACAAATCTTAAGTTCTATTGTCCTTTGTTAATACCTTTTAGTTTTTATTTCTTTTTCTATATAAAATTAATTAAACTCGCCTTAAGTATTTAACACACCCTTCATATGTTCACTTTTCATAAAATATTTCAATGTTGGAAATTTTCCCTTATCCTAAATCGTTTCAACACAATAGCCATGAAATATATGTACAAATGTTATTTAGCAAATTGTTTTCTTTGAATATTAAGATAATTAATATTTACTCTTATAGATAAATTTATTATTGATATTCGAAATATTACTAGAATACTCAAATGCGTTTATTGTTTATTGACTTGAATGCCCTTAAATCATATTTTGCTTCATTTTGTTGTATCTTCGGCCACATGTTGGGTTTCTTGACAAACTTATACATTTTTTTGCTGCAAATGATGGTCAATATTTTAACCTTTGTGTAAATTCGCTTGTAGTCTCTATGGCATTTACCACAATCGATACGAAACACGCCAACATTGTTTTAAGGGGAAATCTTGTCTGACCTTGAGATGAAAATATGGCAAAAAAAAAAATATTAGGGGTACTCGTTTAAACTACTAAATGCCTCTTATACCTCTTAAAGCTTAAATATTTAAGACGTATTAAAATATGTGTCAAAAATTGTATAGGAAATTTTTTACAAGCCTATTAAAGTTTTAAGCAACAATTTTGGCTCTTAAATTGTCTGTTAAACATACGATATGGGGATACCATAATAGTATTTTCAATGTGTTTCAAATATTTCATAGAAAATAATTTTATCAGGGCAACAATGTTCTTTGATAAAAAATAAAAACAGAAAAAAATTATTAAAATTTAAATTTTTGGAATAATAAATAAGAAATTATAATGACAAAGGTAAGAAATACGTGAAAACTATTTTCTATGTAAATTAATTTGTTCCATTATAGCTATTAGCTTTTGGAAAAGAAAATGTAGCGCAAGCGCGATAAGCCTACACACATATCAAAATCATAATTTAAGTATTAAGTTTAAGAGGTGCGCTCGTTTAACATTATTGCTAAATAGAAAAAATTTAAGAGTTGCTAAAGTTAGTAGTTTATACGAGTACCCTTATTGAAAAAATATGAAAAGTATTTACTGGGAAAATGTTAATGGCATTTTTTGTTACTTTTTGTGGTTAATCGTGATATTGACGCTTTGCATGTTATTTCATGGTTTAAGCAAAATATTATTTAGTTATTCGAGGAATAGCTATTAAAGTTATATTTGAAAATTTATATATTTATAAGTTTTCATGCAATTATTTTAAGGATTTAAATTAAAATTTTAGTGAGTTCCCAATTTATTCATTATGTCAGTCAAATTATAACATTATTGAAGGCAAAATAAAATTTTCCATAGAAAATTTTCATGCAGCGAAAAATTTTCTATAGAAAATTTTTATGTAATTTACTGTTTTTGTAGGAAATTTTTTTTAAAATTTACTATTTTTATAGAAAATTTTTCAAAAATTTACTATTTTTATAGGAAATTTTTCAAAAATTTACTATTTTTGTAGGAAATTTTTCAAAAATTTACTATTTTTATAGGAAATTTTTCAAAAATTTACTATTTTTATAGGAAATTTTTCAAAAATTTACTATTTTTATATGATATTTTTCAAAAATTGACTATTTTTATAGGAAATTTTTCAAAAATTTACTATTTTTATAGGAAATTTTTCAAAAATTTACTATTTTGATAGGAAATTTTTCAAAAATTTACTATTTCTAGAGGAAATTTTTCAAAAATTTACTATTTTTATAGGAAATTTTTCAAAAATTTACTATTTTTATAGGAACTTTTTCAAAAATTTACTATTTTAATAGGAAAATTTTTAAAAATTTACTATTTTTACAGAAAAATTTTTAAAAATTTAAAATTTTTATAGCAAATTTTTCAAAAATTTACTTTTTTATAGGAAATTTTTCCAAAATTTACTTTTTTAATAGGAAATTTTACAAAAATTTACTATTTTTATAGGAAATTTTTCAAAAATTTTCTATTTTTATACATAATGTTTCAATAATTTACTATTTTTATAGGAACTTTTTTCAAAATTTTTTATTTTTATGGGAAAATTTTGAAAAATTTACTATTTCTATAGGAAAATTATCAAAAATTTACTATTTTTATAGGAAAAATTTCAAAAATTTACTTTTTTATAGGAAATTTTTCAAAAGTTTCCTTTTTTTTTTGTAGGAAATTTTTCAAAAACTTACTATTTTTATAGGAAAAATTTCAAAAATTTACTCTTTTTATAGGAAATTTTACAAAAATTTAATTTAAAAATTTTTCGAAAATTTTCTATTTTAATAGAAAATTTTTCAAAAATTGACTATTTTTTTGGAAATTTAAAAAAAAAAATACTATTTTTATAGGATATTTTTCAAAAATTTACTATTTTTATAGGAAATTTTTAAAAAATTTACTATTTTTTTGGAAATTTAAAAAAAATTACTATATTTATAGGAAAATTTTCAAAAATTTACTATTTTTATAGGAAATTTTTAAAAAATTTACTATTTTTATAGGAAATTTTTTAAAAATTTTTAACTTTTATAGGAAATATGCATCTCAAAATTTTCTATCAAAACTCTTATGTATCAAAAATGTTAATGTATCGAAAATTATCCTATAGAAAAATTGAATGTATCGAAAATTTTTCTATGCAAAATTTTAATGTATAGAAAATTTTTCTATAGAAAATTTTAATGTATTGAAAATTTTCTACAGAAAATTTTTATGTACCGAAAATATTCTTTAAAAAAACTTTTAAATATCAAAGAAAGAAAGAAATAAAAATTTTTCGTTATACAAATGTTTTATATAAAATCTTTCGGAATAGAAAAATTTTTTAAATAGAAATTTTTTTATAAGAAATATTTCGCTATAAAAGTTATTTGGAGCAAATTCTTCGCTAAAAAATTGTATATAAAAAATTTTTTATGAAAGTTTTTTTTATACAATTTTTATAGAAAATTTTTCGGTATAAAAATTTTTTATACAAAATTTTTTATACAAAATTTTTCATAGAAAATTTTTCGGTTAGATATTTTTTATAGAAAATTTTTCGGTATAAACATTTTTTATACAAAATTTTTCGGTATAAAAATTTTTTATACAAAATTTTCAGAAAATTTTTCTGTATAAACATTTTTATAAAAAATTTTTCGTTATACAAATTTTTTATAGAAAATTTTTCGGTATAAACATTTTTTATACAAAATTTTTTGGTATAAAAATTTTTTATACAAAATTTTTCGGTATAAAAATTTTTTATAGAACATTTATCGGTATAAAAATTTTTTATAGAAAATTTTAAGGTATAAAATTTTTTTATAGAAAATTTTGCGGTATTAAAATTTTTTATAGAAAATTTTGCGGTATAAAAATTTTTTATAGAAAATTTTGCGGTATAAAAATTTTTTATAAAAAATTTTGTGGTATAACATTTTTTTTTATAGAAAATTTTTCCGTATACCAATTTCTCATAGAATGTTTTTCTGTTTAACATTTTTAACCATCAAATAATTTTATATAGAAAATTATTTACTAGAACAACTTTTCGTAAAAAAAAATTCGCTTAATTTCAATTTCGATTAAACTAATCGAAGAATTTTATTTAAAGTGATACAAGAAAAACTAGATTTAATTTACTAGCACTGTATTTGTATCTACATATATTTACACAAATTTGTAAGTTAATGTTTGTATACAAACCTGCTTACATACATATACACACACGACTGTTTACATACATATGTTTTCATAAGCACTCGGAGTATGTTTCATTCAGTTCCTAATGTTTAAAGTTGCTCGTCCTGTCTAAACTATGCCAACTATTTTGCCCACATTATTTTAGTGACATTAGACATAATTTAGCAACAGCTTCATCAACATCAACATTAATGTTATTGTTATTCCTACTGTTGCTGATGCTCGATGCCGATGTTTATGCTGTTGCTGATGTTGTTGTAGCCTAAAGTAAGTCAAACATAAGGAAATGGCAAACACTTAATGTTATATAGTCGTCCTGATGTTATGTCCTTTTTTGCCGGTATATTTCTATTAAAATAGGAATGACAAAAGCATATGGGGTTTTTTTTGTAGGGTAGTACATGTAACTTAATTTATTTGTGGGAACTGAAATGTGTTATTTTTATTTCGTTACAGTATTATGAATAAAAATTTCATATTACAGTTTATGCAAAAAAAAAAAAAAAAAAAAAAATTATTTTAGATTTTTATAAAAATTTTTAAAGCAAAAATTGTTAAACAAAAAATTGTTCAAAAAGGTTAATCATTTTTTCTATCGGAAGATAAAATAAATAAAAAAGGTTTATGCAGAAAAATTTTATATTAAAAATTTTTATACCGAAAAATTTTCAATAAAAAATTTTTATGCCGCAAAATTTTCTATAAAAAAGGTTTAAACTGAAAAATTTTCTATAAAAAATTTTATACCGAAAAATTTTCTGAAACTAAAAAATTTTTAAAACCGAAAGATTTTCTAAAAAAAAGTTTATGAAAATGAGAAATTTTCTATGAAAATGAGAAATTTTCTATGAAAATCTTAAAAATCGAAAACTTTCAATAGAAAATTTTTAAAACCGAAAAATTCTCTATATTTTTAAAACCGAAAAATTCAATAAAAAATTTTTATGCCGCAAAATTTTCTATAAAAAAGGTTTAAACTGAAAAATTTTCTATAAAAAATTTTATACCGAAAAATTTTCTGAAACTAAAAAATTTTTAAAACCGAAAGATTTTCTAAAAAAAAGTTTATGAAAATGAGAAATTTTCTATGAAAATGAAATAAAAATAAATAAAAAATAAAAAAAATAATAAAAATAATAAAAATAATAAAAAATTTTTTTTAACCGAAAAATTTCTATAAAAAATTTTTAAAAACGAAAAATAATCTATAAATTATTTTTAAAACCCAAAAAATTTTCTATAAAAAATTTTTAAGATCGAAAATTTTTCTATAAAAAACGTTCAAAGGCGAAATAATTTTAATAAAAATGATTTTTAAAAATTTTGTATACAAAATTTTTAAAACAAAAAAAATTTTCTATAAAAAAAATTAAACCTTAAAATTTTCAATAAAAAATTTTTAGAACCAAAAAGTTGTATGACACCAATTTTTGAAATCGAAAAATTTTGTATAAAAAAATTTTAAACCGAAAAATTTTCTACAGAAAATTTTTAAAACTGAAAAGTTTTCTTAAGAAACAATTTTTTAAACTCGAAAAATTTTATATAAAAAATTTTTAGAACCGAAAAATTTTCTATAAAAATATTAAAACCGAAAAAATTTTTAAAACCGAAAAATTTTCTATAAAAATTTAAAAAAACGAAAAATTTTCAATAAAAATTTTTTAAAACCGAAAAATTTTTATATAAATTTTTTAAAAACAAAAAATTCTATTAAAAATTTTAAAAAGAGAAAATTTTTCTATAAAAAATTTTTAAAATCGATAAATTTATTATAAAAAATTTTAAAAACCAAGAAAATTTTCTATAAAAAATTTTAAACCGAAAAAGTTTCTATACAAAATTTTTAAACCCGAAAAATTTTCTACAAAAAAAATTTAAAAGCCAAAAATTTTTTAAAAAAAATTTTTAAAGTCGAATTTAAAATAAACAATTTTTAAACCGAAAAGTTTTCTATAAAAAATTTTTAAGACCGAAAAATTTTTTATAAAAACTTTCTTTAAAAAATATTTAAAAACGAATAATTTTCTATAAAAAATTTTTATACCGAAAAAATTTTTTGATACAAAATTTTAAACCGGAAAAGTTTTTGTAAAAAATGTTTAAAAACGAAAAATTAAAAAAAAAATTGTAGTAAAAATTTTTTAAATTTTCAATAAAAAATGTTTATACCAAAAATTTGCTATAAAAAATGTTTATACTGAAAAGTTTTTATAAAATATTTTTATACCGAAAATTTTTTTTAAAAAATTTTTATACCGAAAATTTTCTTTAAAAAATTTTTATACCGAAAATTTTTTATGAAGAATTATTTTACTGAAAATTTTCTATAAAAGTTTTATACAGAAAATTTTCCGTATAAAAATTTTTATACCGAAAATTTTTTATAAAAAATTTTTATACCGTAAATTTTCTATAAAAAATTTTTATATCGAAAATTTTCTATAAAAAATTTTTATATCAAAAATTTTCTATAAAAAATTTTTATACCGAAAATTTTCAATAAAAAATTTTTATACCGAAAATTTTCTATAAAATTTTTTATACCGAAAATTTTCTTAAAAAAAATTTTATACCGAAAATTTTCTATACAAAATTTTTATACCGAAAATTTTCTATAAAAAATTTTTATACCGTAAATTTTCTATAAAAAATTTTTATACCGTAAATTTTCTATAAAAAATTTTTATATCGAAAATTTTCTATAAAAAATTTTTATATCAAAAATTTTCTATAAAAAATTTTTATACCGAAAATTTTCTATAAAAAATTTTTATGTCGAAAATTTTTTATAAAAAATTTTTATACCGAATATTTTCTATAAATAATTTTTATACCGAAAATTTTCTATAAAATATTTTTATACCGAAAATTTTCTATAAAAAATTTTTATATCGAAAAATAAACAATTGGTATACAATTTTTTTCCTACAAAAAGGCATACAAAGAAACATTTTATATAAAAATTTGTAAAACCAAAAAATTCTCTATAAAAATTTTCTATACCGACAAATTTTCTATAAAAATTTTTTTTTTAAAAACTTGATACTGAAAATTTTCTATAAAAATTTTTATACCAAAAATTTTCTATAAAAAATTTTTATACCAAAAATTTTCTGAAAAAAAATTTTATAACGAAAATTTTTTATAAAAAATGTTTGTACCGAAAATTTTCTATTAATGTTGTATACAGAAAATTTTCTATAGAAAATTTTATACCGAAAATTTTCTATAGAAAATTTATACCGAAAATTTTTTATAAAAAATTTTTATACCGAAAATTTTCTATAAAATAGTTTTATACCGAAAATGTTTATACTAAAAATTTTCTATTAAAAACTTTTATACCGAAAATTTTCTATAAAAAAATTTTGTAAAATTTTCTACAAACAATTTTTATACCGAAAATTTTCTATACAAAATTTTTATACCGAAAATTTTCTATAAATAATTTTTATACCGAAAATTTTCTATAAAAAGTTTTTATACCGAAATTTTTTATACCGAAAAATAAACAATTGGTATACAATTTTTTTTTTTCTACAAAAAGGCATACAAAGAAACATTTTATATAAAAATTTGTAAAACCAAAAAATTTTCTATAAAAATTTTCTATATCGACAAATTTTCTATAAAAATGTTTAATGCCGAAAATTTTTTTTAAAAAAACTTGATACTGAAAATTTTCTATAAAAATTTTTATAACAAAAATTTTCTATAAAAAATTTTTATACCAAAAATTTTCTGAAAAAAAATTTTATAACGAAAATTTTTTATAAAAAATGTTTATACCGAAAATTTTCTATTAATGTTGTATACAGAAAATTTTCTATAGAAAATTTTATACCGAAAATTTTCTATAGAAAATTTATACCGAAAATTTTTTATAAAAAATTTTTATACCGAAAATTTTCTATAAAATAGTTTTATACCGAAAATGTTTATACTAAAAATTTTCTATTAAAAACTTTTATACCGAAAATTTTCTATAAAAAAATTTTGTAAAATTTTCTACAAACAATTTTTATACCGAAAATTTTCTATACAAAATTTTTATACCGAAAATTTTCTATAAATAATTTTTATACCGAAAATTTTCTATAAAAAGTTTTTATACCGAAATTTTTTATACCGAAAAATAAACAATTGGTATACAATTTTTTTTTTTTCTACAAAAAGGCATACAAAGAAACATTTTATATAAAAATTTGTAAAACCAAAAAATTTTCTATAAAAATTTTCTATATCGACAAATTTTCTATAAAAATGTTTAATGCCGAAAATTTTTTTTAAAAAAACTTGATACTGAAAATTTTCTATAAAAATTTTTATAACAAAAATTTTCTATAAAAAATTTTTATACCAAAAATTTTCTGAAAAAAAATTTTATAACGAAAATTTTTTATAAAAAATGTTTATACCGAAAATTTTCTATTAATGTTGTATACAGAAAATTTTTTATAGAAAATTTTATACCGAAAATTTTCTATAGAAAATTTATACCGAAAATTTTTTATAAAAAATTTTTATACCGAAAATTTTCTATAAAATAGTTTTATACCGAAAATGTTTATACTAAAAATTTTCTATTAAAAACTTTTATACCGAAAATTTTCTATAAAGAAATTTTGTAAAATTTTCTATAAACTATTTTTATACCGAAAATTTTCTATACAAAATTTTTATACCGAAAATTTTCTATAAATAATTTTTTTACCGAAAATTTTCTATAAAAAATTTTTATACCGAAATTTTTTATACCGAAAAATAAACAATTGGTATACAATTTTTTTTTGTACAAAAAGGCATACAAAGAAATATTTTATATAAAAATTTGTAAAACCAAAAAATTTTCTATAAAAATTTTCTATATCGACAAATTTTCTATAAAAATGTTTAATGCCGAAATTTTTTTTTAAAAAAACTTGATACTGAAAATTTTCTATAAAAATTTTTATACCAAAAATTTTCTATAAAAAATTTTTATACCAAAAATTTTCTGAAAAAAATTTTATAACGAAAATTTTTTATAAAAAATGTTTATACCGAAAATTTTCTATTAATGTTGTATACAGAAAATTTTCTATAGAAAATTTTATACCGAAAATTTTCTATAGAAAATGTATACCGAAAATTTTTTATAAAAAATTTTTATACCGAAAATTTTCTATAAAAAAGTTTTATACCGAAAATGTTTATACAAAAAATTTTCTTTTAAAAACGTTTATACCGAAAATTTTCTATAAAAAAATTTTGTACCGAAATTTTTCTATAAAAAATTTTTATACCGAAGAATTTTCCATAACAAATTTTTATACCAAAAAATTTTCTAAAAAAAAAAATTATTAAAAAATACTTATAAATAAAAATTTTATATAGGAAAATTTTGTGTTAGAAAATTGTTCGACAAAATACTTTGATAGCTAGAACTACCCTAATAAACTTTTGGGCTTATTTCTGTAAAATAAGCATTATTACATACACCCATACAAACATACATACATATGTATATATATGCGTATATGTATACCAGAGTAACTTTATGACTTTATGTGGTTTGCATTAATAACCAAAGTATAAACTCCTACTGTCACTTACGAACTTATATTACGACAAAAACACAAACTAGTGCTAAAGTAAGATGTCCTTTGTATTCCTCTTAATGCTATTTAAGGATAATTTACCAACAATGATGTAAATTATCGTATTATATTTTAAGTATTTTATGACAATAAAATTGTATCCACAAATCCGCACAGAGACATAGTAATACAATATGTTATAATATACATACATATAAAAGTTTATTTATTAATAGAAAAGGCGAAAGGAGCAACAGTTGTGTGAAAATGCGTGTGCAGTTTTGATTCTTTAAAGTAGGTTCAATGAGCTTAGATTCATAACATATCCACAATATACATACATATGTAGAAAGCTTTTTAATCAAAAGAACCTTTCAATATGTACTTACTGCTACGTGATTAGTTAATAAAATTTAAAGTTTTTCATATTTATTTCAAGAGGTCCTTAGGAATTATTGTGGAAAAGGCTAAATATTTTAATAATTATATTAATAACGTACATAATTTCTTATATATTTTAATTTTAATAATAAATATTATAACATTAAAGTTTTCAAAATTTAAATGTTCAATATAACATAACATGCATATATATGTACTATTTTTTGATTATAAAAAATATTTTTCTTAAATTTTTACAACATGTTTCTATGACAACGAGTGTAACTTTAAGTTCTTGTTTAAAATTAAGAAACATAAAAAACCTAACTTTTTTGTTGTTCAAAAAATAATGTTTCTTTTGTAATACGAGTCTGTGTGAAACTAAACTTCGTAAATATTTAAGCTTGTTGTCGACTTTTTATGTTTCAGCTTTTTGGAAGCTTGAAAAATTTTTACTTCACCATGGGAATGTGTCTATATATTTACCAGAGTTTAGATTTTTACAGTTTTTATACACATTTATACAGTTTTTTGTCATGTTCTTGGAAAAAAATTGAGCTATGCACAAAAACGTGCATCAGCAAGTAACAGGGATGTATAAAATGTATGAGGAATAGATAGACCATCTCTCGAATTAAAATATTGAGCTTGAATGTACCTACAATACATGTAAAGATCGCAGACCATTACGAAATTTAAGTCAGAATATAAGTCTTATGTAATAGGCTTTTATACTTTCTAATTTAATAGCTTTTAACTGATCTTTGTTACATTTGCTTTGGTTTCCGGGATTGGTTTTTATATGAAAGCTATTGTCAATTATGAAGCAATTCCTATAAAAATTGAAATACTGATTAATTGTTTCTTAAAACTTCGCTATTCTAAATTTAGTCGTCATAGCTATTACAATTGTATTCAATTTATTAACATTATTGTGATTCCCAAGGAGGGTTTATGTGGAAGGTCTATCTAAATGTGAACCGATTTCGCCCATTTTTAATACACAACTTTCTCAAAATTTTGTAAAATTTTGTCGCTCTAGCTTTTTTTGTTAAGTGGGAAAAAACCTCCCTTTTCTTTTTATATTTTTGTGTTTCCGTAAGTTTTTATATGGGAGCTATGGTGAAATGGTGGCGGATTGTAACAAAATTTAGCACACTGACTGTCATTTGTATAAGAATTACTTTTACAAAATTAAGTGGTCATTGCTATTACAGTTTATTATTTATTGGCATTTCGTTGAAGTTGTATATGTTGCCTAGTGCTTAAGAAAAATTTCAATATATTAAATTTTTTTGTCATAACTGTTATAGTTTGTCATTTAGTAGCAAAAAATCAATGAGCCTAGACGAGGTTATACGGGAGCTATGGTCAAATGTGAAGCGCTTTTGCTCGATTTCACTACCAACATTTTCTCAGAAATCAAAAATATATTTTTTAAGTTTTCGTTTAGGCGTGATCGTGATTTCAACAGACGGACTGACAGACAGACAGAGAGACAGACAGACAGACAGACAGACAGACAGACAGACAGACAGACAGACAGACAGACAGACAGACAGACAAAACGACAAATTAAAAAAACGTTAAAAAATCGATTGAAGCACTCAAGTTTTTCTTCATATTTCGTCTTCTTCTGCATTTGTTTTAACATTTGGACCCAGATCGTTATTCTACAAAATAGACACCACACTTAGGGAATAAATCCGCTTAACTCTAAGTTTCTATTTTGACACTTCTAATGCCGTTTTCGCCACTTTTTATTTTTTCTCGCAAATTTTTTGGCCGCCTCAAAGATTTAAAAAATAAAATAGATAACGATTTGTAGATCTTCCAATCGTTTAATATATATCTCGTTAATGTGCCCTACATGGGTATAATATACGACAGGTGTAAATAAGGAGTTTTTGAGTGTAAATTTTTCGTGGAGCACACTCGCAAATATAAATGAAAATGTCCAAACTACCGCGTAAACCGAGTTTTTTGCCATTTAGCACCTAAAAGTAAAAGCGCACCAAAAAATCATTGTTTGCTAAAATTTTATGAAGATTTTGAAAATCGTGCAAAAAAGTGCATATTGGTTTAAATGGTTTTGGAATGCAAACTGAGACAAAATCACATAAGGCATGAAAACGATGTCATTTATAACCGATTTGCATCAAATGCTTGTCAAAAATCTCTTTGTTAACTGAGAACGCGAAGGTTTTATCTAAAAACACTTCAATGAAGCACATCGCGGATTTAGCACAGAATTGATCAGGAATGACCTTAAACTATTCTTTCATAAAGCTTTACCTTAGTTTTGAAGCGCACCAAAATATTATAAGGATTAACGATTATAACGAAAGATATGCACCAACTAAAACTTATATTTAAGTTAAAAATTCTTTTAAATTAAATTTGTCCATAAGTCAAGGCAGCAGAATTTCACTAAGTCTCACATTTTGTCAAATTTTTTGTTTCATTTGCGTAATTGCATTATTTTTTCGTGTTAAGGCATATATAAATTACCATAATACCATGAAATGACAGAACACTTAAAAATATATAACTTGTGTGAAAATCAACATAAAACTAATAAAAATAGTTTTTAATTTTTTTTTTAAAATCAAAATATTTTTTGAATTAATTTAATTCCGAAAATTAAAACTATTTGACTTTTGTCCATATCCCTTTTAATTTTTGATCAAATATTAAGGAAACTTATTTTAATTATATTATATTACATTATAATTTGACCAATATATAAAACTTAGTTTAGTTAGACCGATAATTGACGGTCAAGCAGTGGATTATTTATAGTTTTATAAAAGCCCTGTTGTTATACCCTTCACCACCATAGGTGGAAAGGGTATTATAAGTTTGTGCTGATGTATGTAACGCATAGAAATATTTGTCTTAGACCCACCTTTTAGTATACCAATAGGCTTAGAATCACTTTCTGAGTCGATTTAGCGATGTCCGTCCGTCCGTCTGGCTGGCTGGACCCACATGTAAACCTTGTAATTAAACTACTGGTCGCAATTCTAAAGATAAGATAATTTGATGAAATTCGGCACAGATCATTTTTTTGATAATGGTTATTGAAATTCGTCAAAAGCGGTCCATTATTTATGGTACCTCCCATAGATCCCAACTCCCGGAATTGACATATTGGCCACAAAAATCAATATTTTTTCATGAAATTTAAAATTAAATCACTGTACCATAAATCACTTGACCATAGCTCCCATACAAACTCTTTTCTCAAAACGCACTAAATGGAACAAAATTCACTAAAACGCTCGTAAATCCGAAGATAATGAGAATTTGAAGTTTGTAATAACTGTAATAATTTTTTATAATAACTGTAATCAATTCGCCAAATTTCGAGATAATCGGTCCATATTTTACCCTAGCTCTCACATAAGTCCAAATGACGGAAACAGCTTAAATGTTTATGAATGTATATGTTTTGAGAAAATGTTTGTATGAGGGCAAAATTTAGCTAATATTTGTCTTTAGACAGGAAAAAGAACACCTTTGACGTTAGTGGTAGAGAGTATCGTATAGTCGGGCATAACCGACTATAGCACTTTCTTACTTGTTTCAATATATATAAACTTTTAATTTTAATAGTTAAAAAAATAATTTAAAATTTTGAAAATGTTTATAACCCCTTGCTAAAACAAAAATTTTATTTCAGAGATGGTCTAGTACACAAATATTGAGTAACATAAACTGGGTACCTCGTTTTAAGTGATTTTTAGTTATAAAACATCGTTCTAAATAAAAGTCTAATTCTTTAGTTTTGACTACTTATAATTTTTAGAATAAGCTATTTTTCACAAATTATTTTTTTTTATAAATATTTTATTAATAATTTTTTTATAAATGTATTTCACTAAGATCCCAACTTATTACAATTATTTATTATAATTAATTTTTTTTTGTTGAATTAACCAAAAAAATTTTGGTAAAGACAACATTTTCTTGACTAGTTTCAATGTCATTAGGAGGAGTATCTCTAATTCTAGGCAGATTAAAAACCACGCATCGTATATAATTTTCGAAACAAAATAAATACGAACTATATGTGTCTATGTAAAATATCAAAATTAAGCGAAGATTATCCTCTAAACAGAATTAATGACACAACAGTTTTATGTTTTCTTTAGTTTCCACAAAGCATTTATATTTTAATCGGTTTTTTTGATATAAGTTCATTTAGACATTCCTGGCGAGAAAATGAGAAGTTCTTAAGGTCAGATGATGTTCCTTAAATAGATAACCTACAAAAATTAAAAAAAAATATAATGTGATCATATCAGTTTGTACTGAAGGTCCAGTATTCTATCGTAAATTGTATCAAGATTATAAAAAAGTTGTTCAAAAGGCAATGTTTTTTCCCGTAGGGCTTTTATATATTCGATGTGTCACATTATGTTGCAATATTGTAATATTTCAAAACATACAAGTATGACTATTTCAAAATATAAGTACAAGTGCATAAGGTACAATTACATTGTAGCATGAGTGATGTTCTTAGTGTATGGTGGTACATAAATATGAGCTTTTCTCATATTTATGTATTTCAAACCTAACTGGTATTTTTAGCACACATTACTGTGTATCGATAAAGTCACCTGACAAGTTATTCGGGATCTATCGATATTATAAAATTTCATACGGATCAACTTAGAATAAATTTTTTAATAGATTAAATTAATATTTCGTCATGACAAAACTTATCATGTTGGGTATTCTTCTTTCGGACTTATTATAATTAACCTATTTTTATCATATTTCGGGCATGCAGCTGAAAAATCTGCTCCGGATTTCGGTAAAATATGAATCAAGCAATTTTGTAATACCCTATTCTGAAGTGAAGTGTTTTTCAATATGAGCGTTTTGCATCTATCGAAAAACATGGTAGTCAATAAGGTTATGTTCTGGGCTATAAGCGGATGAGTCTAAACTTTGCATTCACTGTTTTCAAAATAGCGGCGAAACGTTTTCATAATGGAAAATTATGACCTCGTGTCTGGTCGAATAATTTGGTTTTTAGACCCACCATCAAAAAGAATGGGGAGTATATTGAGGTTGTCATTCCGTTTGTAATTTCCTTAATATTGGCTCAAAAAGCAAAAACGATATATGGGCAAAAATCAAACAGTTTTTATTCCTTTGAAACCGACTTTCAACTCAAATAATGTTTGTACCCTTAGGAGTTCGGAAAATCTAATTACAGATCTTGAATTCGCAAAGACTTCTGTATACTGAACACAATATCTTAGTTGCGCAAATTTGCGCTTCTAAGCGCAATTGGCATGCAAATAAAAAATAACGTTAAAAAATTGATTGAAGCATTCAAGTTTTTCTTTATATTTCGTCTTCTTCTGCATTTGTTTTAATATTTGGACCCAAGTCGTTGTTCTACGAAACAGACACCACACTTAGGGGATAAATCAGTCTTCCTTTAAATTTTAATTTTGTCACCTCTAATACTAGTTAATGGCTGCCAAAATTTGAAGCTCGTTTTCGCCAGTTTTTAATTTATTTCGCATATTTTTTGGCCGCCTCAAAGAATTTAAACAAAATAGATAACGATTTGTAGATCTTTCAATTTCGCATCGTTTGATATATAATGTGCTCTATATAGGTATAATAAACCACAGGTGTAAATAAGAAGTTTTTGAGCGTAAATTTTCCAAAATACCGGTTTTTCGTGGAGCACACTCGCAAATATAAATGAAAATGTCCAAACTACCGCGTAAACCGAGTTTTTTGCCATTTAGCACCTAAAAGCAAAAGCGCGCCAAAAAATCATTTTTTGCTAAAATTTTACGAAGATTTTGAAAATCGTGCAAAAAAGTGCATATTGGTTTAAATGGTTTTGGAATGAAAACTGAGACAAAATCACATAAGGCATGAAAACGATGTCATTTATAACCGATTTGCATCAAATGCTTGTCAAAAATCTCTTTATTAACTGAGAACGCGAAGGTTTTATCTAAAAACATTTCAATGAAGCACATCGCGAATTTAGCTCAGAATTGATCAGGAATGGCCTTAAACTATTCTTTCATAAAGCTTTACCTTAGACCAAAAAATTATAAGGATTGACGATTTTATGGACCAAATAAGAATTTTATATCTTAAAAGATATGCACCTATTAAAACTTATATTTAAATAAAAAACAAGTAAGAAAGCGCTATAGTCGGTCAAACCGACCATACGATGCCCTTCACCACTAAGGTCAAAGGTGTTATTTTTCCTGTGTAAAGACAAATATTTGCTAAATTTTGCCATCATACAAACATTTTCTCAGACTTATATATTCAACCTGTTTCCGCCATTTGGACTTATATGAGAGCTAGGGTCAAAAGTGGACCGATTATCTCGATTACAGATTTAAATTTCATGAAAAATATTGATATTTGTGGCCAATATAGCAATTCCGGGAAGTGGGGCTATGGGAGGTACCATAAATAATGGACCGATTTTGACCAATTTCTATAGCCATGGTTCCATTATCAAAAAAATGATCTGTGCCAATTTTCATCAAATTATCTTTAGAATTGCGACCTGTAGTTTG
Organism: Stomorhina lunata; assembly: GCA_933228675.1. Classification (NCBI taxonomy): domain Eukaryota; kingdom Metazoa; phylum Arthropoda; class Insecta; order Diptera; family Rhiniidae; genus Stomorhina; species Stomorhina lunata. The sequence continues at coordinate 150,565,390 of OW121740.1, forward strand.
ATTACAAGGTTTACATGGGGGTCCAGCCAGCCAACCAGACGGACGGACGGACGACTCAGAAAGTGATTCTAAGCCTATTGGTATACTAAAAGGTGGGTCTAAGACAAATATTTCTATGCGTTACAAACATCAGCACAAACTTATAATACCCTTTCCACCTATGGTGGTGAAGGGTATAATTATTTTAAATTAAATTTTTCCATAAGTCAAGGCAGCAAAATTTCACTAAGACTTACATTTTGTCAAATTTCGCGAAAAAATCAAAAAATATTGTTAAAAATATCTTTTCACTTGCATAATTGCATTATTTCTTCGTGTTAAGGCATATATAAGCTACTATAATACCATGAAACGACAGAACACTATAAGTTGTGTCAAAATTAATATAAAACTAATAAAAATAAAATAGTTTTTAATCTTATTTAGAAATTTTTGTTTTAACCGTCATAACTTCTGCGCGCATCGCGTAAAATCATTAACACGAACGGATTTTACATTCCCTAAGCTCCCTTAATAGAACTCCAAAAAAAATTAAGTGTGCGATCAAAAAATTTTTAGAATTGTTTTATTTCCGAAAATTAAAACTATTTGATTTTTGTCCATATATTCTGAATACTTTTAAAATTCTAAGAAGAGCTATGCCCGTCTGTCTGTCTGTATGTCTGTTTAAATCATGATAACGCCTAAAAGAAAGGAGATAGCTCACTGAAACTTAGTAAACACATTCCTCATCTATGAGAAAACTTTAGAATTGAAATTGAGCAAAATCGGTTAACATTTGACCACAGCTCCCGTATAACCTCGCCTAGGATAATCGCTTATTTGCTAATAAATCTTCTTCTTCTTCTTCTGTTATCCTTGACTCCCAGTGGAGCATAGGGCCTCAACCATCCTTTTATATCGAACTCTATTACGAGATGTTAGGCATACATCATTCCATGAATAGTTTGCTGCTTGTAACTCCGCATCAATTGACCTTCTCCACGTTCTAGCAGGTGCACCAACACGACGGCCGCTTCCTTGTGGATTCCAACGAAGCGCTTGTCGAGCAATGTTGGTATTTGGCCTTCGAAGTGTGTGGCCTATCCATCGCCATTTCCGTTGACATACCTCTATAGAAGAAGGGATTTGGTTTGTAGCGTTTAGTAGATCTTCATTTCTTATTCGATTTGGCCACCATATATTAAGGATTTGCCGCAAGCATTTGTTTGCAAAGGTTTGCAGGCGCTTATCGATGGCATTTGTGCGTTTCCAAGTTTCGCAGCCGTAATACAAGATGGACTTGACATTCGAGTTATATATTCGTAACTTAGTTGTTGTTGATATTTGCCGAGATTTCCATATAGTTCGGAGAATGCCGAATGCAGATTTTGCCTTATTAATACGCGATTCAATATCCTCATCGGCGCCACCTTTTGTAGATACCAAACTACCAAGATAATTAAAGGTACCTACACAACCAATACCCTCGTTATCCACATTGATGTGTGGCGACGGGTTTGCGCCATAGCCTCCAGGCATAATCTTTGTCTTGGAGATATTGATTTCCAGCCCAGCTGCCCGAGATTCAACAGTAATAGCGCTAGTGTTTTCTTGAAGGTGAGCAGGTCTTTGGCTTAGAAGACATACGTCATCGGCGTATTCCAAGTCCTCGAGTTGCTTAAATGGTGTCCATTGGATACCACGTCTACCATTCAGTGCCGTGCGCATTATATTGTCGATGACAAGGATAAAAAGTATAGGTTATAATATACATCCTTGTCTTACTCCAGTAGTAACTTCGAACGGATTAGACAATTTACCTTTATGTAGAACCCGGCACTTAAAGTTCACGTACATTGCCCGAATTAAGTTCAGAATTTTCGTTGGCATGTTACGGTTTTCTAAAATTCTCCATAGATAGCACCTGTTGACACTGTCGAAGGCCTTCATAAAGTCGATAAACGCTAGATAAATGGGGGTGAGGAATTCATTACATTGTTCCAATACTATTCTTACTGTGTTGATTAGATCAACACAAGATCTATTCTCTCGGAACCCAAACTGATTTTCGCGGAGTGTTTCAGAAACTGCGTCAGACATTCTATTCAAAATTACTCGACTTAGTATTTTGCTCGGTATTGGAAGAAGTGTTATTCCCCTGTAGTTATTGCAGTCTTTAGAGTCACCCTTTTTTGGTATTTTGACTAGTATACCTTCATTCCAGGAGGTTGGTAGAGCTTCTTCTTCCCATATTTTACGCACAAATTAGTGCCACAGTCTCGCCGATCCTTCAACGTCACATAAAAGCATCTCCGCTGATATATTGTCATTGCCCGGGGCCTTGTTACGCTTAAGGCTTTTAATGGCATTCTTCACTTCTTGTAATGTAGGTGGGCTGTCTGAAATTCCACTGAATAAACAGTCATGGTTGGTTTCATTTTGCACTTCCGTCAGCGGTTCTAATCAAATGGGATTGTTTAATGTTGACTGGAAGTGTTCCATCCATCGTATTAATTGTTCATCCGGGGTTGAGAGAAGTGTACCGCTACTACCCAGAATGGGACTATTGTTGTAGGTAGGTTTGCCACACAACGCCCTTGTTATATTGTATAAGGTCCTTATGTAAATAACAAACTATAATAGCTATCATGATAAAATGTAAAGGTCTTGCATAAGCCCTAGGCAGCATATAACATTTTATCAAAATCGGTTCAAATTTAGCCATAGCTCCCATACAAAAAACTTACGGAAACAGCCTAAATTTCACCCAAAATTCATTAAAAACCCAATCTAAAACTGTAATAGATATATTAATTTAGCACAAGGCAGTCTTATGTCAATGCCAGCCAGTGTGCAAAATTTTGTCACAATCGGTCACTATTTAACTATAGTTCCCATAGAAAAAACTCACGGAAATACAAAAATACAAAAAGAAAAGGGGGTTTATGTCCGTCTGTCCGTCAGATAAAAGCGCGATAGCTCCTTAACTACAAGAGCTAGAGAGACAAAATTTTACAAAAGTATTTTTGATATGTCATAGAAGTTGTGTATTGAAAATGCGCGCAATCGTCTCACATTTAGTTAGAGGTCCCATATAACCCCTCTACAGGAAACACATTAATGCTGATAAATTGAATACAATTGTAATAGCTATGACGAGTAAATTTGGAGTAGAGAAGTTTTATGCAACTATTGGTCAGTATATCAAATTTTATAGGAATCGGTCCGTATTTGACTATAGCTTTAATATAAAAAATTTGCTGCACCCTCGTATTTGGATATATGAGATATGTTTCTACACTTAATACAACTTGATGGTAGGTATATAAGTTTCGGCACAGCCGAATATAACACACTTACTTATTTCCTTAAAGATTTTCTTCAAACGAATCAATTGTCTTTGGTACAGATATCTATGATCGTTTGACTCAATGTCAATAGTTCATAATACAAAATGCTCTTCAGATCACATTATTAATAACTTGATGTTATGTATATTTAAACGTTGTATATAAAAAACATTGTATTTCCTAAAGTAATAGGTATTGAACAGCTATAAAAATAAGCGAACAGGTGTTTGGTACTTTTTTGAAACTATGCCCGAAAGAAATTAGGGAATACAAAGGAGAAAATAGGAACTTTTAAACAAATAAATATTTGTCAGTCTGTATGTATAGAATATTAAACTATTTGATCATGTTATGCTCTTTAGCGAAGTTGTTACTCATGAGCCGACGAATGTTTTTTAAATGGTATGAACAATTTCCGCCAGGTGGCGCCACTGAAGTTTATTGAAAGTGAATTAAATGCTAGTTGTTGCGGATAAGCCGAAAAAGGTTTCTTAGTTGATGTGACCAATTTCCGACAGATGACGCCACTGATAATTATTTAAAGTAAATTTAATCGTAAACTTTGCATCATGACAAAATTCCAACAGTTGGCGCCACTGAAAATTACTCAAAATGAATTAAATCCTAATCTGTGGATTTAATCAGGCTATAATCTTAGCAAAGTTTATCTCGAAATACTTATTATAAAGCTTCGAGCAAGGCTCGGTCAACCAGGTACTGTATAGTTATTTTAATATATTTGTGTGCGCTCTAAAATTTTTTGGGTTTCAGTTTACATGCACCATATCTCCGAAACTTATGTCAAAATTGACATTATTAATCAATAAAACAGAAAAAAATTATAGATATGTATGAAGTATGTCTTGGATTAAGTAGAACGATGTTAAAACTTCTCAAATGTTCCTTATACTGAATCTAATTTTGGTATGTATATCGACATTAGTCGTCATTAAAAGTAATTGTTAGGAAAAACAATTTTTTTATAAAACCCCATATACAAACATAAGCATCTGAATGCATATGTATTGCAAGCGTGTAGCTATAGCTATAGCAAAAATAAAGTTCTCTTTTTTCCCTTAAAAAAGAAAATGTTTCGTAAAGGCGTTATAGTCATATCCGTTTTGTTGTTTTATTTTTATTTAACTTCAAACTTCATGCATACCATGAACTATTAATGCCTGTGTTATAAAACTAAAAAGCAGTTTTTGAATTTTATTTTTTTTTTCTGCTAGTTCTTGTTACATTTTTTTACCAGTAATTTTCAAAGGAGACAAAGAGAGGATGAAGTAAAAAAATGCTTTAGATTTAGTATTTATATCAGATAGACAAGTGACTTGAAACCATGTAAACGTGTGAGTAAAATGAGTGAAAGAGGGTGTTATTGGCTGTTGCTGTGGTAATGTTCTAGAGTTTGTTATAGTAGTTTTTTTCGTTGTCTTTAATTTTTTTTGTGTTAGTTGGAAAAATGTTTATAAAACTATGTTTATGCTTATGTGTGGTATTCATGTGAGTGAGTAAATGTTTGTGGGTGTGTGTGTATATGTGTATATATATGTATGTGTGTATATACTTTAATACCACTTATGCTACAGTTTAAAATTGTAAACTGTAAAATAACATACTCAAGTACGTGTTGTTCCTACATTGTCATTATTTTTGACTTATAAAGCCAGGGCTTTGATGTTGTGGCACGTGATAAGCTATTTTACGTGCGACAATGCAGTCATCTTTACCATCGTCATCATCAACAACAGCAACAACATCATCATCACTACCACCAGCAATAACAACATCATCCGCACTAGAAGCAACATTTAACAAAATCTTATGGTACATGTTTATATGATGTCTTTTTGTAGAATCTCCGATATATGTATATTGTACCTTTGGATGTTTATATTTGTGTGTATATGTCAACATATCGCAAAAATCTACAAACTCTTGTACCTAAGTATTATTGACATTATTGCAGTCACATTAACCCCCATCGACATACTCCAAGCTCTAATCATCATCATCATTATTATTGCTCTTATAATAATAATAACAAGCTAAAGAACGTCATCAACAAAATTGATCCTTTATAGTTTTTGTTTTGTTGGTAAAGTTTTATTGTGAAACGAAATCTTTAAATATTTATTTTCGTTTGTTATGTTTTGTATTGATTTTTTTTCTAAAAATATAATAAACACTTACGGTCTTATGTTAAAAAAAATCTTAAATATTGCTTAAAGAACACGTTAGTTACCAAATACTTTAAGGCTAACAAACGATTGTTAAAAAATAGTATCCAAAAACAGTTCTTTAACTAATGAATACGTCAAGTCAATTGTACATGTTAATGCTGGCAACATCGTCATTCTCTCTTGTCTCTTTATAGCTAAATATACAAAACAACGAATTAATTATTCATTGTTTCCTCCGGGTATTCGAATTTCTAAATAATGTTTTGTATGTTTTTAATATAAAATAACATTTTTCTTCTTTTCTTACTATAATATTATGTTTATGTTATAAAAAAGCATTAACTAAACACATTTGTAATGCAGTAAAATAATAAATAGACTAATTTTTACTATGGGTTTAAACCGATTATTTAAAAATCGAGTACTTTTAACTCATGTTGAATATATATACATCACTATAATGTTTTTTGTAAATTTCATTGACCGATGTCTATTTTTTGTTGATAAAAAATAGCAAATTAGAAATAATATGATAACTAAATTTAGCAAAAATGTTATTTTTTAATAGATAAGTCTGAAAACTTAAATATTTTCTTTAAAAGTTTTCACAAAATATTATTTGTCAAAACAGTAAAATATTTAACGTAGCTTTAAATTATGTAGACAGCTACTTTAAATTATTTGATGTTAACAAAAGATTAACATCGGTTTGTTAAGCTAACAATCGTTTTAGGATAATACTTTATGGAATTTAGCTTAACTTTAGCTTACCAATCGTTGTTAAATTTTTTTGCATAAGACCGTTAAACTTTAAAACATTGATCAAAACTAAAGCCGAATGCTTGCTTTAGCTTCCTTCAGAAGGTTTAACAGTTAATAGCAAAAGCTCAATTAGAGCTTGGCTGTCAGGATTTATATATATTTCTCTAAATTTAAAGTGATTTTAAATCAAATCAAACAAACTCTTTATAGTTCAACCTAAATTTTAATGCTTTCCATTATTTATTATACCCATTATCAAAAATAGGGTGTATTGAGACTGTCATTGCGTTTGTAATTTCATTAAAATTGGCTCAAAAACCAAAAGGGATATATTCTGAGTCCTTATGGAATTCTAAGACGATTGAGCTATGTACGTCTGTCTGTATGGTCGCCCATCTGTCTGTCTGATGAAAGCACGATAACGTATAAACGAAAAAATTAGTTAGCTGAAACTTGGAAACGACATTCTTCATGTTTCAAAAAATTTTGGTATTGAAATAAAGCAAAATCTGTTCTCTTTTGACCATAGCTCAAGTATAACCTCGTCTTGACTAGTCGCTTATTTGCAATGATACAATATGATTATACAATTTAGTATAAAAAAGTTTTACAAAAGCACTAGACAGCATAAAAAATTTCATCGAAACCGGTTCATATCTAATCATAGCTGCCATATAAAACACTTACGAAAACAGCCTAAATTCCACCTTAAATATACTAAAATGCCAATATATGATAAACTGTTATAGCTATGAACCAGGGATGGCAAACTTGGTACAATTGTACTTATTTTGATAGTAATTTGAAACAATTCTAAAAACTGATTTTTTTTTCCTAAAAAACAAGAATTTTTTAAAAAAATTCCTATAAAAATGAGAAAGAAAAAAAAAAATCCTTTAAAAATTGAACATTTTTTTAAAAATTTTCTTAAAACGATAATATATTTTTGAAACATTTCCTATAAAAATAATAAATTTATGAAAAGTGTCCTATAAAAATAAGAAATTTTTGAAAAATTTCCTTTAGAAATAAGAAATTTTTAAAAAATTTCCTTTAACAATAAAAAATTTAAAAAAAATTTCCTACAAAAACAAGAAGTTTTTGAAAAATTTCCTCTAAAAATAAAAACATTTTGAAAAATTTCCTATAAAAGTAAAAAATTTTTAAAATGTTTCTTTAAAAATAAGAATTTTTTTTTTAATTTCCCATTGAAAAAAATATATTTTTGAAATTTTTGAAAAATTTCCCATAAAAAGAAAATATCTTTGGAAAATTTCTTACATATATAAAAAAAGGTTTAAAAGTTTTTTTTTTTTAAATTAAGAAATTTCTGAAAATTTTCCTATACAAATAAAAAATTAAAAAAAAAATTTGCAAAAAAATAAGAAATATTTGAAAAATTTCCTATAAAAATAAGACATTTTTGAAAAATTTAACATAAAAAAATATTTCTATAAAAATTAGATTTTTTTAAAATTTCTTATATAAATAAGGAATTTTTGAAAAATTTTCTACAAAAATAGGAAAATTTTAAAAAATTTCTAAAAAATAAGAAATTTTTGAAAAATTTCCTATAAAAAAAATTTTGAAAAATTTTATATAAAAATAATAAATTTTTAAAAAATTTCCTATAAAAATAATACATTTTTGAAAAATTTCTTATAAAAATAAGAAACTTTTGAAAAATTTCCTTTAAAAATAAGAAATTTTTCCTATAAAAATAATAAATTTTTCCTATAAAAATAATAAATTTTTGAAAATTTGCTTTAAATAAGATATTTCCTAAGATATTTTTGAAAAATTTTATGTAAAAATAAATTTTTGAAAGATTTCATATAAAAAAAAATTCATATAAAAAAATTCAAAAATTTCTTATCAAAAAAAAGAAACTTTTGAAAAATTTTCTATAAAAATAAGAAATTTTTGAAAAATTTCCTTTAAAAATAAGAAATTTTTAAAAAATTTCCTATAAAAATAATACATTTTTGAAAATTTTCCTATCAAAATTAGACATTTTTGAAAAATTTAATATAAAAAATATTTCCTATAAAAATAAGATTTAAAAAAAATTCTTATAAAAATAAGAAATATTTGAAAAATTTTTTTATAAAAATAGGAAAATTTTGAAAAATTTCTAAAAAATAACAAATTTTTGAATAATTTCCTATAAAAATAAGAAATTTTTGAAAAGTTTCCTATAATAATAAGAAATTTTTCAAAAATTTCCTATGAAAATAAGAAGTTTTTGAATAATTTCCTATAAAAAGAAGAAATTTTTGAAAAATTTCTTATAAAAATAGGAAAATTTTGAAAAATTTCTCATTAAGAAAAATTTTTTTTGAAAAATTTCTTGTAAAAATAAGAAATTTTTGAAAAGTTTCCTATAAAAATAAGAAATTTTTAAAAAATTTCCTATAAAAATAAAAAATTTTAAATTTTTAAAAAAATTCTGTAAAAAATAAGAAATTTTTGAAAAATTTTCTATAATAGTAAGAAATTTTTGAAAAATTTTATATAAAAATAATAAATTTTTGAAAAATTTCCTATAAAAAAAAAATAATTTTTTGAAAAATTTCCAATAACAATAAGAAATTTTTTTTAAATTTCCTTTAAAAATAAAAAATAATTAAAAAATGTACCTTAAATAAAATAAACTTTTGAAAAATTTTCTATAAAAATAATAAATTTTTGAAAAATTTCTTATAAAAATAGGATGATTTCTAAAAATTTCCTCAAAAATAAGATATTTTTGAAAAATTTCCTATAAAAAAAATCAGAAATTTTTGAAAAATTTCCTACAAAGACGAGAAATTTTTGAAAAATTTCTCTATAGGAAATTTTTCAAAAATTTCTCTATAGGAAATTTTTCAAAAATTTCTCTATAGGAAATTTTTCAAAAATTTGCTATCAAAATAAGAAATCTTTGAAAAATTTTCTCTAGAAATAAGAAACTTTTGATAAATTTTCTGTAAAAATTAGATATTTTTGAAAAATTTCTTATAAAAATAAGAAATTTTTGAAAAATTTCTTATAAGAAAAAGAAATTTTTAAAAAATTTCCTATAAAAAAGAAATTTGAAGATAATGAGAATTTAAAGTTTATATTTTGCTTACATAAATTTTGTAACAATTGTAATAAATTTCAAAATAATTGGTCCACATTTCGCCCTATCTTTCATATAAGTCCGAATGACGGAAACAGCTTAAATATATAAGGTTTGAGAAAATAGTTGTATGATGGCAAAATTGAGGAAATATTTTTCTTTTTACATGAAAAATAATACCTTTGATCTTATTGGTGAAGGGTATCGTATGCTCGGGCTTGACCCATTATTGCACTTTCTTACTTGTTTTTAAGTTAATACAATAATTTAATTAAATATTGAAATTAATTATTTTAACGGTCAACAAATTGAAAGACGAAAAAAATTACTTGGAAAAAGCATGATAATTAACCTCTTTTTGGCATCAAAACATCATACATTAACAGGCTTTTTAAACAAGTTAATAACATTTAACCAATACCAACGTCATTGGGGAGGTAGATATGGTAACTTAATTTATTTTGACATAATATTCAGAATTTTGATTAATGATTTTTTTGCAAATGTTTGTATTTTTTTTTTTTGCATGTCAACACATTGTTGTTAATGCCACCAGCTTTACAGGATATATTTGAAGACCCATACCCTAACATAAATTTATATACTCCAGCATACTTCCATTTTAATACGTATAAAAAAAAATATATAAAAAAGTTAATAAATTACTCACCGATTTTCAAGTAAATTAAATTGTCTTTCTTCATGAGGGTTCATCATAATAAATTATTTTGATTAATATACTTTTATTTCTGGGTAAAATTATATTGAAAACAAAATAGGTAGCGGGGATATGCTTGGATGAATGTGTGTTTATCTTAAGAACTTTATTAATACTGAAAAGCTTACAAACAACTTTTTTTTTATATACACATGACCGGAAGTAAAAATATATATATTTGAAAAATTAAGTTTTCCTTTTTAAGAACTTCGAAAAACACTTGTCAAAACTATAAATCTCTCAACACACACTTATTTCAGAAATTATGAATTTTCATTTCATTGCTGGCTTACGAAAGACATCATCAGTCGCTATCAACTAGTTGTGAAGCTGAAAATTATTGTGTACATATACCAGAAACCATTATGTTACCCAAAATTACAAAATGTCTATGTGGTATTGGGTACATTAAAATATTTTCCTAAACTAAAAATCTGGAGACATGTGCGCTAACACCATCAACACTAGCTTTAACCAAACTTGTGTACACATAACACAGTGTGGCAAACTGAGTGCTAAAGATGTCAAAAACTTAATTTTACACCTTGTAGATATTATGCATTTTAAGTTGTCTAAGATTTTAGCTAAATTTACTTCATTCGAAATATGCAAACACATACATATGAGTATGTGCAAGTTTTTCTTAAACAACATCTTGTGTAGCATAAGTAAAGTGGGATGTTTGGGGGATAATTAGAAAAAACGAAACATAAAAATACATTTGCAAAACTTAAGACGAAAGAATTGTATGAGTAGTATTAAAGTTTTTAAAAGTAATGTAGTTTTTTTTTAGCAAAAACTTTAGCTCAGTTTATATCAAACTGTTCTCATGGAATAACTTTTTTAACAACCCTCGAAGTTGTCTATGGTTTTGCCCTAAAGTAATTTATTAGGGTAGGAGTAAATTGTGAATAATATCAATAATATCATTGTATATACACAAAACTTGGATATAAAGAGTGTTCCGAAAATCATTATGTGGAATTAAATGATCAAGATTCTTTAAAATACAGAAATTGGTTAAATCTATATCTATAAAAAAATGTCCGCGTCTGTTTGTATGTTGTTTGTTGGAAAGGATCTCCGAAATTAGCAGACCAAATTTTCTGAAATTTTGACTGCGTAGTATGGTGTGGTCGGTGGTGACTATAGGCTATATTTTTTTTTGAAATCTCAAGTGGGCGTGACCCCTCCCATATAAGTCAGATTTTAAAAATTACAAATATGGATGATCAAACCGACCGATTTTTCTGAAATTTAGACAGTGGAGTAAGGTGTGACAGGTAGTTAAAATAGCCTGGGGTTTTTTCTGAAATCTCAAGTGGGCGTGACCCCTCCCATATAACTCATATATTAAAAATGACAAATATGAATAGCCGAGCGCGACGATTTTTCTGAAATTAAGACAGTATGGTAAGGTGTGACCAGTGGTTAAAATAGGCAAGGTTTTTTTCTGAAATCTCAAGTGGGCGGTGTCCCTCCCATATAAGTCAAATATTAAAAATTACAAATATAGATGACCGAGATTCGCGATTTTTCTGAAACTTTGACAGAATGGCAAGATCTAACCGCTGGTTAAAATAGGCAAGGGTTTTTTCAGAAATCTCAAATGGGCGTGACGCATCCCATATAACTCATATATTCAAATTGACAAATATAGCAGATAATGAAGCAAGATTTTTCTGGAATTTAGACAGTATGTTAAGGTGTGACTGGTTAAGGCGCTATCGCGCTTTTATCTGACGGACAGACGGACATAAACCACCTTTTCTTTTTGTATTTTTGTGTTTCCGTAAGTTTTTTATATGGGAGCTATGACTAAATGTGAACCGATGAAATTTTATATGCTGCCTAGAGGTTATGCAAAACTTCTATATACCAAATTTTATCATCATAGCTATTATAGTTTGTTATTTATTAGCAAATAAGCGATTAGCGTAGGCGAGGTTATACGGGAGCTATGGTCAAATTTTAACCGATTTTGCCCAATTTCAATACCAAAATTTTCTCATAGATGGAAAATGTTTTTACTAAGTTTCAGTGAGATAGCTCTTTTAGTTTAGGCGTTATCGTGATTTCAACAGACATACAGATAGACAGACATACAGATAGACAGACAGACAGACAGACAGACAGACAGACAGACAGACAAACAGATAGACAAACAGACAGACAGACAGACAGACAGAAAGACAGACAGACAGACAGACAGACAGACAGACAGACAGACAGACAGACAGAAAGACAGACATCGTTCAATCGTCTTACAAACGGAACGACAATCTCAATATACCCCCATTCGTTTTGATGGTGGGTATAAAAACATCTATCTTTAAAAATACCCTAATGAACAAACTAAACCTGCAGTCACATAAATATATTGCAAGAGTATGGGAGTATATAACATAAGTATGTTTAAGTATATGTTTTCATTTTTAGTTTTTGCCTTTAACTTACAACTTTGCCTAATGAAGTGAAATGTTGCCATACAAGATGTTGCCTTTTTTTCTCATTGTAACATCTAATACTATTTTACTTGTACCTTAAACTAAACACATTTTTGTATAAACTAGAACTTCTTAGTTGTGTATAAGTATCTTGACTTGAAATGTATCGAACCGAGTTAGAATGTTTGAATGTGTTGTTGTGTTGAATGTTTTAGTTTTGTACCTTTTTTTCTAATGTGTTCATATGTAAATGCATGTTAGTCAAATAACATCATCACCCATGGCATCTGGTACATCTTGACTTAACTTTCATACTTACATGACATTAGGCAACAACTTCATTATTGTCATTATTATTTTAAATCTGGGTGTATGTGTGTGAACAAAGCAAATTTTAACTTTGACAAAAAGAAAGCAAATGTTACTGTTTGTTATTAGCAACAGTTAAAGCCATGATAACGACAACAACAGTTGCTTTAGTTCAAACAAAATCAGCACCATTCTCTTAATACACATACAAACAACAATAATTCAAAACCAACAACAATAATGAAAAATCATCCCAAACGTTTCATTCTTTCATTTCATCAGCAATAACAAGATCATTCTCATCTGTGACTGGCTGCATTTGTTGTTAGTTTGAGTTAACATAATCACCATCAGCAACATTGCCATCACTATCATCTTAATGATTGTCATCATCATTATCATCATCAGACCTACTAACAATGATTACGAGCATTAACAACAAAAACGAGTAGAATCAACAATAACATGAACAAAAAAACTCTATAGTTTACTTAAGTGGCTGCATTACTTTAAGTTTATTAGTACCGTTGAGTGTCATTAGAAGTCCTGTTATCTTACACAATAGACAAACAACACAAAAAAAAGGATACACAATTCGAAAGTCGAAAATTTGACAAAGTTTCTTATTATGTTATTTTTGTTTGTCCTTTTACGTATGCAGCCCAGAAGTAATTGTCCAACTTTAGTTATTTAAATTGTCTCAAGTGGAGTTGGAAAAGTTTTTGCTTTTCGTTTTTCTGATTACGAAGATGATGAAGAGATAAAAATCTGGATTTGTTTTTTTGGTATGTAGGTCCTTGTGTTTGAGCCAAATGAAGTCTATAAAGAAAATTTGATGTAAATTTTTAACGAGTGCCAAAATAATTGGCAGTGAATTTTAGAGTTAAATTGTTTTTTTTTTTAACTTGAGTATTAGTAGTATAAAAATTAGTATTTGTTTGTTACGGTATCTGCAGTAGTAGTACTATCAGTACTTTTATTAACATTATTATTAGTATATATATGTATTACCATTAGTATTACTGGAAATTTCAATTATTTTTAACAGAATTAAACTATGAAGTACTTACAAGTCTTAAAATGATAACTCATTACTTTGCGAGCTTTTGTTCAAAGGAGTTTTTTCTAGCGATGTATCCTTAAGCGTATTTGGGGGAAAATCGCAATAACTTCAAAACTGTTTTATGGATTTCAAATATTGATGACTTTAATTAATGCTACATTTGTTCGATTTTTAGATTTCATTATCTTTTCTCATAAAAATAAATTGTAAGTGGACAAAATGTTGCAAAAACTGCAAATTATCTCAGTTTTCCCCATACAAATTGGGTCAAAAACTTTAGGCCAGTTGCGCGGGCCAGTATCCTAAAAAAATGTGCCCACATAATTTCATCAATACCCATACAGGAAAAATTGCATCTTAACGAATATGATGCGAAATATTCGTCCATAAAGTGAAAAGACGAAAATTTAAAGCCTCTTTGTAAACGAAACTGGTGGAAATTTTCCATCGTGATAGTAATGGATGATTAATTACCAAATTTCAAGTGAAGTTTTGTAGATGTCCGAACCAAAATGGGGACAACAACTCTTCTTAAACAAATAACTTTTCAATAATTATCTGTTTTTTTGGTACATATAAATCAAAATGAAAAATAAATATTCAAAACTACATTCAATCCCTTATTTATAAAATATAAAATTTATAAAATATAAAATATTCATTAAAAACTAAATATGTAAAAACGATAAAATAACAAAATAACACAGGTCTACATCAAAAAAACTGAGTCGGGTCACTAAATGTTTCTATTTTTAGATTTTGACCTTCTAAAAACAGAAAAAGTATTCAAAACATAAGTATACCTAGCAATATATCAAAAAAAGTAGGTTTTTAAATTTCAAGATAATCACATGAATTTATATACATTTTTTCAGACACATATTCAGCTATCCTTCGTGCTTCATAAAATGGTCCAAGCTATTTTGGTTCCTGAAATACACGGTGTTTTCTATAATTTTGGCTTTTAAACTAGAAGCAAATTTGGCGCTGTAACTTTCTTAATAGGTCATAAATTAAACTTTTTCAAATTTGTATAGTTAGATAAGTGTAAAAGATTTCATCACCATAAAAAAAACATCAGTACACTTAGAGAAAAGATATATATAAAAGATAATGCAGGAGTGAAAAAAGTATAAAATTTGCATTTAAAATGGCACAAAAGCGGATAAAGATTTTGAGACCAAATTTTACATACAGATAGCTACTATTGATATCTAAAAATTTGATATGGCGCTTCCCGATTAAATGTTTGGTTCTTCGACAAATTGAGAAAAACTATCAAAAAAAATGAAAAAAGGGTAAAAATTCTGCATTTTTAATATTTGTCTTCCTATAACTCATTAACTAAGAAACGCATCGAGAAGCGCCATATCAAAATTTTAGATAAACATGTTCTTAATATGTGTGCAAATTTTTCGAGAAAAATATTTAGCCATTTTTGTGCCATTTAAAAAACAAGCAAGCCTATTTGTGTCATTTTTCACTTGTTCACCTTCGAAAGACACATTGATGTATAATAACAATGTGGTACTTAAAGGTATATTGCTCAAATTCACGAACAAATATCCTGCGGTCTACAGTGAAGCAAAAATAATATGCGATTAAATCGCGACCATTGATTTTCTTCTACATCTCAAAGTGTTTATACAGCCTACATTGAACCTCTTAAATTCGTAAAATGTAACAAGACAACAGTGGCTTCTGATCATTTTGTGTTCTAGGAATCTAAAAATTAAATATTTAGTAATATGGAAACTTGCCACCAAAAAAAAGTCCGACGAAAAAAATGTTTTCAATACCTCATCGATTTACAGCGATTATATTTTTTAAAAGTAGAGATGGAAAATGAAATGGACTTAAAAAACAAATTAACATATTGAGAAACTAACCAATTTCGCGAAATCTGCGAAATCTGGCTAACAAGATTTTTGCATATGGATGCTGAAGTTAAAGAAAAGTTAAAAACTTTCACTTTTATATGGAATTTAAGCCATACCCTTTCTCATTACAAAAACATTATTTTTACTTCTAATGTTGTAAACAGTGACTAAATTTTACACAAAATTTTAAAACAATCGTTCAAAAAAGTATCAGAATTGGAATACTGTTAACTACTTTTGTCCCTAGAATTCTTATTTTTTATCTGAATTTCATCGCAGATATCTCTTTTGAAAGTTTTTGAAAGCATCTATTTTTGTGTTTTTAAAAATGCTACAAAAGATTGCCGCAAGGTGGCGGTATTGACATGTTTCTTACAAATGTATCAAATACATATTATTTGGATCTTTTTCGATGTTGGTACATTCAGAAAAAAGTTAGACCAAATACTCCTGAACAAAGTCGCGGAACATTGTCAAACCAAATTTGTATCTTTTAATTATTAAAAATGCGATTTTCATATGTAACCTAAAAATAGCGCCATCTTTTAGCAGAATTTAGAAACAAAAAAGTTGTAAGACAAACATTATTTTTATAATCCCAGAGATTCATTTTCTACAATAAAAAAGTTCTTTTTCGCAAAAAGCCGTTTTTGATATATTGCTAAGTATACCTAGAGGCTAAGAATTAATTTCTGACTCGATTTAGCGATGTCAGTCCATCCGTTTGGCTGGACCCCCATATAAACCATGTATTTAAAGTACAGGTCGCAATTCTAAAGATAATTTGAAATTTGGCACAGATAATTTTTTTATAGTGAGACTTTGGCTATTAAAATTCGTCAAAATATGTTCATTATTTATGGTACCTCCCATAGGTCCCACTTCCCGGAATTGATATTTTGGCCACAAATAAAATTTTTTATTACTCATTTTTATAGGAAATTTTTTAAAAATTTCTTATCTTCATATAAAATTTTTTAAAAATTTCTTATTTTTATATGAAATTTTTTTAAAATTTCTTATTTTTATAGGAAGTTTTCAAAAATTTTTTATTTTAAGAGGAAAATTTTCAAAAATTTCTTATTTTTATAGAAAATTTTTCAAAAATTTCCTATTTTTATAGGAATATTATCAAAATTTTCTATTTTTATAGGAATTTTTCCAAAATTTTCCTATTTTTATAGAAAATTTTTCAAAAATGTACTATTTTTTTTCCAAATTTCCTATTTTTATAGGAATTTTTTTTAAATTTCCTATTTTTATAATTTTTTTTTTTAATTTCTTATTTTTTATAGAAAGTTTTTTAAAAATTCAACATTTTTATAGGAAAATTTTCAAAAATTTCCTATTTTTGTAGGAAATTTTTAAAATTGTAGGAAATTTTTCAAAAATTTCTTATTTTAATAGGAAATTTTTCAAAAATTTCTTATTTTAATAGGAAATTTTTCAAAAATTTCTTATTTTAATAGGAAATTTTTCAAAAATTTCTTATTTTAATAGGAAATTTTTCAAAAAATTCTTATTTTTATAGGAAATTTTTCAAAAATTTCTTATTTTTATAGGAAATTTTTCAAAAATTTCTTATTTTTATAGGAAATTTTTCAAAAATTTCTTATTTCTATAGGAAATTTTTCAAAAATTTTTTATTTTTATAGGAAATTTTTCAAAAATTTCTTATTTTTATAGGAAATTTTTCAAAAATTTCTAATTTTTATAGGAATTTTTTCAAAAATTTCTTATTTTTATAGGAAATTTTTCAAAAATTTCTTATTTTTATAGGAAATTTTTCAAAAATTTCTTATTTTTATAGGAAATTTTTCAAAAATTTCTTATTTTTATAGGAAATTTTTCAAAAATTTCTTATTTTTACAGGAAATTTCTCAAAAATTTCTTATTTTTATAGGAAATTTCTCAAAAATTTCTTATGTTTATAGGAAATTTTTCAAAAATTTCTTATTTTTACAAAAACTTTCTCAAAAATTTCTTATTTTTATAGGAAATTTTTCAAAAATTTCTTATTTTTATAGAAAATTTTTCAAAAATTTCTTATTTTTATAGGAAATTTTTCAAAAATTTCTTATTTTTATAGGAATTTTTTCAAAAATTTCTTATTTGTATAGGAAATTTTTCAAAAATTTCTTATTTTTATAGGAAATTTTTCAAAAATTTCTTATTTTTATAGGAAATTTTTCAAAAATTTCTTATTTTTATAAGAAATTTTTCAAAAATTTCTTATTTTTATAAGAAATTTTTCAAAAATTTCTTATTTTATAGGAAATTGTTTAAAAATTTCTTTATTTTTAAAGAAAATTTTTCAAAAATTTCTTATTTTTATAGGAAATTTTTCAAAAATTTCTTATTTTTATAGGAATTTTTTCAAAAATTTCTTATTTGTATAGGAAATTTTTCAAAAATTTCTTATTTTTATAGGAAATTTTTCAAAAATTTCTTATTTTTATAGGAAATTTTTCAAAAATTTCTTATTTTTATAAGAACTTTTTCAAAAATTTCTTATTTTTATAAGAAATTTTTCAAAAATTTCTTATTGTTATAGGAAATTTTTCAAAAATTTCTTATTTTTTTAGGAAATTTTTCAAAAATTTCTTATTTTTATAGAAAATTTTTCAAAAATTCCTTATTTTTATAAGAAATTTTTCAAAAATTTCTTATTTTATAGGAAATTGTTTAAAAATTTCTTTATTTTTAAAGAAAATTTTTCAAAAATTTCTTATTTTTATAGGAAATTTTTCAAAAATTTCTTATTTTTATAGGAAATTTTTCAAAAATTTCTTATTTTTATAGGAAATTTTTCAAAAATTTCTTATTTTTATAGGAAATTTTTCAAAAATTTCTTATTTTTATAGGAAATTTTTCAAAAATTTCTTATTTTTATAGGAAATTTTTTAAAAATTTTTTATTTTTATAGGATATTTTTCAAAAATTTATTATTTTTATAGGAAATTTTTTAAAAATTTCTTATTTTTATAGGAAATTTTTCAAAAATTTCTTATTTTTATAGGAAATTTTTCAAAAATTTCTTATTTTTATAGGAAATTTTTTAAAAATTTCTTATTTATTGTTTATACCTTTCCAACTTAATACAAAATTCAACATTTGGAATCAAACATCTATATATACTTCTCTTCCTTTCTTCAAACCCATTTCTTTATTTTCTAATTAAAAGAATATAAATTTTAGGACAGTCATCATTATGTGTCATATACTTAATTTAAATTTCCAAAATATGACTTAGATTCTATTGGCTAATATAGAATCTAAGTCATATTTTCTGTTTTTTTTGCAGGCAAGCTGGCTTGCCTAAAGGAGCTTGACTTTTAAGAGTCAACGGACTATTAAGCGATAGTATTTGCGACCATTTTGACCATTTCAGAGTCTCTTTCTCCTTAGTAGTCTGTACTTTTTGATCAGATTTATCAAATTTTCTAATGATTTAGATATATTAAAATGTAATTATGAAGATCTAAAATTCCTACTTTTCTCGACTTCATTCTTGATAATATATAATATTATAAGATAGAATTAATAAGATAGAATTAATATTTTGCAAAAACGAAGAAACCAATTGTCTATAATGAACTCAGGTATTTTTTGTTATTCTATGATATGTTTTAAAAACATTTTGATATGTTTAAAAGCTTTTGCATTTTTAAGCCAAAGAAATTAAAAAAATAATAAAAAATTATGCTGCATAAGCTCCTAACAAATTATGACTACATTTTGTGATTTTCTAACTCCGATTAAAATTGTAACAATTTCATGAATCACATAAAGTACAAAGGACAATCTCTTCTATATATTTGCAATTATTTATATATATTTTTTTCTACCAGCACAATTATCTTTCAACATTTATTGCGATTTTGACCCATTCAAATACAAAAAAAGACAGCAAAAAGATAAAAATTTTATTCATTTCATGGTATCATGTCGGATTCCCTTTGGTTAACAAGACAGGCAGAGACAACAACAAACAAATTTTTGACCATCTTTCTGAATGTTCTTTATGGCTGTCTATGGCTCGTTGTTACACTTGTTTAATTTATTATAATATCAAGGAAAATATAAATAAATTCCTATTATACCTTTATTGTTATGGTTATTACTGTAATGTTAAGCGTTGCGTAAAGTAACGAAAAAAAAAAAAGAATCGTAGCACTTGTCGTCCACTGGGAATGAGATAAAATAACAATAATGAAACACAACTATGACAGTAAGAAAGAAATGAGAGCAGAGCAGTCAAACTTTCACATGAACATTTTATGTAGACCCGTTATCTTTTTGACATTTTATCACATCCTGTAGTACATTTATTTGTTGTTGTTTTTGTGTGCTTTTTTGCTATTTTCATTATCTCAAGACTGAATTTAACATGTTTTATTGTTTTATTTTATTGGTGTAATTATATGTATGTGTTTGTGTGTATTAAACAAAATTTAGTCGATTTTTATACTATATAAACTACATATATTTATTATGTTGTACATATTTTATGATATTTCTGTTGCTTTTTCTTTCAGGCCGAGTATAAATTAAACCCATAAAAGTTACATAGAAAATGAGATAAATGTATTAAAAGAGTTTTATACAAAGTTTTTTTCTTTAGTCTACGCATTTCCTCTAAGACGTATAAGTGATATTTTGCAATTAACTTAATACTCATTCGCACGGGTTGAACTTTGTTGGGAATGAAGATGTTTTGGATAATGCTTTTGTGGGCTGGGCTTACAGTGACAGTCTGAGTTGAAATGGAGTATAAATAAGTCTGTAATCATAGACTAACAGATTAGACAGAAGTTTGAAAAGATGATGAGTATAATGTGTGAATATATAGCAAAAGTATAACCATTATATATTTGTTCAAATATAAAATGTAAATTTAAGTAAAATATTAACTGATCATGTTTAAGATGTATATATCGACGTTTTATATTCAAAAAGTGCTATCTACATTTTCGACCAAAATGTTTTTTTTATAGAAACGTGTTCCTTGGCTTATCTGTCATATGCCATATAAATTTTAAGAAAGAAGAATAATTCTAAAACATTTTTTTTTTATAAATTGTGTTTGTGCTATCTACTCATAATCAAAAAATAGTGCTATCTATATAACAAATATTTGTCGAAATAATAACAATTGTTAGAAAATATACATTGTTATTAGTGATAAAACAACAACATGGACCACATTTCCCTACAACGTACTGTAATCATGGATTTCTAAAATATGCTCAGCCTTTGACCTTAACAGATTGTAAATAAAGGTCATATAAAGAGAATACCTTGAATTTTATTAATATAATTTGAATAAATCTTGTTTGATTTAAAAAACTTATTATTTTAATTAAAATTCGTGATATTTTGATAAGAGTCTAAATTTTCATTATATTTTATTTTTTTGTTGTTAAAATAATGCCATCTACTTGCTTTAGTACTTGAAACGATCCAATTTTAACTCGTAAAAAGTGCTAACTACTATAGAAGCGCAACCTTATATTTGCGCTTGTTAGTTAGTTAAAAAACTTAATTTGTACAAAATCTTAGCCCCAATTTGTATGGTATTGTAAAACAAAGTTTGTTTATTACAATTATGGTTAATTACAAAAACAGTTTTTTCGCTCTCCTGTACAATTGTAAATTTGTAGATAGCACTATTTGAATATAAACCCTCGATATATAAATGTTTTTAGTACATACGTTTTTGTTAAGAAATCTTTATGATAAAATTTCATATAGGAAATTTTCATGATAAAATTTTTTGTACTAAATTTTCTATCTAAAATTTTTTGTTCTAAATTTTCTATCTAAAATTTTTTATTTTTTTTTAGAAATTTTATCAAAACTTTCATATTTTTATAGGAAATTTTTAAAAAATTTCATATTTTTGTAAGAACTTTTTGTTTTTATAGCAAATTTTTCAAAAATTTCTTAATTTAATAGAAACTTTTTCAAAATTTTTTAAAAATTTATTTTTTTTTATAGAAAATTTTTCAAATACCTCATAATTTTATAAAATTTTTTCAAAAATGTTAATAAATTTTTCAAAAGTTTCTTGTTTTTATAGGAAATTTCTTAAAACCTTATTTTTATAGGAAATTTTTCAAAAGTTTCTTATTCGATTTTTCAAAAATTTCTTATTTTTATAGGAAAATTTTCAAAAATTAATTTTTATAACTAGAACTTCTTATATTTATAAGAAATTTATCAACAATTTTTTATTTTTAAGAGATATTTTTAAAAAATCTCTTATTTTTAAAGGAAATTCCTAAAAAATTTTTTATTTTTAAAGAAAATTTTTCCAAAATTTTATATTTTTATAGGAATTTTTTTAAAACTTTGTTATTTTTATAAGAAATTTCTAAAATTCTAATTCTAAATTCTTTTTTTTATAGGAAATTTTTCAAAACCTTCTAAATTTTATAGGAAATTTTTCAAAAGTTTCTTATTAAATTTTTCAAAAATTTCTTATTTTTATAGGAAATTTTTCAAAAATTTTCTATTTTTGTGGGAGGTTTTAAAAAATTTCTAATTTTTATAGGAAATTTTTCAAAAATTTTCTATTTTTATAAAAAAATTTTCAAAAATTTCTTATTTTTATATTATTTTTGTAAGAAATTTTTAAAATTCTAATTCTTAATTCTTATTTTTACAGGAAGTTTTTTTCAAAGTTCCAATTTTTATAGGAATTTTTTAGTTTAATTTTCTATTTCTATAGGAAATTTTTCAAAAACTTCTTCAGAAATTTTTTATATTTATTGAAAATTTTTCAAAACCATCTTATTTTTATATTAAAATTTTCAAAGTTTCTTAATAAATTTTTCAAAAATTTCTTATTTTTATAGGAAATTTTTCAAAAATTTTCTATTTTTATAGGAAATTTTTCAGAATTTTTCTATTTTATAGAAAATTTTTCAAAAATTTTCTATTTTTGTAGGAAATTTTTCAAAAATTTTCTATTCTTATAGGAAATTTTTCAAAAAATTTCTATTTTTATAGAAAATTTTTCAAAGATTTTCTATTTTTACAGAAAATTTTTCAAAAATTTTTATTTTTCAAGGAAATATTTAAAAATTTTCTATTTTTGTAGGAAGTTTTAAAAAATTTTTAATTTTTATAGAAAATTTTTTTATTGGATAGGAAAATTTTTTATAAACTTTTTAATTTTATAGGAAAATTTTTGAAAAATTCTTATTCTTGCAGGAGTTTTTTAAAAAATTGCTTATTTTTTATAGAAATTTTTGCGAAATATTTTTATTTTAATACTTTGACTTTGAAATTATTAAAATTTCTTATTTTGGTACAAAATTTTTCAATTTATTTTCGTTAATGGAAATTTAAAAAAAAAATCTTATTTTTATAGCAAACTTTTTAAAAATTTCTTATTTTTATAGAAAATTTTTTAAAAGTTTTTTAGTTTTTTTTTTTTGATATTTTCAATATTTTCTTATTTTTGCGAAAAGTTTTTAATCTTTTTGGTAAAATTTTTAAAATTTTCTTATTTTTGTACATTAATATGAATTTTAAAAAACTTTCTAAATTTTATAGAAAATTCAATTCAATTCAAAGGAAATATATTTTTATGGGAAACAATTTTCAACATTTTTTTTATTTTTATATGAAATTTATAAAAAAATTCTTTTTTTATAAAAATTTTGTTAAATTTTTTTTATTTTTATAGAATTTTTTTCAAAAATTTTTTGTTTTTATAAAAAATTTTTCAAAAATTTCTTATTGTTACAGAAATTTTTTTTTACTTCTCAAAATTCCTAGTTCTTATAGGAAATTTTGCCAATGCACAAAGCAGCAATTTTGAGTACATGTAAACAGATAAGGATAAGCAATCAAAAAAGTTGTACTCAATTTAGTAAAACATATCTTTCGTAAAAGCTCCTCACTTTTTTTCTTTTCACATTTGCAACATAAACTAATTTTCAATATAAATTTTCTTTTATTAAAAAAAACTTATAGAAAGTTGTGTCCTTTTGCTGTCCATCCACTAGATACTTTTGTATTTGTTTACTATTTACCACAATCTACAACCACAAATACGTTACAATTCATTTACTGTCATATAAAGTTAATTATGGTAACCCAACCACAACGAATCGATTCGTTACTTTCATGAGAAGAAGATGGTCAATTCCATAACTGATTTTATATTCAATAAAGAAATGGAAGGATAAAAAGTAAAGGGAAGAAAAATAAAAAGAAAGATTTATAATTTACTATGATTTTTTTAAAAATACGAAGGAAATGGGAGAGGTAGAAGGAGGTTTTTGAATTTTTTGCTTTAAATTTAAAAGGAAATGGAAAATGGCAATTTATTTTAGATTGCTTCAATTCCTAGAACTCCAAAAACATAGTTGTTAAGTAAATTTGGATTAAAATATATCTCTTGAAAATCTCATTTTATATTTTCAACTTTCTAAAAAATTTCCTATTTTGTAGGAAATTTTTTAAAATTTTTTTATTTTTATATATAATTTTGAAAAAAATCTCATTTTTATAGGAAAATTTTCAAAAAACTCTTATTTTTATAGGATCATTTTTTTTGGTTTTTTTAGTAAAATTGACTATTTTTTTAGGAAATTTAAAAAAATTTCTATTTTAATAGGAAATTTTTCAAAAATTTTCTATTTTTATAGGAAATTTTTCTTAAACTTTCAATTGTTATAGGAAGTTTTTCAAAAATGTTCTATTTTTATAGGAAATTTTTCAAAAATTTTCTATTTTTATAGGATTTTTTTTAATTTTCTGTTTTTCTAGAATATTTTTCAAAAATTTTCTATTTTAATAGGAAATTTTTCAAAATTTTCTATTTTAATAGGAAATTTTTAAAAATTTTCTATTTTAATAGGAAATTTTTCAAAATTTTCTATTTTAATAGGAAATTTTTTAAAAATTTCCTATTTTAATAGGAAATTTTTAAAAAATTTCCTTATTTTTATAGGACGTTTTTCAAAAACTTTCTATTTTTATAGGAAATTTTTCAAAAATTTTCTGTTTTTATAGGAAATTTTTCAAAAATTTTCTATTTTTGAAGGAAGTTTTTCAAAAATTTTCTATTTTTATAGGAAATTTTTCAAAAATTTCCTATTTTTATAGGAAATTTTTCAAAAATTTCCTATTTTTATAGGAAATTTTTCAAAAATTTCTTATTTCTATAGGAAATTTTTCAAAAATATTTTATTTTTATAGAAAATTTTTCAAAAATTTCTTATCTTTATACAAAATTTTTCAAAGATTTCTAATTTTTATAGGAAATTTTTTTAAGGAAAATTTTTCAAAAATTCTTATTTTTATAGAAAATTTGTCAAAAATTGTTTATATAGATAGAAGTTTGTTACTGAATTATCATATTAATTGGTTTTAACATGAAAATATTTAAAATTTTTTAATGATTAGCTTTTATGTAAATTGCCAAATTCTTCCTAGAAATTACAAGAACAACAAAAACATTTTAATTATTTATTGGTCTCTATAAAAGTAAATTATTTTATACAAGTTCTAACAAATCATAAAATAATTTTCCGAATACAGCCAAAATGTTAGTCTCAAAATACAAATTTTAATTAAATTTTACAAGAAGACGGAGGACATTTAAAAGAAGATATATTTTTTAAATTTCATTAAAATTCCGCCTTTAATGCATTAAACAATAAAATTTGCATTTTATTTGCCTTTTTCAAATTAATATTACAAGAATTAAAATGTGCATAAATTTACATTTATTAAACATGTAAAAGAAGTAAAAAGTTATAAAAAAATATATAAATATTTATATAGCCCAACAAATTTTTAGTCAAACCATAACTTTTGGCAATATATATTTTTTTCTAATATTCTTGTGCTCATCTAACAACAAAAACTCTAGTGTCGATTTATGTTCTAAAAGTTTAGTTTACAGTTTTTGTTGTTGTTGTTGTTAAATAGTACACATACATACGCAGTTACTTACACCAACACATATATAAATAGAGAAAAGGGGCCTTTGCATGAGTACGATTATATATCATAGCTTTGTGAACAAAAAATCACAAACCGGAATATGTAATTCTGGCTAGAAAATATGAATGTATGTTTGTCTATATAGTTATATTTTTATACTAAAGTCTATAGAACTAGTTAAAAGATTCAATTTGATTAAAAAGTTTTAACATCAAAAACATAAAAAGAAAAATCTTTTTGTTTTATGATGAAAACAAAAATATACTCAAAATTTTGAGGTTTTTATATAGGAAATGGCGAAAAGGTAGCAAGAACATATATAGAAATATAGCACAATATTTTCAGGGCTAGCTGTGATTGATTTTTTATAGCTCTTTTAAAATAATCTTAAGAAAGGCTTTCTTTTGAAAAACTTTCCATAAAAATAGTAAATTTTTGAAAAAAATTCCTACTAAATTAATAAATTTTTGAAAAATTTCCTATAAAAGAAGAAATTGGTGAAATATTTCCTATAAAAATAAGAAATTTTTGAAACATTTCCTATAGAAATAAGAAATTTTTAAAAATTTCCTATAAAAATAAGAAATTTTTAAAAAAATTTCTATAAAAACAAGAAATTTTTGACAAATTTCCTATAAAAAAAACCTTTTCAAACATTTTTCTATAAAATAAGAGAGTTTTAAAAAATTTCCTTTAAAAATAAGAATTTTTGAAAAATTTCCTTCAAAATAAGAAATTTTTGAAAAATCTCTCTAAATTAAGAAATTTATGAAATTTTTTTTTACCAAAATAAGAAAATTTATTTTGCTATAAAAATTAAAAACCAAATTTTAAATTTGCCTATCAAAATTGTGAAGTTATTTTTTAATTTCTTATAAAAATAAGAAATTTTTAAAAATTTTCTACAAAAAAAAAGGAAATATTTTTTTATTTTCTATAAAACTAAGAAATTTTTGATAAATTTCCTATAACTATAAGAAATTTTTGAAAAATTTCCTATAAGAATAACAAATTTTTGAAAAATATCCTTTAAAATTAAGAAATTTTTCAAATATTTTCCTATAAAAATAATAAATTTTTGAAAAATTTCCTATAAAAATAATAAATTTTTGAAAAATTTCCTATAAAAATAAGAACTTTTTTAAAAATGTCATACAAAAATTAATATTTTTCAAAAATTTCTTATAAAACTAAGAAATTTTTAAAACAAAATTCTTCTAAAAATAACGAATTTTTGAAAAATTTTCCATAAAAATAAGAAATTTTTGAAAAATTTCCTAAAAAAATAAAAAATTTTTAAAATTTTCTTATAAAAATAAGAAATTTATAAAATGTTCCTAAAAAATAAAGAACATTTTGAAAATTTCCTATAAAACCAGAAACTTTAGAAAAACTTCCTATAAAAATAAGATATTTTTAAAAAAATTTTGAAAAATTTCCTATAAAATTAAGAAATTTTTAAAAAATTTCCTATAGAAATAAGAAATTTTAGAAAAAAAAAAAAATCAAAAACTTTTGAAAAATTTCTTTTCAAAATAAGAAATTTTTGAAAAGTTTCTTGTTAAAATAAGAATTTTTTAAAAGTTTCTTGAAAATTAAGAATTTTTTGAAAAATTAATAGTAAATTTTTAAAAAATTTCCTATAAAAATAGTGAATTTTTGAAAAATTTCGTATAAAAACAGTAAATTTTTGAAAAATTTCGTATTAAAATAGTAAATTTTTAAAAAATTTTCTATAAAAATAGTAAATTTTTGAAAATTTTCCTATAAAAATAGTATATTTTTGAAAAATATTCTATAGAAATAGTAAATTTTTGAAAAATTTCCTATAAAAATAGTAAATTTTTGAAAAATTTCCTATAAAAATAGTAAATTTTTGAAAAATTTCCTATAAAAATAGTAAATTTTTGAAAAATTTCCTATAAAAATAGTAAATTTTTGAAAAATTTCCTATAAAAATAGTAAATTTTTGAAAAATTTCCTATAAAAATAGTAAATTTTTGAAAAATTTCCTATAAAAATAGTAAATTTTTGAAAAATTTCCTATAAAAATAGTAAATTTTTGAAAAATTTCCTATAAAAATAGTAAATTTTTGAAAAATTTCCTATAAAAATAGTAAATTTTTGAAAAATTTCCTATAAAAATAGTAAATTTTTGAAAAATTTCCTATAAAAATAGTAAATTTTTGAAAAATTTCCTATAAAAATAGTAAATTTTTGAAAAGTTTCCTATAAAAATAGTAAATTTTTGAAAAATTTCCTATAAAAATAGTAAATTTTTGAAAAATTTCCTATAAAAATAGTAAATTTTTGAAAAATTTCCTATAAAAATAGTAAATTTTTGAAAAATTTCCTATAAAAATAGTAAATTTTTGAAAAATTTCCTATAAAAATAGAAAATTTTTGAAAAATTTCCTATAAAAATAGTAAATTTTTGAAAAATTTCCTATAAAAATAGTAAATTTTTGAAAAATTTCCTATAAAAATAGTAAATTTTTGAAAAATTTCCTATAAAAATAGTAAATTTTTGAAAAATTTCCTATAAAAATAGTAAATTTTTGAAAAATTTCCTATAAAAATAGTAAATTTTTGAAAAATTTCCTATAGAAAAAGTAAATTTTTGAAAAATTTCCTATAAAAGTAGTAAATTTTTGAAAATTTTTTTATAAAAATAGTAAATTTTTGAAATATTTCCTAGTAAATTTAGCAAATGCTAATACCATAATTTAAAGCTAATCTTTGCGGTACATAAAATAGTTAATATTGCGGCATTATAAAGCTTAAATCATGCATTTGTCATCACCTTAAATGGGCGTCGAATAATCAATACTCCTGAGTAATAATTAATGTGTCTTCGGAATGACATATAAACTTTCAATGTCATAGAAGTGCATATTATTATCTACTTTCTTCTTGGTCTTTCCTACAAACTTTGTGCCAGTTAAACAGCTAATTAGAGTCTACAAGAACCCATATATTTTATGAAAAGAAAAAAGTATAATAATTATTGTATTGTTTAATTTTGCGCATTTTATAATTAAAATATTCATGTAATACAGGCAGACAGAGTTCTTTTGAAAGGCCTTAGGGAATAATTATGCGTCAAGGGTAATATATACTTATTATAATATAAAAAATGTACGAATGAATCGCTAATCATCTAGACCTTTTGTGCTGCATATAATCAAAAATAATTGCAAATCTGATGTGTATGTATATATACTTGAAAATTTAATTATCTTTATGAAATAAGTCAGTATTGTTTAAATTATATACAAAATTTTAGTACTTAAAATTTAAACGTAAATTTAAATTTTTCTGAAAACTAAAGAAGGTTTTGATTTTTAATATAAATTAAAATTTTAAATAAAAAAATCTCTAAATTGCTTTTATTATAACTTATATAAAATCTCTAGTTTTGTCTTTGATTCAGTTAATTAAAATACTTATTATGTTGAACAAAACTTAACAATTTTGATGTTCCAATTTCAAATATTCACATTTTATTGACTGCAGCTCTAAAATATTAAAATTCAGTTTCAAAACTTTTCTTTGCTTTAATCATGCTTAAGCTTTACAAAACCATCATCAGCTTTTAAGTGCGTTTGTCACCCGTTTAACTGAAAAAATAATTAGAAATAGTTTTGAAACTTTCTCGCTGCTTGTCCATAAATAAAACTTTTAAATTAATTTCAAACACTTTCTTATACAAAATCCTTTTCTCCCATAGACAGAGAACTGTCAGTGACAGTAGATATATTCTAATAAGCAAAAGAGGCATTTTATTGTATTTACAGAAATAAAAGTTAAAAAATTTTTGGATCAAATAAATTTATATAGGAGCTAATTGAGGCAATCGCAAAATCTTCCTATCCTTACTTTTCTATAAAAAAAATTTCCTATCGTCAACTTTTCTATAAAAAATTCTTACTATCGTCAAATTTTCAATAAAAAAAATCTTCCTATCGTCAAATTTTCTATAAAAAAATCTTCCTATCGTCATTTTTTCTATAGAAAAATCTTCCTATCGTCATTTTTTCTATAGAAAAATCTTCCTATCGTCATTTTTTTTATAGAAAAATCTTCCTATCGTCATTTTTTCTATAGAAAAATCTTCCTATCATCATTTTTTCTATAGAAAAATCTTCCTATCGTCATTTTTTCTATAGAAAAATCTTCCTATCGTCATTTTTTCTATAAAAAAATCTTCCTATCGTCATTTTTTCTATAGAAAAATCTTCCTATCGTCATTTTTTCTATAGAAAAATCTTCCTATCTTCATTTTTTCTATAGAAAAATCTTCCTATCGTCATTTTTTCTATAAAAAAATCTTCCTATCGTCATTTTTTCTATAGAAAAATCTTCCTATCGTCATTTTTTCTATAGAAAAATCTTCCTATCTTCATTTTTTCTATAGAAAAATCTTCCTATCGTCATTTTTTCTATAGAAAAATCTTCCTATCGTCATTTTTTCTATAGAAAAATCTTCCTATCGTCATTTTTTCTATAGAAAAATCTTCCTATCGTCATTTTTTCTATAGAAAAATCTTCCTATCGTCATTTTTTCTATAGAAAAATCTTCCTATCGTCATTTTTTCTATAGAAAAATCTTCCTATCGTCATTTTTTCTATAGAAAAATCTTCCTGTTGTCATTTTTTCTATAGAAAAATCTTCCTATCGTCAATTTTTCTATAGAAAAATCTTCCTATCGTCATTTTTTCTATAGAAAAATCTTCCTACCGTCATTTTTTCTATAGAAAATTCTTCCTATCGTCATTTTTTCTAAAAAAAAGTCTTCCTATCGTTATTTTTTTTTATAGAAAAGTCTTCCTATAGTAATTTTTTCTATAGAAAAATCTTCCTGTCGTCATTTTTTCTATAGAAAAATCTTCCTATCGTAATTTTTTCTATAAAAAAAGTCTTCCTATCGTTATTTTTTTTATAGAAAAGTCTTCCTATAGTCATTTTTTCTATAGAAAAATCTTCCTATCGTCATTTTTTTGTATAGAAAAATCGTCTTGTTTGTTTTTTTACATCGAGTATGGAAATTATGGTCTAGAATCAGGCCCGTAAATAAACTTTGCTTTCACCTTACTATAGTATAAGTTTTCTAAAATTCGTCCCTGTTCACAACACCCAAGTCTTTAACTGCTGATTGCAATGGCAGCCTGTTAATTAGTTGCAATTACAAATGTAAACAAGATTTATTAAGAGTTTTTGTTATTTTTGCTGTTTATGCTGTAGAAAAAGCGTATTAATTTTTTAATAAAACTTTTTAATCCATTTCAACTATAAATAAACTTTATTTATCATTTTATGGCTTCAAATGAAACTTAATATATTCAGTTAAACATAGTTGTGGGTTTTCAGCTCAAAAACTAAAACTTGTAATTTATGTCAGTTCTTCTGCTTTTTTTGGGTAATATATTTTTCCTTTTTTTTACAAAATTGTTACAACTACTTTTATATTCATTGTAGAAAATTTTATACACATTACATTGCATTACATTTCAGTCTGTGCTCTACTATTTTACTTTATTTTATTTAAGTTTGGTTTCGTTTCGTTTTTCTGTGTGTCATAAGTATTTACTTGGTTCACAAAACTTTTACCAGTTTATTATCATTTCTTAACACTTTTTAGCAAGAAAACTTTGTCCTCTTTTGGGTAACGGCAACAACTCTTTATCCGTTCTATGTCTTTCTTTGAGGTCCTTTCTTGAAACTATTTTCGCCCATAAAACTATTTGCTTAAGTAGCTGAAATATGTTTTCACAAAAAGTTTTATTTTTCTCATATAAATATAAATTTTTATATAAATAAAAACAAAATTTGAAAAAAAATATTGTATAAACAATTTATTTATGCATAAGTTAGTTTGAGTTTTTTATAATTTTGCAACAATTTGATGATATTAGATTTCAAAAATAATGACATATACGAACAAAATATAACATTTTCAGACAAATTATTTTATAACTTAAGAGAAAAACAAGCCACAATTTTCTATCTACAGTTCTTTAATTATTTAGCACATTAATGTTAATCATCATAAAATATTGATAACATAGAGATTTTATGAATAAGAATTCTTGAAATTTTTAAGGTGCTTCAGCAGATTTTCCATACAAATATAGTTACAGGGTACATTGAGTATATGGTAATGTTTGTAACCTAAACGTACATACAGTGACAAACTCTCATTTTACTAATTCATTTAGCTATACCCGAATTGGCCAATCCTTAAAAAATCTTATTATCGTAAACTTTTCTATAGAAATGTCAACTTTTCTTTCTATAGAAATGTCAACTTTTCTTCCTTTCGTCAACTTTTCTATAGAAATGTTTTCCTGTCTTAATTTTTTTTATAGAAATGTTTTCCTATCGTCAGTTTTTCTGTAGAAACGTCTTCCTATTGTCAACTTTTCCATAGAAATGTCTTCCTGTCGTAATTGTTTTTATAGAAATGTCTTCCTATCGTCAACTTCTCTATAGAAATGTCTTCCTATCGTCAACTTTTCTATAGAAATGTCTTGCTATCTTTAAATTTTCTATAGAAATGTCTTCCTATCGTCAACTTTTCTATAGAAAAATCTTCCTAACGTCAACTTTTTTATAGAAAAATCTTATTTGCGGCAACTTTACTATAAAAAATCTTGCTAACATCAACTTTTCTATAGATAAATCTTCCTAACGTCAACTTTTCTATAGAAAAATCTTCCTAACGTTAAATTTTCTATAGAAAAATCTTCCTAACGTAAACTTTTCTATAGAAAAATATTCCTAACGCCAACTTTTCTATAGAAAAATCTTCCTTACGTCAACTTTTCTATAGAAAAATCTTCCTGTCTTCAACTTTTTCATAGAAAAATCTTCCTGTCTTCAACTTTTTCATAGAAAAATCTTCCTATCGTCAACTTTTCTATAGAAATGTCTTCCTATCGTCAACTTTTCTATAGAAATGTCTTCCTATCGTCAACTTTTCTATAGAAATGTCTTCCTATTGTCAACTTTTCTATAGAAATGTCTTCCTATCTTCAACTTTTCTATAGAAATGTCTTCCTATCGTCAACTTTTCTATAGAAATGTCTTCCTATCGTCAACTTTTCTATAGAAATGTCTTCCTATCGTCAACTTTTCTATAGAAATGTCTTCCTATCGTCAACTTTTCTATAGAAATGTCTTCCTATCGTCAACTTTTCTATAGAAATGTCTTCCTATCGTCAACTTTTCTATAGAAATGTCTTTCTATCGTCAACTTTTCTATAGAAATGTCTTCCTATCGTCAACTTTTCTATAGAAATGTCTTCTTATCGTCAAGTTTTCTATAGAAATGTCTTCCTATCGTCAACTTTTCTATAGAAATGTCTTCCTATCGTCAACTTTTCTATAGAAATGTCTTCCTATCGTCAACTTTTCTATAGAAATGTCTTCCTATCGTCAACTTTTCTATAGAAATGTCTTCCTATCGTCAACTTTTCTATAGAAATGTCTTCCTATCGTCAACTTTTCTATAGAAATGTCTTCCTATCGTCAACTTTTCTATAGAAATGTCTTCCTATCGTCATTTTTTCTATAGAAAAATCTTCCTATCGTCATTTTTTCTATAGAAAAATCTTCCTATCGTCATTTTTTCTATAGAAAAATCTTCCTATCGTCATTTTTTCTATAGAAAAATCTTCCTATCGTCATTTTTTCTATAGAAAAATCTTCCTATCGTCATTTTTTCTATAGAAAAATCTTCCTATCGTCATTTTTTCTATAGAAAAATCTTCCTATCGTCATTTTTTCTATAGAAAAATCTTCCTATCGTCATTTTTTCTATAGAAAAATCTTCCTATCGTCATTTTTTCTATAGAAAAATCTTCCTATCGTCATTTTTTCTATAGAAAAATCTTCCTATCGTCATTTTTTCTATAGAAAAATCTTCCTATCGTCATTTTTTCTATAGAAAAATCTTCCTATCGTCATTTTTGCTATAGAAAAATCTTCCTATCGTCATTTTTTCTATAGAAAAATCTTCCTATCGTCATTTTTTCTATAGAAAAATCTTCCTATCGTCATTTTTTTATAGAAAAATCTTCCTATCTTTATTTTTTCTATAGAAAAATCTTCCTATCGTAATTTTTTTCTATAGAAAAATCTTCCTATCGTCATTTTTTCTATGGAAAAATCTTCTTATCGTCATTTTTTCTATAGAAAAATCTTCCTATCGTCATTTTATCTATAGAAAAATCTTCCTATCGTAATTTTTTTTATAGAAAAATCTTCCTATCGTCATTTTTTCTATAGATTCTTCCTATTGTCATCTTCTTTATAGAAAACTCTTCATCTTTTTTATAGAAAACTTTTCCTATCGTCATATTTTTTGTAGGAAACTCTTCCTGCTGTCATCTATTCTATAGAAAACTCTTTATTGGGTAGAGCCCATTGTTGTTACGGTAAGTAAGAGGGTTTATATATTAATGATATCTATGGCATAAAATTGCTTTATTTGCTTATGTTGAAAATTTAAATTTAATTTTAAATTTGTTGTTTAAATATTTATACTAAATTTTCACATATTTATTTTGTCGTTTACCTTGAGGATATTATTATTATGCATTTTAGCTGCCAACTAATTGCAGCCATGTAATTTTCGTCTATTTATTAGTTAATAAAACAATAATATTGTGCGTTTAGATATGAATATCGTTGCTGTAGTAGGAAAACTATAAATAAGTGAGTTTTGTAATTATTATCAAATATTAAAAATTATTATTTTTTTCAAGCTAAGCTATATTAGATAAGTTCGGTGTTATAAAGTTCTTTCTCATATTATTTATATTCCTGGGAAACCCTTAAATATTTGTAGTTTTAAAAATGTCATCGCAATAATAATTAAAACAATTATATTTACTTTATTATTATTTTTAACGTTATTGTTATTGCATAAAGATTGGACAAAAAGATTATTCGGCACTTGCTTTTAGCACTAAAATGCTAGTGGAGGTGTAGCAGGAGCAGTGTCCTGCGGTTATAGTGCCAACGACAACAACATATTTATACACTTTTATTAAATCCAGTTAAAAATAATAGTTTAATATGTTCCTTACTTAAGAGCAAGTGATTTCATAAACAGTTTGGCTTAAAATTATAGCAAAATAATTAAACAAAATATTAATGAATATAAGAAAAAAGTCCACACATAGTTTTATGCTCTTAAGTATTCACATATTTACTCATTGTCGGTTGATGTTATTGGAATGTTTTTAATTTAATTGTATATACAATTTTTTTTTATATTATTTTATATCTGGCTTGTGTTAAAATTCGCACGACATTTTTACCTTTTACATGACATTGTTATTAATTGTTTATCCGTCATTTGTGGTAAACCTATTTTTTGCCTCTTGCTGTTTTGCACTACAAATTATTTTTAATTTAATTTAGCAGAACATTTTTATTTTTAATAATGTTATTTTTCACTTTTTGTTCATGTTTTATTTTTCCATTGTTAATAGTTTTAATTTATGGTTGTTCGAAAGGCCAAGGGTTATACATATGTAAAATTTGTTAATGTGTTGTATGCAATCAAAAATTTGTATATTAGAAGGGCACAAGAAAAAAGTTCGCACAATTACCGTCACAAAATGAATTTAAATAGATTTTAGGGCTCCATATTAAAAATGCTTGTCCTTGCACCTTCTTCCGGCAAGGAATAGGAATATGACCATGTTTAGTTAAAAGTACTGTGGTTAGGCTTACAGTAGTAAAATATTTAAAATTTCACTAATATTTTCATATTTTACTACAAATTAATTTCCTATTTATACTTGGATAGATCCATTCTTGTATTTATATAAAATGCATATCCTTGCGGTTTTAAAGAATTCTACTATTACCAAAATCCTTAAGTGACTTCTTAGTTTTAAATTGCTATATCCTACTAACCGAAGTAAATTAAAACTATGCTGAAAGACCAGTACATTTCTAGGTTTCTCACCTTACCTCTAGTAGTTTTATTGACATTGCTATACTTCACAACTACTGGGATATACTTACTTGTTCATATGACAAAGCACAATATGTGTCATGAACAACAGCAGCAATTGTGTCGTGTTCAGCATAAATCTATTTTCAAATTAAAGAAATAAAAGCAAAAAAAATATGAATTAAGTATAGAAAAATTCAAAATTTGTAAACACGGAAAATTTCAGATTCGCTTCTATTTTTATTTTTTAAATTAAAATAGATCAACTATTCTGTGGGTAGTGTCCTAAACAGATTGTGCAGGAATACTAATATACTAATACTAATACTAATACTAATACTAATACTAATACTAATACTAATACTAATACTAATACTAATACTAATACTAATACTAATACTAATACTAATACTAATACTAATACTAATACTAATACTAATACTAATACTAATACTAATACTAATACTAATACTAATACTAATACTAATACTAATACTAATACTAATACTAATACTAATACTAATACTAATACTAATACTAATACTAATACTAATACTAATACTAATACTAATACTAATACTAATACTAATACTAATACTAATACTAATACTAATACTAATACTAATACTAATACTAATACTAATACTAATACTAATACTAATACTAATACTAATACTAATACTAATACTAATACTAATACTAATACTAATACTAATACTAATACTAATACTAATACTAATACTAATACTAATACTAATACTAATACTAATACTAATACTAATACTAATACTAATACTAATACTAATACTAATACTAATACTAATACTAATACTAATACTAATACTAATACTAATACTAATACTAATACTAATACTAATACTAATACTAATACTAATACTAATACTAATACTAATACTAATACTAATACTAATACTAATACTAATACTAATACTAATACTAATACTAATACTAATACTAATACTAATACTAATACTAATACTAATACTAATACTAATACTAATACTAATACTAATACTAATACTAATACTAATACTAATACTAATACTAATACTAATACTAATACTAATACTAATACTAATACTAATACTAATACTAATACTAATACTAATACTAATACTAATACTAATACTAATACTAATACTAATACTAATACTAATACTAATACTAATACTAATACTAATACTAATACTAATACTAATACTAATACTAATACTAATACTAATACTAATACTAATACTAATACTAATACTAATACTAATACTAATACTAATACTAATACTAATACTAATACTAATACTAATACTAATACTAATACTAATACTAATACTAATACTAATACTAATACTAATACTAATACTAATACTAATACTAATACTAATACTAATACTAATACTAATACTAATACTAATACTAATACTAATACTAATACTAATACTAATACTAATACTAATACTAATACTAATACTAATACTAATACTAATACTAATACTAATACTAATACTAATACTAATACTAATACTAATACTAATACTAATACTAATACTAATACTAATACTAATACTAATACTAATACTAATACTAATACTAATACTAATACTAATACTAATACTAATACTAATACTAATACTAATACTAATACTAATACTAATACTAATACTAATACTAATACTAATACTAATACTAATACTAATACTAATACTAATACTAATACTAATACTAATACTAATACTAATACTAATACTAATACTAATACTAATACTAATACTAATACTAATACTAATACTAATACTAATACTAATACTAATACTAATACTAATACTAATACTAATACTAATACTAATACTAATACTAATACTAATACTAATACTAATACTAATACTAATACTAATACTAATACTAATACTAATACTAATACTAATACTAATACTAATACTAATACTAATACTAATACTAATACTAATACTAATACTAATACTAATACTAATACTAATACTAATACTAATACTAATACTAATACTAATACTAATACTAATACTAATACTAATACTAATACTAATACTAATACTAATACTAATACTAATACTAATACTAATACTAATACTAATACTAATACTAATACTAATACTAATACTAATACTAATACTAATACTAATACTAATACTAATACTAATACTAATACTAATACTAATACTAATACTAATACTAATACTAATACTAATACTAATACTAATACTAATACTAATACTAATACTAATACTAATACTAATACTAATACTAATACTAATACTAATACTAATACTAATACTAATACTAATACTAATACTAATACTAATACTAATACTAATACTAATACTAATACTAATACTAATACTAATACTAATACTAATACTAATACTAATACTAATACTAATACTAATACTAATACTAATACTAATACTAATACTAATACTAATACTAATACTAATACTAATACTAATACTAATACTAATACTAATACTAATACTAATACTAATACTAATACTAATACTAATACTAATACTAATACTAATACTAATACTAATACTAATACTAATACTAATACTAATACTAATACTAATACTAATACTAATACTAATACTAATACTAATACTAATACTAATACTAATACTAATACTAATACTAATACTAATACTAATACTAATACTAATACTAATACTAATACTAATACTAATACTAATACTAATACTAATACTAATACTAATACTAATACTAATACTAATACTAATACTAATACTAATACTAATACTAATACTAATACTAATACTAATACTAATACTAATACTAATACTAATACTAATACTAATACTAATACTAATACTAATACTAATACTAATACTAATACTAATACTAATACTAATACTAATACTAATACTAATACTAATACTAATACTAATACTAATACTAATACTAATACTAATACTAATACTAATACTAATACTAATACTAATACTAATACTAATACTAATACTAATACTAATACTAATACTAATACTAATACTAATACTAATACTAATACTAATACTAATACTAATACTAATACTAATACTAATACTAATACTAATACTAATACTAATACTAATACTAATACTAATACTAATACTAATACTAATACTAATACTAATACTAATACTAATACTAATACTAATACTAATACTAATACTAATACTAATACTAATACTAATACTAATACTAATACTAATACTAATACTAATACTAATACTAATACTAATACTAATACTAATACTAATACTAATACTAATACTAATACTAATACTAATACTAATACTAATACTAATACTAATACTAATACTAATACTAATACTAATACTAATACTAATACTAATACTAATACTAATACTAATACTAATACTAATACTAATACTAATACTAATACTAATACTAATACTAATACTAATACTAATACTAATACTAATACTAATACTAATACTAATACTAATACTAATACTAATACTAATACTAATACTAATACTAATACTAATACTAATACTAATACTAATACTAATACTAATACTAATACTAATACTAATACTAATACTAATACTAATACTAATACTAATACTAATACTAATACTAATACTAATACTAATACTAATACTAATACTAATACTAATACTAATACTAATACTAATACTAATACTAATACTAATACTAATACTAATACTAATACTAATACTAATACTAATACTAATACTAATACTAATACTAATACTAATACTAATACTAATACTAATACTAATACTAATACTAATACTAATACTAATACTAATACTAATACTAATACTAATACTAATACTAATACTAATACTAATACTAATACTAATACTAATACTAATACTAATACTAATACTAATACTAATACTAATACTAATACTAATACTAATACTAATACTAATACTAATACTAATACTAATACTAATACTAATACTAATACTAATACTAATACTAATACTAATACTAATACTAATACTAATACTAATACTAATACTAATACTAATACTAATACTAATACTAATACTAATACTAATACTAATACTAATACTAATACTAATACTAATACTAATACTAATACTAATACTAATACTAATACTAATACTAATACTAATACTAATACTAATACTAATACTAATACTAATACTAATACTAATACTAATACTAATACTAATACTAATACTAATACTAATACTAATACTAATACTAATACTAATACTAATACTAATACTAATACTAATACTAATACTAATACTAAT
Source organism: Stomorhina lunata (assembly GCA_933228675.1). NCBI lineage: Eukaryota > Metazoa > Arthropoda > Insecta > Diptera > Rhiniidae > Stomorhina > Stomorhina lunata. The sequence goes on from OW121740.1 coordinate 150,605,455, forward strand.
ACTAATACTAATACTAATACTAATACTAATACTAATACTAATACTAATACTAATACTAATACTAATACTAATACTAATACTAATACTAATACTAATACTAATACTAATACTAATACTAATACTAATACTAATACTAATACTAATACTAATACTAATACTAATACTAATACTAATACTAATACTAATACTAATACTAATACTAATACTAATACTAATACTAATACTAATACTAATACTAATACTAATACTAATACTAATACTAATACTAATACTAATACTAATACTAATACTAATACTAATACTAATACTAATACTAATACTAATACTAATACTAATACTAATACTAATACTAATACTAATACTAATACTAATACTAATACTAATACTAATACTAATACTAATACTAATACTAATACTAATACTAATACTAATACTAATACTAATACTAATACTAATACTAATACTAATACTAATACTAATACTAATACTAATACTAATACTAATACTAATACTAATACTAATACTAATACTAATACTAATACTAATACTAATACTAATACTAATACTAATACTAATACTAATACTAATACTAATACTAATACTAATACTAATACTAATACTAATACTAATACTAATACTAATACTAATACTAATACTAATACTAATACTAATACTAATACTAATACTAATACTAATACTAATACTAATACTAATACTAATACTAATACTAATACTAATACTAATACTAATACTAATACTAATACTAATACTAATACTAATACTAATACTAATACTAATACTAATACTAATACTAATACTAATACTAATACTAATACTAATACTAATACTAATACTAATACTAATACTAATACTAATACTAATACTAATACTAATACTAATACTAATACTAATACTAATACTAATACTAATACTAATACTAATACTAATACTAATACTAATACTAATACTAATACTAATACTAATACTAATACTAATACTAATACTAATACTAATACTAATACTAATACTAATACTAATACTAATACTAATACTAATACTAATACTAATACTAATACTAATACTAATACTAATACTAATACTAATACTAATACTAATACTAATACTAATACTAATACTAATACTAATACTAATACTAATACTAATACTAATACTAATACTAATACTAATACTAATACTAATACTAATACTAATACTAATACTAATACTAATACTAATACTAATACTAATACTAATACTAATACTAATACTAATACTAATACTAATACTAATACTAATACTAATACTAATACTAATACTAATACTAATACTAATACTAATACTAATACTAATACTAATACTAATACTAATACTAATACTAATACTAATACTAATACTAATACTAATACTAATACTAATACTAATACTAATACTAATACTAATACTAATACTAATACTAATACTAATACTAATACTAATACTAATACTAATACTAATACTAATACTAATACTAATACTAATACTAATACTAATACTAATACTAATACTAATACTAATACTAATACTAATACTAATACTAATACTAATACTAATACTAATACTAATACTAATACTAATACTAATACTAATACTAATACTAATACTAATACTAATACTAATACTAATACTAATACTAATACTAATACTAATACTAATACTAATACTAATACTAATACTAATACTAATACTAATACTAATACTAATACTAATACTAATACTAATACTAATACTAATACTAATACTAATACTAATACTAATACTAATACTAATACTAATACTAATACTAATACTAATACTAATACTAATACTAATACTAATACTAATACTAATACTAATACTAATACTAATACTAATACTAATACTAATACTAATACTAATACTAATACTAATACTAATACTAATACTAATACTAATACTAATACTAATACTAATACTAATACTAATACTAATACTAATACTAATACTAATACTAATACTAATACTAATACTAATACTAATACTAATACTAATACTAATACTAATACTAATACTAATACTAATACTAATACTAATACTAATACTAATACTAATACTAATACTAATACTAATACTAATACTAATACTAATACTAATACTAATACTAATACTAATACTAATACTAATACTAATACTAATACTAATACTAATACTAATACTAATACTAATACTAATACTAATACTAATACTAATACTAATACTAATACTAATACTAATACTAATACTAATACTAATACTAATACTAATACTAATACTAATACTAATACTAATACTAATACTAATACTAATACTAATACTAATACTAATACTAATACTAATACTAATACTAATACTAATACTAATACTAATACTAATACTAATACTAATACTAATACTAATACTAATACTAATACTAATACTAATACTAATACTAATACTAATACTAATACTAATACTAATACTAATACTAATACTAATACTAATACTAATACTAATACTAATACTAATACTAATACTAATACTAATACTAATACTAATACTAATACTAATACTAATACTAATACTAATACTAATACTAATACTAATACTAATACTAATACTAATACTAATACTAATACTAATACTAATACTAATACTAATACTAATACTAATACTAATACTAATACTAATACTAATACTAATACTAATACTAATACTAATACTAATACTAATACTAATACTAATACTAATACTAATACTAATACTAATACTAATACTAATACTAATACTAATACTAATACTAATACTAATACTAATACTAATACTAATACTAATACTAATACTAATACTAATACTAATACTAATACTAATACTAATACTAATACTAATACTAATACTAATACTAATACTAATACTAATACTAATACTAATACTAATACTAATACTAATACTAATACTAATACTAATACTAATACTAATACTAATACTAATACTAATACTAATACTAATACTAATACTAATACTAATACTAATACTAATACTAATACTAATACTAATACTAATACTAATACTAATACTAATACTAATACTAATACTAATACTAATACTAATACTAATACTAATACTAATACTAATACTAATACTAATACTAATACTAATACTAATACTAATACTAATACTAATACTAATACTAATACTAATACTAATACTAATACTAATACTAATACTAATACTAATACTAATACTAATACTAATACTAATACTAATACTAATACTAATACTAATACTAATACTAATACTAATACTAATACTAATACTAATACTAATACTAATACTAATACTAATACTAATACTAATACTAATACTAATACTAATACTAATACTAATACTAATACTAATACTAATACTAATACTAATACTAATACTAATACTAATACTAATACTAATACTAATACTAATACTAATACTAATACTAATACTAATACTAATACTAATACTAATACTAATACTAATACTAATACTAATACTAATACTAATACTAATACTAATACTAATACTAATACTAATACTAATACTAATACTAATACTAATACTAATACTAATACTAATACTAATACTAATACTAATACTAATACTAATACTAATACTAATACTAATACTAATACTAATACTAATACTAATACTAATACTAATACTAATACTAATACTAATACTAATACTAATACTAATACTAATACTAATACTAATACTAATACTAATACTAATACTAATACTAATACTAATACTAATACTAATACTAATACTAATACTAATACTAATACTAATACTAATACTAATACTAATACTAATACTAATACTAATACTAATACTAATACTAATACTAATACTAATACTAATACTAATACTAATACTAATACTAATACTAATACTAATACTAATACTAATACTAATACTAATACTAATACTAATACTAATACTAATACTAATACTAATACTAATACTAATACTAATACTAATACTAATACTAATACTAATACTAATACTAATACTAATACTAATACTAATACTAATACTAATACTAATACTAATACTAATACTAATACTAATACTAATACTAATACTAATACTAATACTAATACTAATACTAATACTAATACTAATACTAATACTAATACTAATACTAATACTAATACTAATACTAATACTAATACTAATACTAATACTAATACTAATACTAATACTAATACTAATACTAATACTAATACTAATACTAATACTAATACTAATACTAATACTAATACTAATACTAATACTAATACTAATACTAATACTAATACTAATACTAATACTAATACTAATACTAATACTAATACTAATACTAATACTAATACTAATACTAATACTAATACTAATACTAATACTAATACTAATACTAATACTAATACTAATACTAATACTAATACTAATACTAATACTAATACTAATACTAATACTAATACTAATACTAATACTAATACTAATACTAATACTAATACTAATACTAATACTAATACTAATACTAATACTAATACTAATACTAATACTAATACTAATACTAATACTAATACTAATACTAATACTAATACTAATACTAATACTAATACTAATACTAATACTAATACTAATACTAATACTAATACTAATACTAATACTAATACTAATACTAATACTAATACTAATACTAATACTAATACTAATACTAATACTAATACTAATACTAATACTAATACTAATACTAATACTAATACTAATACTAATACTAATACTAATACTAATACTAATACTAATACTAATACTAATACTAATACTAATACTAATACTAATACTAATACTAATACTAATACTAATACTAATACTAATACTAATACTAATACTAATACTAATACTAATACTAATACTAATACTAATACTAATACTAATACTAATACTAATACTAATACTAATACTAATACTAATACTAATACTAATACTAATACTAATACTAATACTAATACTAATACTAATACTAATACTAATACTAATACTAATACTAATACTAATACTAATACTAATACTAATACTAATACTAATACTAATACTAATACTAATACTAATACTAATACTAATACTAATACTAATACTAATACTAATACTAATACTAATACTAATACTAATACTAATACTAATACTAATACTAATACTAATACTAATACTAATACTAATACTAATACTAATACTAATACTAATACTAATACTAATACTAATACTAATACTAATACTAATACTAATACTAATACTAATACTAATACTAATACTAATACTAATACTAATACTAATACTAATACTAATACTAATACTAATACTAATACTTATGCTTTGCAACTGGATCAAATCTTAATATTTTTAATTAACATTTTCTCTTTAAATATTTTATTTAATATCTTAATTGCATCGTTTTTTTTACACCAAATCCTTGATTTATCTGACTATTTACCTCCACCAAACACTTTGAATTAAATGGCTCTCTTACTCAAAATCAGCTCAAACTAAGTGTTCAAAAGTGCAAGTGTAGTTACGAGAAGTAGATAAAAAACGCTTCAAATTTGAGCTAGCAAATTATTCTGTCAAAACAAAAAAATAACTGAAAAAATATAGAACATGAAAACGAAAATCTAAAATTCTACTGGCTTATTATAATAACCACAAGCATTAAGATGACCTAGATTTAAAATATTAAAAAAAATCTTTGATAGAAAACAAAAAAACGGAAAATCAACACTTTTTCTTTAGGTTTTCCTCATTTTTCCAGCTCTCTGCCGATGTGCATTTGAAGCTGCTGTACCCGCTTCGTGCAAGTCATCAACGTTGAGTGATTACTTTGGTCTCAGGTTGCACCTTTCAAGATAATTAAAAATTCAAAATATAAAGACAAATCTTAAGAGATATTAAGGCTAAAAGTTTGCTGCTAAAAAACAAGACAAACACAAAAAAACCACCAGAAAAGACAAACTAAAACAAAAATTTAAGTTAATGTAGATAAAATCTACACTTCAAAGATTTTTCCTCTATGTAATTGTAGTTTTTTGAGACTATTTTCCAAGAAAGTTTTATTTAGATACATAAACATGTTGTGGATGATGAATTTCTTTAGAGCTTCAATTTGAGATTAATTGCAATTGCTGTAAGAGCATTTTTCTTTTGTTTAAAATTTTGACAAAAGAACTTTGTTGCCTTTTGTTGAGCAATAATTATTTCAAGGATTGAAAATGAATTAAATTTATGGCATGAGAAAGTTGCAGTAGGTATGTATCTAGTGGGTATTAATGTAATATGAAACAAAAATAGAAAGTTTTTAAATATTTAATATTTATAATAGTCAATTTTTTAAAAATTTCCTATAAGAATAGTAAATTTAAAAAAAAAAATATATAAATATATATATAAATATATAAAATATATTCAAAAAAGAAGAGTATTTGCATTTGATCCCAAACCTGTTACATTTATTTATTAATGTAACAGATCAATTTATTGATAAAAAGCCAAAAAATGTTTGCGGAGAAATCAAATTCTTCGACGCGTTTCGATGGTTGGTTAAGTCAACTCTTCAGAAGGATTATCCCCAATTTAGACAGATCGAAAACCTCGCATTATATTTACTATATTTACAAACACAACTTTTCAGAATTATGTTCATAAACCATAAGTAAAAGCGTAGATCATCGACTGAACAAAAACAAACATTTTTCAGTTTTCATCTACCTTCACTTCCCACATTCTTGCTGCAGCCGTCGGCTACTGTGAAGAAGGGGGGGTAAGATATTTTAAAATAAACAAGTTTATTTTAAAAATAAGCTGAAGCATGCAGTTTTATCAAAAAATAACAAAATAGTTATTTTGTTGTTGTTATTTTTTTATATAAAATATATTTCAAAATTTCCAATAAAAAAAGTAAATTTTTAAAAAATTTTCTATAAAAATAGTAAATTTTTGAAAAATTTGTTATAGTAGATAGCATTATTTTGAAAAATTTCCTATAAAAATAGTAATTTTGTGACAAATTTCCTATAAAACTAGTAAATTTTTGAAAAATTTCCTCTATAAATAGTAAATTTTTGAAAAATTTCCTAAAAAAAATAGTACATTTTTGAAAAGTTTCCTATAAAAATAGCAAATTCTTGAAAAATTTTCTATAAAAATAGTAAATTTTTGAAAAATTTCTCATAAAAATAGAAATTTTTTAAAAAATTCCCTATTAAAATAGTAAATTTTTTAAAAATTTTCTATAACAATAGAAAATTTTTGAAAAATTTCCTATAAAAATAGTAAATCTTTGAAAAAATTGTCTATAAAAAAAGCAAATTTTTGAAAAATTTGTAATAGTAGATAGTATTATTTTGAAAAATTTCTATTAAAATAGTAAATTTTTGAAAAATTTCCTATAAAACTAGTCAATTTTTGAAAAATTTCTTAAAAAAAATAGTACATTTTTGAAAAGTTTCCTGTAAAAATAGTAAATTCTTGAAAAATTTTCTATAAAAATAGTAAATTTTTGAAAAATTTCTCATAAAAATAGAAAATTTTTAAAAAATTCCCTATAAAAATAGTAAATTTTTTAAAAATTTTCTATAACAATAGAAAATTTTTGAAAAATTTCCTATAAAAATAGGAAATTTTTAAAAAGTTTTTTATAAAAATAATAAATTTTTAAAAAGTTTTCTATAAAAATAGTAAATTTTTTAAAATTTTCCTATAAAAATACTAAAATTTTTGAAAAATTTTCTTTAAAAATAGTAAATTTTTGAAAAATTTGCTATAAAAAAAGTTAATTATTTAAAATTTTTAAAACTAGTAAATTTTTGAAAATTTTTCTATCAAAGTAGTAAATTTTTGAAAAATTTCCAATAAAAATAGCAAGTTTTTAAAAATTATCCTATAGAAATAGTGAATTTTAAAAAAATTCTTATAAAAATAGTAAATTTTTGAAAAATTTCCTATAAAAATAGTAAATTTTTGAAAAATTTCCTACAAAAATAATAAAGTTTTGAAAAATTGTCTATAAAAATACTAAATTTTTGAAAAATTTCCTATAAGAATAGTAAATTTTTGAAAAATTTCCTATAAAAATAGTAAATTTTTATAAAAATAGTAAATTTTTGAAAAACTTCCTATAATAATAGTCAATTTTTAAAAAAATTCCTATAAAAATAGTAATATTTGGAAAATTTTCCTATAAAAATAGTGAAGTTTTGAAAAATTTCCTATAAAAATAGTAAATTTTTGAAAAATTTTCTATAGAAATAGTACATTTTTAAAAAGTTTCTAATAAAAATGTAAAATTTGCTTTAAAAATAGTAAGTTTTTGAAAAATTTGCTATAAAAATGCTAAATTTTTAAAAAATTGTCTCTTATAATAGTAGGTTTTTAAAATATTTCTTATAAAATATTTTGTAAATTTTCTTATAAAGTTTGAATAGGTTCCTATAAAATTATGATATTGAAAAGTTTACTATAGCTCATGGATTCCACAAAATTTTTAATTTACGTATATAGTATTTTCCAAAGAACATTGAGACCTATACATAAACCTTCGTCATTATATTTACCAATTTCTTTCGTCTCTTGTATTTACCAATTTTCTTAGAATTTTTCAATTCATTGCAATTTCCGAAAACAGTCTAATTAATTACTGTTGCTGTTAATTTTTCGATTTATATTTTCAAGGGAATTTTGTAATTTGTCTGGAAACACAAACATTAATTTTCTCCATCAAATGCTCGAAAAAAGGTAACTACAGAAAAATAAATCTAAAATCTAGATTTAACTAACTTTTTTCTGTTGCAATTTTCAAATATCTAGAAAAAATACGTACAAAAAAGAGTTCACTACAATAAATGTAACAATGGTGTTAACAATGGCAGCAGCAATTTAGTGCCTAAAGTACACAAGCAAATTAAAAAATTACAAAGAAAAAAAATCTAAACATTGAGGAAAATACGGGTAAAAATACAGCAGAAGTAGAAAACCAGCAGAAAAAGTTGTAACAAAATACAACCAATTGAATTTCTACTCCTGTTACTGTTTGTTGTTTTTACTTGTTTTGTTTAAATTTTATTTTCCAGGTGTTTTGTTTTGCTTTTTTTCATGTTGTTATTGTTTTATTTTATAACAAATGAAATTTACAAAATTGTTGTAAAACCATGAATGAGTGGGTGCTTTTTGTAGAAGCTAAAAAGATTGTGTATATCGTATGTATGAAAGTGTAAGTTAAGGTGTTGGCATTCAAGGTGTTTGTAATTGTGTTTTCCTTAACACATTTGTTCTTTTGTTTTAGCCAGTTGTTAGCCTTTAACTGTAGAAGTATACAAGTATGTGTTATATTGTCGATTTTCTATTTAAACTAAAAAAACTTCACAAATAGTCATAGAAGTACACTCAGAATATTATGTAAGTAAAATTAATTTAAAATGTAATTTGAAATGAATGAATATTCATTTAAAAACCGGTCAACTGATTTTTCATTCAAATTCAATAAATATTTCATTTAAATTTAACTGACAAATATTTAAACTACATTTTCAGTTTTAAAAACGGAATATTCAGTTGTTTTCAAAAAAATTACTGACAAAAATTTAAACTACATTTTTAGTATAAAAAACGGAAATTTTCATTTATTTTTAAAAAATTGAATGGTAAAAAACTACGTAAGATTTTCATAAAACGGACAATTTTCATTTGTTTTTGTAATTAACATAATATAAAAGACGAAACCATAAAAAGGTTATATCCTTTAAGGCATCAAAAAACCAAACAGACAAAACAAAGTTTGTTGTTTGCTTAGGCCATACCCCATGATAGGCGGCCAGTATTATAAAAAGTTTCTTCAGTAAGCAAACCTAAGATACTTAAGGAAAACCAATAATTATTAAACAAATACGAATTATATTTGATACAATAATTGAAAAAATTTATAAAAACTAAACAACTGATATTTTCAAATGTTACGGATTTTCAGTATTTTTTTGTAGGTTGTTTTTTAAACAAATGTATAAATATGTTAAAAATCAATTTTTATATAAATTTAAATGAATATTCATTTGAAAACAACATAACCGAAAATTTCCTAAACAACATACAATCAGTTACTGTAATAATTTCCTGAGTGTATGTATCTTCGAGTATGCATTATGCTACAACATTTTTGGTGCATGTGTGTGTTTCAAAGGAGTCAGTATGGTTTGCTAACAAGTCTCAGTTTCTGGCCCAAAGAGTTTTTATTATTTTTTGACAAACAATTATGAACTCTATATTTGGTAATATAAACTAGTACATTTTTTTTAAATGTCGTACAAAAATAGAAAATTTTGATGAATTTGCGAAAATATTTTTAAAAAGTTGATTAATTTTTTTAAACATTGCTATAAAAATAGTAAATTTTTAAAATTTCCGATAAGAGCAAAAAATTAAAAATGTAATTTTTTTTTCTAAAAAATTTTTAAAAATTTCTTATAAAAATAAGGAATTTAAAAAAAATTCCTATATAAATAAGAAATTTTTGAAAAATTGTTTATAAAAAAATAAATTTTTTAAAAATTGTTTATAAAAAAAGACATTTTTGAAAAATTTTTAAATAAAAAAGGAATTTTTAAATTTTTTTTTATAAAAAAGAATAAAATATTCTAAAAATTTCCTACAAAAACAACAATTTAAAAAAAAAAATATTACAAAACACAAAATTTTTTGAAAGCTAAAGGCATAAGAAATTAAAACAAAAATCTTTAAAAAAAAAGAAAATTTTGAAAAATTTCCTATATAAATAGTAAATTTTTGAAGAATTTCTTATAAAAATAAAAAATCTTTGAAAAATTTATTTTAAAAATAATAAAATGCTTGAAAAATTTACAATTTTTTTTATATTTTTTATAGAAATTTTTGAAAAATTTCTTAAAAAAAATATGACATTTTTAAAAAATTTCCTACCAAAATAAGAAATTTTTGAAAAATTTACTATAAATAGAAGAAAATTTTGAAAATTGCCTATAAAAATATGAAATTTAAAAAAAAAATTCTTATAAAAATATGAAATTTTTAAAAAAGTTCCTATAGAATTAAGAAAATTTTGAAAAATTTCCCACAAAAATAAGAAAGTTTTGAAAAATTTCAAAGAAAATAAATATTTGAAAAATTTCAAAAATAAGAAATTTTTTAAAAATTTCCTATAAAAATAAGAAATTTTTGAAAAATTTCGTATCAAAATGAGAAATTTTTGAAAAATTTCCTATAAAAACAAGAAATTTTTGAAGAATTTCCTATCAAAAAAAGAAAACTTTTTGAAAAACTTCCAATAAAAGTAAGAAATTTTTGAAAAATTTCCTATTAAAATAAGAAATTTTTGAAACATTTCTAATCAAAATAAGAAATTTTTGACAAATTTCCTATAAAAATAAGAAAATTTTGAAAAAATTCCTATAACAGTAAGAAATTTTTTTAAAAATTTCTTAGCAAAATAAGAAATTTTTGAAAAATTTTCTATAAAAATAAGAAATTTGTGGAAAATTTTCTATAAAAATAAGAAATTTTTGAAAAATTTCCTATAAAAATAAGAAATTTTTGAAAATTTTCTTATAGAAATAAGAAATTTTTGAAAAATTTCCTATAAAAATAAGAAATTTCTGAAAAATTTCCTATAAAAATAAGAAATTTTTGAAAAATTTCCTATAAAAATAAGAAATTTTTGAAAAATTTCCAATAAAAATAAAAAAATTTTGAAAAATTCCCTATAAAAATAAAAGTTTTTTGAAAAATTTCCTATAAAAATAAGAAATTTTTGAAAATTTTCCTATAAAAATAAGAAATTTTTGAAAAATTTCCTATAAAAATAAGAAATTTTTTAAAAATTTCCTATAAAAATAAGAAATTTTTGAAAAATTTCCTATAAAAATAAGAAATTTTTGAAAAATTTCCTTTAAAAATAAGAAATTTTTGAAAAATTTCCTTTAAAAATAAGAAATTTTTGAAAAGTTTCCTATAAAAATAAGAAATTTTTGAAAAATTTTCTATAAAAGTAAGAAATTTTTGAAAAATCTCCTATAAAAATAAGAAATTTTTGAAAAATTTTCTATAAAAATAGGAAATTTTTGGAAAAATTTCCTATAAAAATAAGAAATTTTTGAAAAATTTTCTATAAAAATAGAAATTTTTGAAAAATTTCCTATAAAAATAAAAAATTTTTGAAAAATTTCCTATAAAAATAAGAAATTTTTGAAAAATTTCCTATGAAAATAAGAAATTTTTGAAAACTTTCCTATAAAATTAAGAATTTTTGAAAAATTTCGTCTAAAAAATAAGAAATTTTTGAAAAATTTTATATAAAATTAAAACTTTTTGAAAAATTTCGTCTAAAAAACAAGTAAGAAAGCGCTATAGTCGGTCAAGCCGACCATACGATACCCTTCACCACTAAGGTCAAAGGTGTTATTTTTCGTGTGTAAAGACAAATATTTGCTAAATTTTGCCATCATACAAACATTTTCTCAAAACTTAAAAATATATTCAACCTGTTTCCGTCATTTGGACTTATATGAGAGCTAGGGTCAAATGTGGACCGATTATCTCGAAATTTGGCAGATTAATTATAGTTGTTACAAAAATTATGTATGCAAAAAATAGACTCCAAATTTCCATTATCTTTAGATTTACGAGCGTTTTAGTGATTTTTTGTCTCATTTAGTGCGTTTTTAAAGAAGAGTTTGTATGGGAGCTATGGTCAAATGTGGACCGATTTCAACAAAATTTGGTACAGTGATTTTAGTTGACATAAGCAGTATTTTTTTTAAATTTCATGAAAAAATATTGATATTCGTGGCCAATATAGCAATTCCGGGAAGTGGGACCTATGGGAGGTACCATAAATAATGGACCAATTTTGACCAATTTCAATAGCCATGGTCCCATTATCAAAAGAATGATCTGTGCCAAATTTCATCAAATTATCTTTAGAATTGCGACCTGTAGTTTGATTACAAGGTTTACATGGGGGTCCAGCCAGCCAGCCAGCCGTCCAGCCAGCCAGACGGACGGACGGACGGACGGGCATCGCTAAATCGACTCAGAAAGTGATTCTTAGCCTATTGGTATACTAAAAGGTGGGTCTAAGACAAATATTTCTATGCGTTACAAACATCAGCACAAACTTATAATACCCTTTCCACCTATGGTGGTGAAGGGTATAAATAAGAAATTTTTGAAAAATTTCCTATAGAAAAATAGTACATTTTTGAAAAATTTCCTCTAAAAATAGTCAACTTTTGGAAAACTTCCTCAAGAAATAGTAAATTTTTGAAAAATTTCTTTTTTAAAAAAGAAAATTTTGAAAAATTTCCTATAAAAGTAGTAAATTTTTGAAAATTTCTTTTATAAATAAAAAAAATGTTGAAAAATTTCCTATAAAAATAGCAAATTTTTTAAAAATAGCAAAATTAAAAAAATGGAAAAATAGTAAATTTTTGAAAAAATTTCCTTTGAAAAAATGTTAAATTTTTGAAAAATTTCCTGTACAAAAATTTCTTAGAAAAAATTAAAAATTTTTTCCTGCAGAAAAATAGTAAATGTTTGAAAAACTTCCTATAAAAATAGTAAATTTTTAAAAAAATTCCTTTTAAAATATTAATTTTTTTTATAAAAACAGTAAATTTTTGAGAAAGTTCCTATAAAAATACTAAATTGTTTAAAAATGTCTTTTAAAAATATTAAATTTTTTAAAAATTTCCTAAAAGAAAATAGTAAACTTTTTAAATTTCCTATGAAAATAGTAAATTTTTGAATTTTTTTTTAAAGATAGCTTAGTTTTGAAAAATTTTCTCTAAATTTTAAATTTTCTCTAAATTTTTTAAAAGTTTTCAATAAAAATAGAAAATTTTTGAAAAAAAGTTCTTTAAAAATATTAAATTTTTCCTGGCCATATAAGAACTTAATATATCTATAATTATTAGAGTATGATGTAAGAAAGTCAACCAAGTTATGGGGAATGAAAGTGAAAAAAAACAAGTGCCTTTTTTCTATTGTCCATAGTGAAAGTAGTGAAAACATGTACATACATGTATTTCAAGCGTTTGTGTGTCAACGTATTAACAGCATACATATATCTACATACATATATAAGTACTTATCTACATTAGGGTAGGCCTTATCATGAAAACTTATAATCCCAGGAGTAGTCAATTCATTGCAAATTAGAAAAGTCACGCTTAAAAACAATGGTTTTTATTTTTAGGCTAAATGTTGTCAAAAGAATTTAGTTGACTAATGACCTTGGGCTAATGTATTTGTAAAAATTTTAGGATCATCCTAATCTTCATGAAACACACTATAGAAAACCTTGGTCTTCCTGGTTGTTGCTGTTAATGTTTAGAATTTATTTGCAATATTTTTTTCTTTGCAATTAAATTTATTTGTTTCAATGTTGTGCATGTTGCATTGTGTTGCTTTCATTTTTCTCCTTTGTTTTGTTGCAACTTCGAGTGGCAAGTTGAAATTTTTTGAAATTAAATTAAGGCAAACAATAGTCAAAATAAATTAAGTTGCCAGCAAAAGTAATTTTATAACGCCAGGGACACTTTAAAAATTAAAGTTTGTTTTCCAATGTTTGAAGGACTTAAAGGAGAAGAAAATAAATTAAAAGGGGGAGGATAGTAGTGAAGTAATTTATAAGAAAAAAGAAACTGACTTGGGTCAGAAGTTTTTAAAAGTTTAAAAATTAGCACATACTTAGTTAGTAAAGTTTCCTTTAAAGTTTGCAAAATTTGTTAAACTGTAGAATATATGGAACTTTTATCGAAATTGATTATAGAAAATATCTTTATAATACTATTCATATTAATAACAAATACATTTATTTATTCATGACCAAAGTATAGAATAGGTTAACAGATGAAATGGTATTATTAATAAGTATGGCAGAAATTTATGGTTTTTGAATACTTATACTTAAAAAGTAAATATGCATTATACTAATTGACCAATTGTCAAATGCAACTTAAAATTCTGTGTCATAAAATATCACAATCTGCTGCAAAAACACATGTATCCACAAAATTTAGTCGCAAATGATTGAAAGTTAATTTGTGGCATTTTCAAATATCCCACAATTTTAAAAAGCCACAATTTATAGAAAATGCTGAAATGACACTAAATTGTCAAGTGACAAATGCACAAAATTTAAAGCTAAAAATCAAATGGAGTATAGAAAATGTTATCAAATAAAATATATTATAAGTTATAGGTAAGGATAAACTACTACTAAATATTATATAGTTATTATAGTAGAAGAACTAGAGGAAAGGCCATAAAACTTAACAAGATTTATATTTTATTAGAGCTTGGTCAGAAAAAAAGCAGGTTCAGAGCAGGTAAAGTTCTTTGATAGGGGTAGGCTATGAGCAAAATTTTACCGATTACTATTAAATTGTAAGGCTTCCTGATAGTCACAAAAAACTTCTGTTTACAAAATTCTATTACCATAGCTTTTACTATTTAATATTTATCAGCATTTAACAGGTTTTCGATCGTTTGTTTATAATTAAGATATAGTTTTATATGGACTGATGCCCAAAAATTTGATATGCTGACTTAAATTTTTATTGAAATTCTCTGCACAAAATTTAATAATCATTGCTACTATATTTTGAATATAATTTTGGTTAAAGTGTTTCATAAATCGTGGTTACATAATCAAATGTGAACGGATTTGTTAATATTTCATATGAAATTTTCTCATGAAATCAAGTGTAATTTTTCCAAACTCTGTTGCTCTAGCATTTTTCGTTTATGTATTATAGTACATTCAACTGACGAATAGGCAGATCTTTTCTCCTGGGCATTTAAGCTGTTTCCGTAATAGGTGGAAGCTATTGTCAAATATGAACCGATTTCGAAAACTTTCAATGCCAAAGTTTCCACAAAAACTGCAAAATCTGCCTAAATTTTTTTTCCCCCCAACTTTGTTAGTGTTCAGACGGACAGACAGACAAAGTTGATGATCGTAGAGTTGCACATGTCACTAAATTATTAAAGAAACAGTATAAGAAAGATTCTGAATTTTTTTTTTTTTTATAAAAATAAGAAATTTTTGAATAATTTCCTATAAAAGTAAGAAATTTTTAAATAATTTCCTATAATAGTAAGAAATTTTTTAATAATTTTCTATAAAAATAAAAAATTTATGAAAAATTTTCTATACAAATAAGAAATTTTTGAAAAATTTCCTATAAAAATAAGAGATTTTTGACAATTTTTATACAAAAATAAGAAGTCTGAAAACACTTCCTATACAAACAAAAAATTTATTATAAAAATAAGAAATTTTTGAAATTTTTTTTTTATAAAAATAAGAAATTTTTTTAAAATTTTTTATAACCAAAAGAAATTTTAAAAAAATTTCCTATAAAATTGAGAAGAAATTAAGAAATTTTTTGAAAATTACCTATAAAAACAAGAAATTTTTGAAAAATTTCCAATAAACATAAGAAATTGTTGAAAAATTTCTTATAACAATAAGAAACTTAAAAAAATCCTATAAAAAAATATTTTCTTTGCAAACATAAGAAATTTTTTAAAACTTTCCTATAAAAAAATAAGGTATTTTTGAAAACCTCCCTATTAAAATAAGAAATTTTTAAAAAATTTTCTACAAAATCATAAATTTTTTAAAAATTTTTTATAAAATTAAAAAAATTTTGGAAAATTCTAGGTAAAATTAAGAAATTTAAAAAAAAAATTCATATAAAAATAGGACATTTTTTAAAAATTTCTTATAAAAATTAAAAATTAAAAAAAAAAATTATTTTAAAACAATCAATTTTTGTAAAATTTCCTGACAAAAATAAGAAATTTTTGAAAAATTTCCTTTTAAATAAAAAATTTTTGAAGCATTTCTTTTAAAATTAAAAATTTTTTCTAAAAATTCTTTTATAATTAAAAAAAATTTGTAAAATTTCATATTAAAATTAAAACATTTTGAAAAATTACCTATTAAAATAAGAAATTTTTAAAATGATTTCCTATTAAGTAAACAATTTTTTAAAAAATTTCTATAAAAATGAGAAACTATTGAAAATTTGTTTACAAAAATAGTAAATTTTTGAAAAACTTTCTATAAAAATAGTAAAGTTTTTAATAAATTCCTATAAAAACAGTAAAAATTTCCTATAAAAATAGTAAGTTTTTGAAAACGTTTTTATAAAAATAGTAAATTTTTTAAAAATTTCCTATAAAAATAGTAAATTTTTGAAAAATTTCCTATAAAAATAGTAAATTTTTGAAAAACTTCCCATAAAAATAGTAAATTTTTGAAAATGTCCTATAAATAGTAAATTTTTAAAAAATTTCCTATCAAAATAGTAAATTTTTGGAAAATTTCCTATAGAAATAGTAAATTTTTTAAAAAATTAGTATAAAAATAGTAAATTTTTGAAAAATTTCCTATAAAAAATTTCAAATTTAAAAAAATTTTTTTTTAAATAGTAAATTTTTAAAAATTCCGTATAAAAATACTAAATTTTTGAAAAATTTCCTATAAAAATAGTAAATTTTTGAAAAATTTCCTATAAAAATAGTAAATTTTTGAAAAATTTCCTATAAAAATAGTAAATTTTTGAAAAATTTCCTATAAAAATAGTAAATTTTTGAAAAATTTCCTATAAAAATAGTAAATTTTTGAAAAATTTCCTATAAAAATAGTAAATTTTTGGAAAATTTCCTATAAAAATAGTAAATTTTTAAAAATTTCCTATAAAAATAGTAAATTTTTGAAAATTTTCCTATAAAAATAGTAAATTTTTGAAAAATTTCCTATAAAAATGGTAAATTTTTTAAAAATTTCCTATAAAAATAGTAAATTTTTGAAAAATTTCCTATAAAAATTTTAAATTTTTAAAAAATTTCCTATAAAAATAGTAAATTTTTGAAAAATTTCCTACAAAAATAGTAAATTATTGAAAAATTTCTTATAAAGGTAGTAAACTTTTAAAAATTTTGTATAAAAATACTCAATTTGTGAAAATTCTCCTATAAAAATAAGAAATTTTTGAAAAATTTCCTAAAAAAATAATAAATTTTTGAAAACTTTTGGGACATCCTATAAATTTTTTGTCCAGTTTGACATTTTGCAAGTATAGAAGAAGGCATTAACATTTCATTTAAATAATAATATTACAAGAAACAAATCTATGCAACTGCTTCTAATTTCGGCCTGTGGAATTTGGAATTTGATTTAAAATTTAATTCGATAATTCATTTTTTCCCGATTCTTCCAAATGACAAAAGTTTCATTAAAAAATTTTAAAATTCTATATTAAGGGAAATTTAAATTTTAGCCCAAAATATTGTTTCTAAGCCACTGTGCACTTTAAATTTAAAAGATATCTATGCAATAAATATTTTAATGATTAAAAGAATCTTTTGCATTTTATGATATGACAATTTTTAACTGCACTTATTTAGTAAAGGATGAGCATGAATTTCTTTTATTTAAGTGACTATTTTTTATTTGTAACACAATTTAGTTACCTATGTGGATAATTTATGTTATTTTTACAAAAATTCTACACAGATTTTCATTTTATAAAGATATGAATGAAATTTAGAAGAATTTATGCTCACTTTTTTTCTCTACTCGGCTTTTATAATAAGATTTTTTTTCTGGGTTTTGTTGTGCAGTTGTGAAGTAATTTGTTTGAAATATGGTTCTACCTTTTCGTTGTTAACATAATACTGAAATATCTTAAATTTCTCTATAAACACCACCTACATAGTTAGTTAAACTTAAGCATATACTATGGGTATTCAGTCTTATACTATTACTATATGTTAGTGTATATGTATGTACAAAGTCTCTGGCAAATGTGAAAATATGTGCACATATGTTACGTGTTTGTGTGTTTTATATAATCTTACAATAATATATACATATGTTATAGTATCTATCTTACTTATTTTCATTTCATTATACAAGTCTACAGAATGACCAGTTGGAAATAAAAAATTTAATGGATTTAATTTATAAAAATTATTCTGAAAAATTTTACCGACAGTCAAAAATTTAGATATCGATAAAAACAATTTCATGCTGCAAACATAAAAGTTTATTTTAAAACAAGAACATCGAGGCGTATGATTGTTATTTTACTAAAATCATGCAATTCGTTAATACCCAGCAAAACTTTGGTAATGTCAAGTACTCTGATAACTGGTTACCTTGTAACGACTACAACATACCATCCGAATAAATAATAAGTTATTACAGAAGTACTTATTTGTAATTAAGATGGTAATTTAAACTGAATGGCCCCAGTTCAAATCCCACCAAGGCCAACAATTTTTTTTAGTTTTTTTTTATTAAAAGATTCTTTTTAAATGATTTTTGAATTTTAAGAACTTAAATATTATCTTCTGTAAAAAAAATTTGTAAAACTAACTCACGTTAATGAAAAAATACCATCATGAGTCAATTTTGATTATGTAGGGGATGTTGAATACCAAACACGATTCTAATTGGTCTTAACTTGGTAATCCCAACTTATCTGGGTCATCCTTCATCTCAACTGTGGACACACACCTCCTCATGGTATCACCCGGGGAGATAGTTTAACACCCATTAATATTGTGAGTTAACATGTTCCGAGAGTTGTCCCATAAGATCGATAAAAATGGGTTAGGATTACGGGCTAGTAACCCTCTCTTGAAAAAAAATACAATGAAGAGGATAAAATTAGAATTGAAATGTCCCACTACCTAATGTTAGAGAAGGATGTCCGAAACTTCGATAGAAAGACCAAGTAGAGGAACGTTTTTCAAAGCTTGACCTATAAAATTGGAGAATATTCGCACAAGATCGAAATCCATGGAATTCTAAAATAAGCTCGGACTTTGACCTTAACAGGTTGTAACATTTAAGTAAGAAAGAGTCAATCTTGTAAAAACTTATACAAAAAAGAAGATTTAAATTGTTTAAGTTTTAAAATAATTACAAAAAATCGTATAAAAATATTTTTCCAAAAATTACAACAAAGCAAAAAAAAAAGCAGGGAAAAACAAAGTTATTTTCACATGATTTTGGATCTAAAAATAAAAATTGTTTATATTAATTATAAGCTGCTAAGTTTTCAACATATGAAGTAGCTCAGTGGAAGAGTCTCTGCCTAGCAGTCGGAGGGTCTGGGTTCGAGCCCCCATGGGATCATAAAAAAATTTTGTATTTCGTTTAAAAATATATGTTTTTAATAAAACAACAACAAAAAAGTTGTTGCTGTTGTTGTTTTTGCTTTCAAATTGCTTACCCAAGTCATTACTTTTCTGCAATTGGTAAGTACTTGCCTCCAATGACATCCTCATGTTAATGTAATGACTTAAACAGCGAATGAGTAAGTAGTTCGTGTTCAATAGTTTAACTGTTTAACTCATTATATGGTAATGAAAAGTTTTACTGGGTATCAATCATACGTGATGGGGTACCTAATATTTGATTTTTTGATGTATTTTAGCACAATTTTAAATCATGAATACATTTTTGTCATGATTTAATTAAAATTTGTATACAAAAAATGTCATAAATTAATATAATTTTTAAACCCCCGTGTAAATGCATTTCTGGACTTAAAAATCTTCACAACTTTCTATTTTCCATTAAAGCTAAAACTATTGTCAAATTCCTCTAAATTATTAAGACGATTCCAATTGGGCTCTTATAACTAAGTTAGTCTTTGTAATTTACGTTACACAGATTTCTACCTCCGTATGCATACATTTGTGGTTGGATGTAAGTATTTGTGATATTGTATCTTATAATGTTTCTGACAACCCAAAGAATGTTTACCATGTTTGTCAGTTACAACTCTATGTTCCATGTATTATGTGTAAATTTATTTTACTTTAAGCAATACACGCAGACAGAAATAACTATACATATATTTGTGTAAGACAAAATATTTATATTTGTATATCAACTCATACACTAACATTTTTTAGTTAGAATAAATATATCAATATTTGTATACTTTAAAAAAAAAAAAAAAAATGTTATTACAGTTTAATAAGAATATGTTTAATGTGTTTCATAAGAAATAAATATTCCGAAAATAATTTTATAAAGCGCTCAGTTTATAATATAAATATTTAATATTTCTCAAAAAATAAGATATTTTAGAAAAATTTCCAATTAAATAAAAGTTTTTTAAAAATTTGTATAAAAATAAGAATTTTTTTTAAATTTTCCTATGAAAATAAGAACTTTTTGAAAAAATTCCTATAAAAAAAATTTTTGAAACATTATCTATAAAAAAAAAATGTTTAAAATTTCCTTCAAAAATATGAATCATTTTAAAAATTTCCTATAAAAATAAGAAATTTTTGAAAAATTTTATACAAAAAAAAGAAATTTTTAAAAAATTTCATACAAAAGTAAGATATTTTTGAAAAGTTTACTATAAAAATAAAAATCTTTAAAAAAAACTGTCCTATAACAATAGAAAATTTTAATAACATTTTTTTTTATAAAAATAGAAAATTTTGCCAAAATTTTCTTCAAAATATTAAATTTTTGAAGAATTTGGTACAAAAATAGTAAATTTTGAAAAAATTTCTTATAAAAATAGAAAATTTTTAAAAAATATAAAACTAGTAAATTTTTTTTAAATTTTCTGCAAAAATGGCAAATTTTTTTAAGTACATTTTTGAAAATTTTCCTAAAAAAAGTAAATTTTTGAAAAATTTCCAATGAAAATTTCCCATAAAATTAGTATTTCTTTTTTTTATTTTATATAAAAATAGTAAACTTTTGAAAAATTTCCTATAAATATATTAAATTTTTAAAAATTTCTTATAAAAATAGTAAATTTTTAAAAAAATTTGCTATAAAAATAGTAAACTTTAGAAAAATTTCCAATAAAAATAGTAAATTTTTGAAAAATTTCTATAAAAATAGTAAACTTTTGAAAAATTTGCTATAAAAATAATAAAAATTTTTCCAATAAAAAAACCAAATTTTTTAAAAGTTTACTATATGTATTTTCTATAAAAATAGTTAAATCTTGAAAATATTTCAGTAAAAAATAGTGAATTTTTATAAAATCGTAAATTAAAGACAAATTTCTATAAAAATAGTAAATTTTTGAAAAATTGTCTATAAAAGTAGTATATTTTTAAAAAAATTCTTATAAACTTTTGAAAATTTTCCTATAAAGATAGTAAATTTTTGAAATTTTTGAAAAATAGCAATTTTTTTATTAACAGCAAATTTTTGAAATTTCCTATAAAAATAGTAAATTTTTGAAAAATTTCCTATAAAAATTCTAAATTTTTGAAAAATTTTCAATAAAATTAAAAAATTTTAATTTCCTATAAAGACAGTAAATTTTTGAAAAATTTCCTATATAAATGGTAAATTTTTGAAATTTTTGTTTTAAAAGTAAATTTTTGAAAATTTTCCTATAAAAATAGTAAGTATTTTAAAAATTTTTAATAAAGATAGTAAATTATTGAAAAATTTCCTATAAAAATAGTAAATTTTTAAAAAATTTTCTATAAAAATCGTAAATTTTTGAAAAATTTCCTATAAAAATCGTAAATTTTTGAAAAATTTCTATTTTAATTTTTTTCTATTTAAGATGATGTTGTTGTTTGAGAAAAATCCTGCACTTCTTATTGATCAAAAGCAAAACTTTGTAAAAAGGAATACCAAACTATATCCATATACCATTTGCATTTTTTAGCTAGCGACACAATCGAATACATTTCTCTACATTAACATTAATAATTCCATTTGATTTGTTTCGTAAACAGATCACTAACCTTAACTTATTAGTACTTTTGATATGAACTTAATACGAGATAAAGAAAAATAAAATTCAAGCAACTTTTTTAAGAAAAACAATAACTTTTTTTCGTAGGGAATCTAAACAAACATTAAGAACATAAATACACATATTTTCATTTTGAAAATATTTCTTTTCTTTTTTTATTTATAGATTGCATTAAAGATGGAAAAACGAACTCAGCGGAACTGTATAGAAAACTGAGCACGTATATACTTATAAACTAATTGTAAATTCAAAGAATAGATTGTAAACTTTTTTCATTAGTTACATTCAAAAAGTTCGCTCACAGGAAGTTTTTTAGCTTTTCCTTCGTTTTTCTTTCTTTGCGAAAGAAAAACATGGAAAAGAAGACTGTGAACAAGAAAGTTTCTAATATTTAGAGGAAAATTCAACAACGGATATTATGCAACAATTTACGCACGCAACATACACAGAAAGACATATATAAATACACACATACGTATTTGCTTTCAAATAGAGGGTAAACGACTGACAACAATTTATACTCATACTTTGATTGTTCGATATAAGAAAAATCCAACGAAGGCAGTTTGAAATTATTTTAAAAGAAACTAAAGAATTATCTTGATTAAGATTATCACAAGTGTACTATAAATTTCAGATTCAGAAAAAAATATAGCTATAACTTGAACTTCACTCTTATTTTGGCGGATATGTTGACAAATCAATAATCTAAGTCATATTTTCTATTTCTAAAAACAACCTAAAATTTAAGTCCCTGAAAACTTCTTGCTCATACCTCGTATTTCGCAATCAAACAAACAGGCAGACAAACAGAGTAACATACAAACATCGCATCAACATCAACAAAAAACACAAATAAAACGAGAAAAGTCAAAGAAAACTCAAAGAAAAAAATTAGATGAATAAACGATGGCAAAGGCAAGAAAACTTTAAGACAAATACATAAACATTCAAAGTCAACATAAATCAATTGTTTAGCATATAAAAATTATTCATTCAACAGTAACAAGAACAAATAACTTACATGCACGTCCAACCCACCAGTTCCAACTGGAATTTCCAAAATAAGTAAAATGTTTAGAGACTTTGACAAAAGCAGGCGATTGGAGGAGAACAAGAGTGCAAGATGAGGTATCTTATATAACAAATGCCGAATCTTATATAACAAATTAAGAAATATATCTCTTAAATTTAGAAATATATCTCACATATCTACGAGGGTGCAGCTAATTCAAAATGTGGACGAAACTCGAAAAAGTTTGTTACGCTAGACGGTATTATTGGTAAAATTTTTCGACTAAATTTTTCGACTAAATTTTTCAAAAATTTACTATTTTTATAGGAAATTTTTGAAAAATTTATTATTTTTATGGGAAAATTTTTCAAAAATTACTATTTTTATAGGAAGTTTGTCAAAAATTTACTATTTCTATAAGCAATTTTTCAAAAATTTACTATTTTTATAGGAAATGTTTCAAAAACTATTTTTATAGGAAATTTTTCAAAAATTTATAGGACATTTATAAATTTTTGAAAAATTATCGGAAATTTTTCAAAAATTTACTATTTTTATAGGAAAATTTTCAAAAATTTACTATTTTTATAGGAAATTTTTCAAAAATTTACTATCTTTATAGAAAATTTTTCAAAAATTTCCTATTTTTATAGAAAATTTTTAAAAAGTTTACTATTTTTATAGAAAGTTTTTCAAAAATTTCTTATTTTTATAGCAAATTTTTCAAAAATTTCTTATTTTTATAGCAAATTTTTCAAAAATTTCTTATTTTTATAGAAAATTTTTCGAAAATTTCCTATTTTCATATGAAATTTTTTAAAAATTTCCTATTTTTATATGAGAATTTTCAAAAATTTACTATTTTTAGAAAAAATTTTTCAAAATTTCACTATTTATATAAGAAATTTTTCTAAATTTTACTATTTTTATAGGAAATTTTTCAAAAATTTACTATTTTTATAGGAAATTTTTCAAAAATTTACTATTTTTATAGTAAATTTTTAAAAATTTACTATTTTTATAGGAAATTTTTCAAAAATTTACTATTTTTATAGGAATTTTTTCAAAAATTTACTATTTTTATAAGAAATTTTTCAAAAATTTACTATATCTATAGGAATTTTTTCAAAAATTTACTATTTTTATAGGAAATTTTTCAAAAATTTACTATTTTTATAGGAAATTTTTCAAAAATTTTTATTTTTATAGGAAATTTTTCAAAAATTTACTATTTTTATAGGAAATTTTTCAAAAATTTACTATTTTTATAGGAAATTTTTCAAAAATTTACTATTTTTATAGTAAATTTTTAAAAATTTACTATTTTTATAGGAAATTTTTCAAAAATTTACTATATTTATAGGAAATTTTTCAAAAATTTCCTATTTTTATAGGAAATTTTTCAAAAATTTCCTATTTTTATAGGAAATTTTTCAAAAATTTACTATTTTTATAGGAAATTTTTCAAAAATTTCCTATTTTTATATGAGAATTTTCAAAAATTTACTATTTTTAGAGAAAATTTTTCAAAATTTCACTATTTATATAAGAAATTTTTCTAAATTTTACTATTTTTATAGGAAATTTTTCAAAAATTTACTATTTTTATAGGAAATTTTTCAAAAATTTACTATTTTTATAGGAAATTTTTCAAAAATTTACTATTTTTATGGGAAATTTTTCAAAAATTTCCTATTTTTATAGAAAATTTTTAAAAAATTTCTTATTTTTATAGCAAATTTTTCAAAAATTTCTTATTTTTATAGCAAAATTTTCAAAAATTTCTTATTTTTATAGAAAATTTTTCGAAAATTTCCTATTTTCATATGAAATTTTTCAAAAATTTCCTATTTTTATATGAGAATTTTCAAAAATTTACTATTTTTAGAGAAAATTTTTCAAAATTTCACTATTTGTATAAGAAATTTTTCTAAATTTTACTATTTTTATAGGAAATTTTTCAAAAATTTACTATTTTTATAGGAAATTTTTCAAAAATTTCTTATAAAAATTTTTTTTATAAGAAATTTTTCAAAAATTTACTATATTTATAGGAATTTTTTCAAAAATTTACTATTTTTATAGGAAATTTTTCAAAAATTTACTATTTTTATAGGAAAATTTTTCAAAAATTTTTATTTTTATAGGAAATTTTTCAAAAATTTACTATTTTTATAGGAAATTTTTCAAAAATTTACTATTTTTATAGGAAATTTTTCAAAAATTTACTATTTTTATAGGAAATTTTTCAAAAATTTACTATTTTGATAGTAAATTTTTAAAAATTTACTATTTTTATAGGAAATTTTTCAAAAATTTACTATATTTATAGGAAATTTTTCAAAAATTTCCTATTTTTATAGGAAATTTTTCAAAAATTTACTATTTTTATAGGAAATTTTCAAAAATTTACTATTTTTATAGGAAATTTTTCAAAAATTTACTATTTTTATAGGAAATTTTTCAAAAATTTACTATTTTTATAGGAAATTTTTCAAAAATTTACTATTTTTATAGGAAATTTTTCAAAAATTTACTATTTTTATAGGAAATTTTTCAAAAATTTACTATTTTTATAGGAAATTTTTCAAAAATTTACTATTTTTATAGGAAATTTTTCAAAAATTTACTATTTTTATAGGAAATTTTTCAAAAATTTACTATTTTTATAGGAAATTTTTCAAAAATTTACTATTTTTATAGGAAATTTTTCAAAAATTTACTATTTTTATAGCGAATTTTTCAAAAATTTACTATTTTTACTATTTTTGTAGAGAATTTTAAAAAATTCACTTTTAGAACACCATTGGTGAAAGTTATTTTAAATTCGGGCTAGACGAGTATAGCAGTTTTACTTCTTAAGCATTTCATTAATTTTTTTAAGTTATTAATTGCTACCGGCCAGTAATTATTAAAAACTTTTTATATTTGTAAACGTTTTGTTACTAAATGAATATTTAATTGGAATTCCTACCTATGTCACAAAAAAATATTTTAATTACCAACAGCAATTAAATAGGGCTTTTGAAAAGAATTTTATTTTCCCTATAAATGTCTTGGCATATTTATTATTTATGAAATAATTACTTACCTAAACTTTTAGGAATTTTTCAACAATTCTTTTTTTTTTTGATAAAATAACAAATATTTTAATATCCAACAGCCAAAAGAAGAAAACAAGATGATGCGTAAAAAAATTACATTTCCAAAAAGTAGACAGTTTGACAAATTACTGGACAGCCAAAACAGAAATGACTAAAAATTTAATAACAAAAATGTTAAATGGATGACACAGATGAAAAACTTAAATGTGAGACAGTTTTCAAAAATGAACTAGACTATCTTTTTGTAGTTTGTATTAATTCAAATATATTACATACATTTTATATATTGTAAATACCAGAGTTTTTAAAAGCCACTAAATATTATAAATCTTTTCTAATTTTTATTTTTTCAAATAGTCATCCAGTAGATAAAATGACCAAAATCTGTTATCACTTGCATTTACATAAACAACATTATTTTGTACTAATTTCTTACAGAATAGAATACAGATTTTTCTAAAAATAATAACAAAAAAAAAATAAAAAAAAATCTCCACAAAATACCAAATAATAGACAAATGCATACAATCACCTAAGAAAAGAAAAGAAAAATATTGACTTCATAATAATTTGGCAAAAAACCAAAAAACATATAATAAAGACATTATTTTTGATGACTTCGAAAGATACGAGAAAGAATCTACGACAAAAGTGGAAAACCAGAGACTACTTTTAAACATGCACCTAACATACACATTCCACACACACAAACACAAAGACCAAACATATTGTAATGCAAGACAAACATACAACAGGCACACATACAAAACCATTCCACAAACTCCAAAGACCATAATGGAAATCTACGTTTGTGTTATTCCATAAACACAAAACACACACACATATATACACTTGTACAATCTCACATACATTGAAATAGTTTGAATAAAGACAACCACAATGAAAATGTCCACTTGCCCATAATCATGTTTTCTGAAATGGATGTTAGATCTCTGAGGAACAATTTCAAACTCAATCTGGACAAAAAGAAAAGAACACATAACTGAGGTTATGCTGACATTAATTTTGTTCTTTAGGATACAAGACATTTATGTCTTGAGAGCATGTAGACGAAAATAATAAAAATAAAACATCACTAAAGAACCAAAAGAGGAATATAACCGAAAAAGAGGTTTGCGGTAAAATAATTGTTTTTCAAAAAAAGTCAGAAATAGGAAAACTTATGATTAAAGGGCACAAAAATTTACTATTTTTATAGGAAATTTTTCAAAAATGTACTATTTTCAGAAGAAAATTTTCAAAAGAAAATTTTCAAAAATTTACTATTTTTATAGGAAATTTTTAAAAAATTTGCTATTTTTCAAAAAATTTACCATTTTTTTAGAAAACTTTTCAAAAATTTACTACATTTAGAGAAAATTTTTCAAAAATTTATTATTTTTATAGGAAATTTTTCAAAAGTTTATTATTTTTACAGGAAATTTTTAAAAGTTTATTTTTTTTACAGGAAATTTTAAAAAAATTTACAATTTCTATAGGAAATTTTAAAAAAATTACAGGAAATTTTTCAAAAATTTACTATTTTTATAGGAAACTTTTCAAGAATTTACTTTTTTTATAGGAAATTTTTCTTATTTTTATAGCAAATTTTTCAAAAAAATTTTATTTTTATATTAATTTAAAAAAAATTTTTATGTTTACAGGAAATTTTTCAAAATTTTGTTTTTTTATTCTAAATTTTGCATAAGTTTTTTTATTATTATAGAAAATTTTTTATTTTTATAGAAATTTTCAAAAATTTCTTTTTTTATAGCAAATTTATCAAAAATATCTTATTTTTATAGGAAAATTTTCGAAAATTTCTTTTTTTTATAGGAAAGTTTTCAAAAATTTAAAAAACTTTACTATTTTAAAAACTTTACTATTTTTATAGGAAAGTTTTCAAAAACTTACTATTTTTTAAGGAAACTTTTCAAAAATTTACTAATTTTTCTAGAAAATTTTTCCAAAATTTTCTATTTTTATACGAAAATTTTCCAAAATTTACTATTTTTAAAGGAAATTTCTCCAAAATTTACCATTTTTATAGGAAATTTTTCAAAAATTTTCTATTTTTAGAGAAACTTTTTCAAAAATTTACTTTTTTTAATACAAAATTTTTAAAAAATTTTCTATTTTTATAGGAAATTTTCCAAAAATTTTCTATTTTTATAGGAAATTTAAAAATAATTTTCTATTTTTATAGAAAATTTTTAAAAAATTTACTATTTTTATAGGAAATTTTTCAAAAATTTACTATTTTTATAGGAAATTTTTCAAAAATTTCCTATTTTTATAGAAAATTTTTCAAAAACTTTCTATTTTTATCTTCTTTTTTCATAGGAAATTTCCCATAGGAAATTTCCTATAAACATAGGAAATTTTTGAAAAATTTCCAATTTTTATAGGAAATTTTTCAAAAATTTCCTATTTTTATAGGGCATTTTTCAAAAATTTCCTATTTTGGTAAGAAATTTTTTTCAAAAAATTACTACTTTTTTAGGAAAATTTTAAAAAATTTACTATATTTATAGGAATTTTTTTTTAAAATTTACTATTTTTATAGGAAATTTTTCAAAAATCTACAATTTTTATAGGAAACTTTTAAAAAATTTACTATTTTTATATGCAATTTTTAAAACAATTTTGTATTTTGATAGAAAATTATTCAAAAATTTACTATTTCTATAGACAATTTTTCACAAATTTACTACTTTTATAGGAAATTTTTCAAACATTTACTATTTTTATAGAAATTTTTTTAAAAATTTACTATTTTTATAGGAGACTTTTTACAAATCTACTATTTTTATACGAAATTTTTCAAAAAATTGCTATTTTGATAGGAAATTTTTCAAAAATTTATTATTTTTATAAAATATTTTGAAAAAATTTACTATTTTTATAGAACATTTTTGAACAATTTTTTGCTTTTATAGGAAATTTGCAAAAATTGTCGATTTGGGGACATTGGACACTCCAGATATTTTATTCAAAATTTTATAAATATCTCAATACCAAACCTTTATCACTTTTTGGTTGAGGGATAATATTCATTTTCTTGAGGTTTAAATTTTTTCCCATTATTTTAGTTCATTGTTGGCAAATGAATTCTATTTAATTCTGCATACAATTTTGTATTTAAACCACTCGTGCATGCAGATTCTTTTCCAAGCTTAGCCAGAGCAATATTTGCACTAAAACGACTAGACAAAAATTTAAGATAAATATAAAAAAATCATACAATCATATACTTTCAAGTGTTTCTCTGAATATTTGTATAAGTGCCACAGGCTTAAAGGATTTTCATAAAATTTCATTTCTATTATTTTGTTTTGGCCAAAGGTCTGCTGAAAATATTCACAAGTTTACGCAGTTGAATTTTGTGCTCCAACTAATCTTTGCCTATGGATGTTTAAAATGTTATCCTGTTTTTAGTGCTTAGGAAAGAAAAAATAAAAACTAGAGATTTAACTATTTAAAATGGAAATTTTTTTCGTTTTATATTTTGCGATTAGTGATGATGTTTCTGCTGTACGTCTCCTCATCAGATATGGGTGATTTGTGGGCTGTTACAGGAGTCGAACTGCTTATCTTGATCCCTTTGCAATTGGTCTCTTACTTTTAATGACATTTTAAATAATTTTTTGACTTTCTTCTTGGAGTGTTTGTCTGTTCTAAGTACTTTTATTTTATTTATATTATGGACTTTTTACTTATTTTGTAACAACTTAATTCTCTTTTTATTTTTCTGCTATTTTTTTGGGTTTCTATTCTAGAGTTCAACAGTATTTGACTGAATAGATAAAAAGACTGCAAATAAAAGATAGCAATAAACTTTCATCATTAAAGTTCATTGCTATCTTTTAAAAAATTTCTAAATTTTATATAAAATTTTTCAAAAATTTTCTTTTTTTTATAGGAAATTTTTTAAAAATTTCTTATTTTTGTAGAAAATTTAAAAAAAAAAATTTATATGAAATGTTATAAAAAATTCAAATTTTTTATAACATTTCATTTATGAAATTCTTTAAAAATTTCTTGTTTTTACAGAAAATTTTTCAAAAATTTATTATTTTTATAGGAAATTTTTCAAAAGTTTATTATTTTTACAGGAAATTTTTAAAAGTTTATTTTTTTTACAGGAAATTTTAAAAAAATTTACAATTTCTATAGGAAATTTTAAAAAAATTACAGGAAATTTTTCAAAAATTTACTATTTTTATAGGAAACTTTTCAAAAATTTACTATTTTTATATGCAATTTTTAAAACAATTTTGTATTTTTATAGAAAATTATTCAAAAATTTACTATTTCTATAGACAATTTTTTCTTTTTTTATAGGAAAGTTTTCAAAAATTTAAAAAACTTTACTATTTTAAAAACCTTACTATTTTTATAGGAAATTTTTAAAAAACGTACTATTTTTTAAGGAAATTTTTCAAAAATGTACTAATTTTTCTAGAAAATTTTTTCAAATTTTTCTATTTTTATACGAAAATTTTCCAAAATTTACTATTTTTAAAGGAAATTTCTCCAAAATTTACCATTTTTATAGAAAATTTTTCTAAAATTTACTATTTTTGAGAAACTTTTTCAAAAATTTACTTTTTTAATAGAAAATTTTTCAAAAATTTTCTATTTTTAAAGGAAATTTTCCAAAAACTTTCTATTTTTATAGGAAATTTAAAAAAAAATTTCTATTTTTATAGGAAATTTTTAAAAAATTTACTATTTTTATAGGAAATTTTTCAAAAATTTACTATTTTTATAGGAAATTTTTCAAAAATTTCCTATTTTTTTAGAAAATTTTTCAAAAACTTTCTATTTTTATAGGAAATTTTCCAAAAATTTTCTTTTTTCATAGGAAATTTCCCATAGGAAATTTCCTATAAAAATAGGAAATTTTTGAAAAATTTCCAATTTTTATAGGAAATTTTTCAAAAATTTCCTATTTTTATAGGGCATTTTTCAAAAATTTCCTATTTTTGTAAGAAATTTTTTTCAAAAAATTACTACTTTTTTAGGAAAATTTTAAAAAATTTACTATATAGGAAATTTTTCAAAAATCTACAATTTTTATAGGAAACTTTTCAAAAATTTACTATTTTTATATGCAATTTTTAAAACAATTTTGTATTTTTATAGAAAATTATTCAAAAATTTACTATTTCTATAGACAATTTTTCACAAATTTACTACTTTTATAGGAAATTTTTCAAACTTTTACTATTTTTATAGAAATTTTTTTAAAAATTTACTATTTTGATAGGAGACTTTTCACAAATCTACTATTTTTATACGAAATTTTTTTTTTTGATAGAAAATTTTTCAAAAATTTGCTATTTTTATAAGATATTTTGAAAAAATTTACTATTTTTTTAGAACATTTTTGAACAATTTTTTGCTTTTATATTAAATTTGCAAAAATTGTCTATTTGGGGACATTGGACACTCCAGATATTTTACTCAAAATTTTGTATGTATCTCAATACCAAACCTTTATCACTTTTAGGTCGAGGGATAATATTCATTTTCTTGAGGTTTAAATTTTTTCCCATTATTTTAGTTCATTGTTGGCAAATGAATTCTATTTAATTCTGCATACAATTTTGTATTTAAACCACTCGTGCATGCAGATTCTTTTCCAAGCTTAGCCAGAGCAATATTTGCACTAAAACGACTAGACAAAACTTTAAGATAAATATAAAAAAATCATACAATCATGTACTTTCAAGTGTTTCTCTGAATATTTGTATAAGTGCCACAGGCTTAAAGGATTTTCATAAAATTTCATTTCTATTATTTTGTTTTGGCCAAAGGTCTGCTGAAAATATTCACAAGTTTACGCAGTTGAATTTTGTGCTCCAACTAATCTTTGCCTATGGATGTTTAAAATGTTATCCTGTTTTTAGTGCTTAGGAAAGAAAAAATAAAAACTAGAGATTTAACTATTTAAAATGGAAATTTTTTTCGTTTTATATTTTGCGATTAGTGATGATGTTTCTGCTGTACGTCTCCTCATCAGATATGGGTGATTTGTGGGCTGTTACAGGAGTCGAACTGCTTATCTTGATCCCTTTGCAATTGGTCTCTTACTTTTAATGACATTTTAAATAATTTTTTGACTTTCTTCTTGGAGTGTTTGTCTGTTCTAAGTACTTTTATTTTATTTATATTATGGACTTTTTACTTATTTTGTAACAACTTAATTCTCTTTTTATTTTTCTGCTATTTTTTTGGGTTTCTATTCTAGAGTTCAACAGTATTTGACTGAATAGATAAAAAGACTGCAAATAAAAGATAGCAATAAACTTTCATCATTAAAGTTCATTGCTATCTTTTAAAAAATTTCTAAATTTTATATAAAATTTTTCAAAAATTTTCTTTTTTTTATAGGAAATTTTTTAAAAATTTCTTATTTTTGTAGAAAATTTAAAAAAAAAAATTTATATGAAATGTTATAAAAAATTCAAATTTTTTATAACATTTCATTTATGAAATTCTTTAAAAATTTCTTGTTTTTACAGAAAAATTTTCAAAAATTTCCTATTTTTATAGGAATTTTTTAAAATTTCCTATTTTTATAGGATATTTTTAAAATCGTCTTATTTTTTAAGCAAATTTTTCAAAAAATTTTTATTTTTATATTAATTTTATAAAATTTTTTATATTTACAGGAAATTTTTCAAAATTTTATTTTTTTTTATTGGAAATTTTGCATAAGTTTTTTTATTATTATAGGTAATTTTTTATTTTTATAGAAAATTTTTCAAAAATTCAAAATTTTTTAAGAACAATTTTCAAAATTTTCTTTTTAATAGAAAAATTTTCAAAAGTTTTTTTTAAATTTTGAAAAGTTTCATGTTATTATTAACAATTTTTCATGAGTTTCTTATTTTTTTAGGAAATCAAAAATTTTTCAATTTTATTTAAAATTTTTTAAAAATTTCTTATTTTTGTATTTTACAGAAAATTTCTCAAATTTTTTTAAAGTTCTTTCTTATTTAGGAAATTTTTTAAAAATTTCTTGTTATTATAGAAAATTTGAAAAAAAAATTCTTATTTTTATAGGAAACATTTTAAAAATTTCTTATTTTTATATGACATTTTTCAAAAATTTCTTATTTATATAAAAAATTTTTCAACAATTTGTTATTTGTATAAAAAAACAAATTTTAAAAATTTTTTATTTTTTAAGAAGTTTTTCAAAATTTTCTTTATTTTATAGGAACTTTTTCAAAAATTTCTTGTTTTGATAAGGAAGTTTTTAAAATTTCTTTTTTTTATAGCAAATTTTTCAAAAATATCTTATTTTTATAGGAAAATTTTCGAAATTTTTTTTTATAGGAAAGTTTTCAAAAATTTCTTATTTTTGTTGGAAATTTATCAAAAATTACTAATTTTTATAGGAAATTTTTCAAAAATTTCTTATTTTTATAGGAAATTTTTCAAAAATTTCTTATTTTTATAGGAAAGTTTTCAAAAATTTCTAATTTTTAAAACTTTTTATTTTTATAGGAAATTTTTAAAAATTTTTCTTTTATTTTTATAGGAAATTTTTCAAAACTTTCTAATTTTATAAAAAAACTTTCAAAAAATTCTTATTTTTATAGGAAATTTTCAAAAATTTCTTATTTTTGTAGAAATTTTTAAAAAATTTCTTATTTTTGTAGGAAATTTTTCAAAAATTTCATAATTTTGTAGAAATTTTTCAAAAATTTCTTATTTTTGTTGAAGATTTTTCAAAAATTTCGTAATTTTATTGGAAATTTCTTATTTTTATAAGAAATTTTTCAAAAATTTTTTATTTTTATAGCAAATTTAAAAAAAGAATTATTTTTGTACAAAATTTTTCATTTCGTTTTTATAGGAAATTTAAAAAATTTTTTTTTTATAGGAAATTTTTCAAAAATTTATTATTTTTATAGGAAATTTTCAAATTTTTCTTATTTTTATAGGTATTTTCAAAATTTTTTTATTTTTATTGAAAATTTTCCAAAAATTAAAAAAAATTATTTTTTTAACGAAAAATTTTTCAAAATGTCTGTTTTTATAGAAAATTTTTCAAAAATTTCTTATTTTTATAAGAAATTTTTCAAAAATTTATTATTTTTATAAAAAAATTTTCAACAATTTCTAAATGAAAAATTCAAAAATTTCTTACTTTTATAAGAAATTTTTGAAAAATTTCTTATTTTTATAGGAAATTTATCAACAATTTTAAAATTTGTAAAAAAAATCAAAAATTTCTTTATTTTATAGGAATTTTTTCAAAAATTTATTATTTTTGTTGGAAATTTTTCAAAAATTTCTTTTTTTGTAAGAAAATTTAAAAAAATTTTAAATTTGTTCTTATTTTTATATGAAATTTTTTAAAAAATTCTAAATTTTCTTATTTTCGTAGAAATTTTTTAAGAAATTAAAAAATTTTTTTATATTCGTAATTTTTTAAAAAATTTTTATTTATATAAAATTTTTTTGTAAGAAAATTTAAAAAATTTAAAATTTTTTCTTATTTTTATATGAAATTTTTCAAAAAATTCTAAATTTTCTTATTTTCGTAGAAAATTTTTAAGAAATTTAAATTTTTTTTTATATTCGTAATTTTTTAAAAATTTTTTATTTATATAAAAATTTTTCAAAAATTTTTATTTATATAAAAATTTTTCAAAAATTTCTTTTTTTTTAAAGAAATTTTACAAAAATTTCTGATTTTGATAGGAATTTTTTAGTTTTTTTTCTTTTTAAAAAAATGTTCTATTTTATAGGAACTTTTTCAAAAATTATATAGGAAATTAAATTTTTTTTTCTTTTTGAAATTTATCAAATGCTATAGGAAACTGTTTAAAAATTTATTATGTTCACAGGATTTTTTTCTTATCTTTTAAAAGTGTCAAAATTTTCGTATTTTCGAAGAAAATTTTAAAAAATGTAAAATTGTAATTTTTAAAAAATTTTTTATTTTAATTAAAAATTTAGTTTTTTTTATATGAAATTTTGTAAAAATTTCTGATTTTGATATGATTTTTTATTTTTATGAAAAATTTTTCAAAAAATTTCTTTTTTTATATGAAATTTTGTAAAAATTTCTGAATTTGTAATAAAAGTTTATTTAGGTTGTCTGTTTTTTGATAAATTTTAAGATACGTAGTTGTATCTCTGGTACTACATTATTCATTATTACGCCTTGTTTATCTCCAAGATCCTTGTTTGCCATATAACAAGCGCATTAACTATTATTACCTTTTCTTATTGAACAATAATAATAAATTTTCCAGTACTTAATTAAACCAGTTATCACTGAATGCTTTGTCCTTTCTCTATACAATGAATTTAATTGATTTTATCTATTTTTGGTCCGCCGTATAAACTGCACACATTCATATACAATCATACATGAAGAAATTATAAGGAAACCTTTAAAAACCTTAAGATGTTTAAAGCCTAATAAAAGTATCCACTGTGTGGATTATGGTTATCGCTCTCTTTAGAAAGGGGAAATAAAAATTACTTGAAGCAAAACAATAAATTTAATACATTTGTACTTCTTCTCCTGCAACATCCCCTTTTGCTTTTACTAAACAGGAAATCTATTATTGTCGTTTTTGTTTTTGTTGCTTTCGTATCTTCAATAGTTTTTGTTTTTATTTTCAGATAACAATTTTCAAAATGGCGTTGATGTATAACATCCGTTTTTATTATCAACAATCAGTTTTGTAAAATTTTTTTATTTTCCAGTTTGTACTTGGATTTTATTTGCGTAGTTGTGGTAGTTATTATTAGTTTAAGATTGGATTTGTTTAGTGCAGTTTTCTGGAAATTTTAGTAACAGTATTTAGTAACATTAATTAGCTAAGTTTTAATTCATGGAGTTATCTTAAAATTTTGAGGCAAAATTCTTTTTAAACATTAAACTATCGAGGTTATATTCTTACTGACCTATTTTATTTCTAGTATTACTTTTTTATTTGTTTTACTGCATTACTTTCGTTAGGGTTTTATTTTTAACTTAGAATTATAGAGATTTTTATATCCTGTATGCAATCATTCGTGTTTACTCCTCCATATCCGTGTATTAGTTATAGTTGTATGTATTGGTATATTAGACTGATCCCCATAAGTGTAAGAATTAAGAAAGTTATATGTCATCAGAAAAATAAATTTGAATGCATTTTTAGAAAATGTAAAATAAGTATTATAAATTATGGGACCCCCTAAAGAAAATACCGTCTCCACTTTCATCACGATAAATTGTTACCAGCGTATCATATGTATTGTCTTATTTGCGCTTTATAGATATAAACTGTTGTCTGATTGTGATAGTTGCTTTCATTCTCTTTTTATTTTCTCTTGCCTGTCAATTGCACTCGAATGCATATAACAAATTTTTCTTAAGAAATTGTCATAAATAGCTGTAAGTAAAAAGTCAAGTTGCATCTGTTTGTACGTAAAGTAACTATATAAACGTTTACACGAGTGAGCGTATACTTACGACTATTTACTTTTGCAAAAAAAAAGTAACGTTTATTTCTTTGAGATTTTTTCGAAATTTAGCTTTTGATTTTAGCAATTTCGGTATTTCCTTTTTTTGGCATTATTCCATGAGACTGATTTTAAGACTTATTTTATTTTCTTTATTTTGTCGTAAATTTTTGGTCCTGAGGGATTTTCAAGATCTCAAAAGTGGATGATAGATTATTATAAATATAAAGAAACAAAAACATCTATTAATATAAAAGATTTAATAACTTGTAGGGGAAAATGTTTTTATTCTCATACAAGTAAAAAAAATAATTTTTATGAAGACATCAAAAAAAAATGAATGGACTTCTAAAATAAAGTGCATCTTACAAATTTAAAAATAAATTGTCGATTATTTAAATTTTCTTTTTATAGATTTTTGGCGGTTTTTGAAATTCTGTCAATTTTTGAAATTTTTGTAGAAAATTTGTCGATTATTCAAATTTTCTATAAAAAAATTATCGATTATTCAAATTTTCTACAGAAAATTTGTACAATATTAAAATTTTCTATAGAAAATTTGTCCAACATTCAAACTTGCTATAGAAAATTTGTAAAATATTTAACTTTTCTATAGAAAATTTGTGGATTTTTTAAATTTTCTATAGAAAATTTGTCGATTATTCAAATTTTCTATTGACAATTTGTAGATTATTTCTATAGAAAATTTTGTAGATTATTTAAATTTTCTATAGAAAATTTGCTGATTTTTCAAATTTTCTATAGAAAATTTGTTGATGTTTCAAATTTTCTATAGAAAATTTGTTGATGTTTCAAATTTTCTATAGAAAATTTGTCAATTTTTGAAATATTCTATAGAAAATTTGTCCATTTTTTTAATTTTCTATTCTAGAAAATTTGTCGATTTTTCAAATTTTCTATAAAAAATTTGTCGATTATTCAAATTTTTTATAAAAAATTTGTCGATTATTCAAATTTTCTACAGAAGATTTGTCGATTATTAAATTTTTCTATTAAAAATTTGTCGATTTTTCAAATTTCTATAGAAAATTTGTCGATTATTCAAATTTCTATACAAAATTTGTCGATTATTATTTTCTATAGAAAATTTGTCGATTATTCAAAAAATTGTCTTTTATTTAAATTTTCTATAGAAAATTTGTCGATTATTCAAATTTTCTATAGAAAATTTGTCGAGTAATAAAAGTTTCTATAAAAACTTTAAGGATTATCAAAATTTTGTACAGAAAATTTGCGATTTTTCAAATTTTCTAGGGAAGATTTGTCAATTATTCAAATTTTCTATAAAAAATTTGTCGATTATTCAAATTATTTTAGAACATTTTTAGACTATTTCTGTAGAAAATTTGTCGATTATTCAAATTCTCTATAGAAAATTTGTTGATTATTAAAATTTGCTATGGAAAATTTCACGATTTTTCAAATTTTCTATAGAAAATTTGTCGATTTTTAAAATTTTCTATAGAAAATTTATCGATTTTTGAAATTTTGTATAAAAAATTTGAAGAGTTTTGAAATTTTCTATTAAAACTTCGACGATTTTTTAAATTTTCTATTAAAAATTTGTCGACTTATGAAATTTTCTATAGAAAATTTGTCGATTTTTGAAATTTTTATAGAAAATTTTCCGATTTTTGAAATTTGCTATTGAAAATTTGTCGATTTTTAAAATTTTCTATAGAAAATTTGTTGATTTTTTAAATTTTCTATAGAAAATTTGTCGATTTTTTTTTAAATTTTCGATATTTGAAATTTTCTATTGAAAATTTCTCGAATTTTGAAATGTTCTAAAAAAATTGTCGATATTCAAAATTTTCTAAAGAAAATTTTTCTATTTTTAAAATTTTTATAGAAACTTTTTGAAATTTTGTGTAGAAAATTTGTCGATTTCTGAAAGTTTCTGTCGAAAATTTGTCAATTTTTGAAATTTTTTGTAGAAAATTTGTCTATTTTTGAAATTTTCTTTAGAAAATTTGTCGATAGTTGAAATTTTCTATATAAAATTTGTCGACTTTTAAAATTTTCTATAGAATATTTGTCGATTTTTTGTAATTTTCTATAAAAAATTTGTCGATTTTTAAAATTGTCTATAGAAAATTTATCAATGTTGGAAATTTTCTATAGAAAATTTTTCGATTTTGAAATTTTCTACACGAAATTTTTTCGATTTTTTAAATTTTCTAAACAAAATTTGCCGATGTTTTAAAATTTCCATAGAAAATTTGTCGATCTTTTGAAATTTTCTATAGAAAATTTGTCTATTTTTGAAACTTCCTATAGTAAATTTTTTTTTAAATTGTCTATAGAAAATTTTTCGCCTTTTAAAATTTTTTGTAAAAAAATTGTCGTCTTTTCAATTTTTCAATAGAATATTTTTCGCTTTTTTGTCGGCTTTTAAAATTTTCTAAAGAAAACTTGTCATCTTTTTAAATTTTTTTAGAAAATTTGTAGCTCTTTACAATTTTCTATAAAAAATATTAAACTTCTTCTGCTTTATTAAAAAAACTTTTTGCCTTGTACAATTTCGTCCTTAAAATTTGTTTGCCTTTTATTTTCCTTATGTCTTCTAGGAAGTAAAATATCAAAATAATAACCAAATTTATAAACACTTAAATAAATTAAGTCTAATATATTTGCAAATCAAATCATTAACTTTCTGACCATTTCCGAAATTTTATAGATACTTTAAAAATAAGTCAAAGCTAAAATTATACCCAAATGAATGGAGTGGGTGTAACTTTTCATGAGTAGACAGACGAGAGTATTAGAAGGTAAAATTTCCTTCAAAAAAATATATTGTCTTCAAGATATTTAAGTAGACAATGATAGTTACCCAACTATACAATGCATAAGTGCTTGCCTAAGTATGTATGTATAACGAGTTGGTATGTATGTAAATTCTTATGTTTTTGTGCAGATACAAGTATATTTTCTCTCAAATGTCATCTTTATGCTCTGGCTGTTTGTTGGCTGCTGTCGTCGCTTGTATTTTGTCGCCTGTTTTATAAGAAGACAAATCGTTTTAATATTCGCAGGTAAATGTTGAAGTTATACAAGAAAGAAAAAAAGATTCCCTTGGCAGTGATAAATTTGTCGTCCATAAATATGGCTCAAAGATTTGTATATTTAAAACACACATACATGCACACTCACTCCTCTCAACGTAGAAAACATTATTTTCCAAATATCTTAAAGTTTTTGTATGTTTGTATGTTTTTTCTATCTTTATGAACTTGAATTTATTTGAATAGTAGCCAAAATAATAGATGATGGTGTTTATGGGTCAAAATCATACAGACATATATAAAATGTTTTTAAGCGTATTTTTCCAACACAGTTGGAAATATATATTACATTCTAAGATTTTCACTTGAAGTTCTGTAATTTTGTATTCTCACACTTGTAGCTTGTTCGAGGCATTAGTCGAGTCCTCTACAAGTTCCTGTAGATACTGAATGTTGAAATTCTGCTGCTTTTTTGCTTTATCTTTTTGCATTTTTAAATGTTTGTAAAGGGAGATGAAAAAGTGAATGGTTCCTTTGATATTTTATCTCATTTGTTCTTATTATAGAGGGCGGGGGTAAAAGTTAATTCTTGAATTTATATGAGTTTTTATTTATTTCTGGGTTTTCATGAATTTTTAGAATGGAGAATTTGTCGATTATTCAAATTTTCTATAGAAAATTTATCTATTTTTAAAATTTTCCATAAAACAAAATTGTAGATTTTTGAAATTTTCTATAGAAAATTTATCGATATTAAAATTTTCTGTAGAAAATTTGATGATTATTGAAATTTTCTATAGAAAATTTGACGATTATTCAAATTTTCTATAGAAAATTTTCAATAGAAAAGTTAACGTTTTTTACAATTTTTAATAGACAATTTTAGGCTTTTTTTTACAGTTTTCGATAGAAAATTTTACACTTTTTAGAATTTTTGATAGATAAATTTAGACTTTTTATAATTTTCTATAGAAAACTTTACGCTTTTTAGAATTTTCGACAAAAAAAATATGATTTTTAAAATTTTCGATAGAAAATCTTACAATTTTTTAAATTCTACTATTTTTAAAATTTTCTATAGATTTTCTATAAGATTTTCGATAGAAAATTTTAAGATTTTCTATAGAAAATTTTAAGATTTTCTATAGAAAATTTTAAATTTTCTATAGAAAATTTTAAATTTTCTATAGAAAATTTTAAGATTTTCTATAGAAAATTTTAAGATTTTCTATAGAAAATTTTAAGATTTTCTATAGAAAATTTTTAGATTTTCTATAGAAAATTTTAAGATTTTCTATAGAAAATTTTAAGATTTTCTATAGAAAATTTTAAGATTTTCTATAGAAAATTTTAAGATTTTCTATAGAAAATTTTAAGATTTTCTATAGAAAATTTTTAGATTTTCTATAGAAAATTTTAAGATTTTCTATAGAAAATTTTAAGATTTTCTATAGAAAATTTTAAGATTTTCTATAGAAAATTTTAAGATTTACTATAGAAAATTTTAAGATTTTCTATAGAAAATTTTAAGATTTCCTATAGAAAATTTTAAGATTTTCTATAGAAAATTTTAAGATTTTCTATAGAAAATTTTAAGATTTTCTATAGAAAATTTTAAGATTTTCTATAGAAAATTTTAAGATTTTCTATAGAAAATTTTAAGATTTTCTATAGAAAATTTTAAGATTTTCTATAGAAAATTTTAAGATTTTCTATAGAAAATTTTAAGATTTTCTATAGAAAATTTTAAGATTTTCTATAGAAAATTTTAAGATTTTCTATAGAAAATTTTAAGATTTTCTATAGAAAATTTTAAGATTTTCTATAGAAAATTTTAAGATTTTCTATAGAAAATTTTAAGATTTTCTATAGAAAATTTTAAGATTTTCTATAGAAAATTTTAAGATTTTCTATAGAAAATTTTAAGATTTTCTATAGAAAATTTTAAGATTTTCTATAGAAAATTTTAAGATTTTCTATAGAAAATTTTAAGATTTTCTATAGAAAATTTTAAGATTTTCTATAGAAAATTTTAAGATTTTCTATAGAAAATTTTAAGATTTTCTATAGAAAATTTTAAGATTTTCCATAGAAAATTTTAAGATTTTCTATAGAAAATTTTAGGATTTTCTATAATAAATTTCACGCTTTTTACAATTTTCGATAGACAATTTGTCGGTTTTTTTAAATCTTCTATAGAAAATTTTGCGCTTTTTATAAAAGTCTATAAAAAATTTTACGCTTTTTAAATAAATTTTCTATAAAAAACTTGTCATTTATTATAATTTTGTATTGAAGAATTGTCAATTTGTCTATTCGAAACATGATTTCAATAGTTTCCCTTGGAAAATTTATCGTTTTGTATAATTTGTTTTGGTAACTATTTTGCATATTTATAAGTCGTTTCTCATCCTAATTACATTTTGAGTAATTAGGACAAATATTTTCGCTCCCACCCAATAATTTAAATGACATTTGTTCTTGTTATATTCTCACAAACGTGACAAAGAATTTTTGCTTATTTTACATTATACTTTGAAAGATTTGCATTATTTATGTTCATGTTGACATAAATTCATACCATTTTCATGTTCTAAACAGGAGCAGAAACAAAAAATTTCATATAAAATTGAGACGAACAAAATTAGAGCAAAAAAAAAAACATCAACGCAAAAAAATGTGTTGAATGTAAATTTGAAAGATAAACAAGACAAATAATTTAATACATTTGATAAATTAAAAGATTTGATTGACGACATTAAAAGGAAGCAAAACGCTTAGCTATTTTTCTTGTTTTTTTTTCTCTTTGAAAATTATAAGAATTTAGATTTAAAATTCATATAC
The DNA here is from genome assembly GCA_933228675.1 of Stomorhina lunata. Taxonomy (NCBI): domain Eukaryota; kingdom Metazoa; phylum Arthropoda; class Insecta; order Diptera; family Rhiniidae; genus Stomorhina; species Stomorhina lunata. The sequence continues at coordinate 150,648,809 of OW121740.1, forward strand.
ATAAATATTTAATAAATATATACAATTTTAAGTAACATTAACATTAATTAAAGAAAAATGTACTTTTGTTAGAATTTTACAAAAATTACGAATTTTCTTTATTTGCAGTGACAACTTGTCACTCTAAAGGGCCATTAAGTGAATTAAATAAAATGTTAAACAAATGAATGATTCACATTTTATAGCCAATATAATTGTCATTTTCTTTTGATATTTTAATGTTGATTTTTCTTAATGGTTTTTTTTTTTGTTGGTAAATGAATAATTCGTGTTGTGGCAAAAGTATTTTAATAATTAAAAAGAATTTTTGTTTTAAAAGGAATTAGGTCCGTCCGTCTATACAAGTGTGTTTGTAATCAAACAAGAGATAGCATTATTAATATGATTACGATTTGTATTAATTTCGTTTTTAATCACTTCATATTTACGGTACCTGCAGGTACTGGAGTAAGATAAGGATGTATCTTTTCACCTATGCTTTTTATTCCCGTCAACAACTCGAAGTCTTGGAATGAGCTGAAAGCTTGGGCCACCTTCAAGAAAACACTAATGCTATCACTATTGAATCTCGGGTAGCTGGGCTGGCAACCATTATTTCCAAAACAAAGATTATGTCTGAAGGCTATGGTGCAAACCCATTGATACACATCAATGTGAATAACGATGTTATTGTGTAGGGCCTTTGATTATATTGGTATTTTGGTATCTATAAAAGGTGGCGCTCACGATGATATTGAATCGCGTATTAACAAGGCAAGATCTGCATTCGGCATTCTTAGAACTATATAAGTTCTAAGAATAAGCAACAACTGAGTTACGAATATACAACTCGAATATCAAGCTCATCTTGTGTTAAGGTTGCACAAATGCCATCGATAAGCGCCTACAAACCTTTGCAAACAAACGCTTGCTGCCAATTCTTAATATATGGTGGCCGAATTCCATAAGGAATGAAGATCTACAAACCAAATGCCTACTTCTTTATAGGTATGTCAACGAAAATGGCGGTGGATAGGCCACACGCTTCGTAGGCCAACTACCAACATTTTTGACAAGCGCATATGCTTACGTTCCTACGGCAGTCAGTTCTTCGTTCCGGAACGATTAGGAAATCTTAGGATTTCGGCCAAGGACTGCCACTTCTGTGATATTAACAATAATATTGCAGTTACAACAACAACAAAAACAAGCGCTTCGTGGGAATCCACAGGTAAGCGGCTGTCATCTTGGTGCACCTGCCAAAACGTGAAGAAGGTCAATTGATGCGAAGTTGCAAGCAGTATACCTAACATCTCACAATAGAGTTCGATATAGAAGGATACCCTATGCTCAAGGATAACAGGAGTCAAGGATAACAGATGAAGAAAAAGAGGAATGCCATAGCTCAAAAACTATTGGAAAAAGCACTTGTTGAATTTGGAATCGTTAGGTCACTGGATAACTATGTACCAATAATAATAAAAAAACTACACGTCAAATTTAGGTATGTTAGCCTTCTAGGGTTAATGATTCTAGAGTGATACAGTAATATTTATTTACAAGCCTCTCGATTAGAGCCTTCTGTGTAAAAGTTGTCAATGGTGCCTGGCATGTTTGTCAAAATGTTAAGGATTACCCTGTAACCTCAACCACAGTTCGTCTTTCGTGATAGCTTCCTTAATCTAACTACCTCAGATGCAGTAGCAATGGTAGCAAAAGTGGAGTAGTACAAAAATGATACATACATACATTTCATACATACATACAAACATTTTCTACAAAAATTTGCTAACAAAAATTTTTCTATAAAAGTTTTTCTAGCAAAAATTTTTCTATAAAAATTTCGCAAAAAAAATTCTATAAAAATTGTCTAACAAAAATTTTCTATAAAAATTTCATAACAAAAATTTTTTTATAAAATTTTCGCAACAAAAATTTTTCTATAAAAATTTCCTAACAAATATTTTTCTTTACCAAATTTCGTAACAAATATTTTTCTTTTCCAAATTTCGTAACAAAAATTTTTCTTTACAAAATTTTTACAAAAATTTTTCTATACAAATTTTCCTAACGTTAATTTTTCTTTACAAAATTTCCTAATAAAAATTTTTCTATAAAAATTTCCAAACAAAAATTTATACATACATACATTTCATACATACATTTCATACATACATACAAACATTTTCTATAAAAATTTTTCTTTACAAAATTTCCTAATGAAAATTTTTCTATAAACATTTCCAAACAAAAATTTATATATACATACATTTCATACATACATACAAACATTTTCTACAAAAATTTGCTACAAAAATTTTTCTATAAAAATTTCGGAAAAAAAATTCTATAAAAATTGTCTAACAAAAATTTTCTATAAAAATTTCATAACAAAAATTTTTTTATAAAATTTTCGCAACAAAAATTTTTCTATAAATATTTCCTAACAAATATTTTTCTTTACCAAATTTCGTAACAAAAATTTTTCTTTACAAAATTTTTACAAAAATTTTTCTATACAAATTTTCCTAACGAAAATTATTCTTTACAAAATTTCCTAATGAAAATTTTTCTATAAAAATTTCCAAACAAAAATTTTTCTATAAAAATTTCCTAAAGAAAATTTTTCTATAAAAATTTTCTAAAGAAAATTTTTCTAAAAAAAATTTCCTAACAAAAATTTCTCTATAAAAATTTTTCTTAACAAAATTTTCCTAACGAAACTTTTTCATAAAAATTTTCTAACAAATTTTTTTTTTTACAAAATTTTCTTAACGAAAATTTTCTATAAAAATTTCATAACAAAAATTTTTTTTATAAAATTTTCGTAACAAAAATTTTTCTATAAAAATATCCTAACTAATATTTTTCTTTACCAAATTTCGTAACAAAAATTTTTCTTTACAAAATTTTTACAAAAATTTTTCTATACAAATTTTCCTAACGAAAATTTTTCTTTACAAAATTTCCTAATGAAAATTCTTCTATAAAAATTTCCAAACAAAAACTTATACATACATACAAACATTTTCTACAAAAATTAGCTAACAAAAATTTTTCTACAAAACTTTTTCTGTAAAAGTTTTTCTAACAAAAATTTTGCTATAAAAATTTCGGAAAAAAAAATTCTATAAAAATTGTCTAACAAAAATTTTCTATAAAAATTTCATAACAAAAATTTTTTTATAAAATTTTCGCAACAAAAATTTTTCTATAAAAATTTCCTAACAAATATTTTTCTTTACCAAATTTCGTAACAAAAATTTTTCTTTACAAAATTTTTACAAAAATTTTTCTTTAAAAATTTTCCTAACGAAAATTTTTCTTTACAAAATTTCTTAATGAAAATTTTTCTATAAAAATTTCCAAACAAAAATTTATATATACATACATTTCATACATACATACAAACATTTTCTACAAAAATTTGCTACAAAAATTTTTCTATAAAAATTTCGGAAAAAAAATTCTATAAAAATTGTCTAACAAAAATTTTCTATAAAAATTTCATAACAAAAATTTTTTTATAAAATTTTCGCAACAAAAATTTTTCTATAAAAATTTCCTAACAAATATTTTTCTTTACCAAATTTCGTAACAAAAATTTTTCTTTACAAAATTTTTACAAAAATTTTTCTATACAAATTTTCCTAACGAAAATTATTCTTTACAAAATTTCCTAATGAAAATTTTTCTATAAAAATTTCCAAACAAAAATTTTTCTATAAAAATTTCCTAAAGAAAATTTTTCTATAAAAATTTTCTAAAGAAAATTTTTCTAAAAAAAATTTCCTAACAAAAATTTCTCTATAAAAATTTTTCTTAACGAAACTTTTTCATAAAAATTTTCTAACAAATTTTTTTTTTACAAAATTTTCTTAACGAAAATTTTCTATAAAAATTTCATAACAAAAATTTTTTTTATAAAATTTTCGTAACAAAAATTTTTCTATAAAAATATCCTAATTAGTATTTTTCTTTACCAAATTTCGTAACAAAAATTTTTCTTTACAAAATTTTTACAAAAATTTTTCTATACAAATTTTCCTAACGAAAATTTTTCTTTACAAAATTTCCTAATGAAAATTTTTCTATAAAAATTTCCAAACAAAAATTTATACATACATACAAACATTTTCTACAAAAATTTGCTAACAAAAATTTTTCTACAAAACTTTTTCTGTAAAAGTTTTTCTAACAAAAATTTTGCTACAAAAATTTCGGAAAAAAAAATTCTATAAAAATTGTCTAACAAAAATTTTCTATAAAAATTTCATAACAAAAATTTTTTTATAAAATTTTCGCAACAAAAATTTTTCTATAAAAATTTCCTAACAAATATTTTTCTTTACCAAATTTCGTAACAAAAATTTTTCTTTACAAAATTTTTACAAAAATTTTTCTATACAAATTTTCCTAACGAAAATTATTCTTTACAAAATTTCCTAATGAAAATTTTTCTATAAAAATTTCCAAACAAAAATTTTTCTATAAAAATTTCCAAACAAAAATTTTTCTATAAAAATTTCCTTAAGAAAATTTTTCTATAAAAATTTCCTAAAGAAAATTTTTCTATAAAAATTTTCTAAAGAAAATTTTTCTAAAAAAAATTTCCTAACAAAAATTTCTCTATAAAAATTTTTCTTAACGAAACTTTTTCATAAAAATTTTCTAACAAATTTTTTTTTTACAAAATTTTCTTAACGAAAATTTTCTATAAAAATTTCATAACAAAAATTTTTTTTATAAAATTTTCGTAACAAAAATTTTTCTATAAAAATATCCTAACTAGTATTTTTCTTTACCAAATTTCGTAACAAAAATTTTTCTTTACAAAATTTTTACAAAAATTTTTCTATACAAATTTTCCTAACGAAAATTTTTCTTTACAAAATTTCCTAATGAAAATTTTTCTATAAAAATTTCCAAACAAAAATTTATACATACATACAAACATTTTCTACAAAAATTTGCTAACAAAAATTTTTCTACAAAACTTTTTCTGTAAAAGTTTTTCTAACAAAAATTTTGCTATAAAAATTTCGGAAAAAAAAATTCTATAAAAATTGTCTAACAAAAATTTTCTATAAAAATTTCATAACAAAAATTTTTTTATAAAATTTTCGCAACAAAAATTTTTCTATAAAAATTTCCTAACAAATATTTTTCTTTACCAAATTTCGTAACAAAAATTTTTCTTTACAAAATTTTTACAAAAATTTTTCTATACAAATTTTCCTAACGAAAATTATTCTTTACAAAATTTCCTAATGAAAATTTTTCTATAAAAATTTCCAAACAAAAATTTTTCTATAAAAATTTCCAAACAAAAATTTTTCTATAAAAATTTCCTTAAGAAAATTTTTCTATAAAAATTTCCTTAAGAAAATTTTTCTATAAAAATTTCCTAAAGAAAATTTTTCTATAAAAAATTTCCTAACAAAAATTTCTCTATAAAAATTTTTCTTAACAAAATTTTCCTAACGAAACTTTTTTCATAAAAATTTTCTACAAAATTTTCTTAACGAAAATTTTTTTATAAAAATGTTCTAACAAAAATTTTTCTATAAAAATTTCCTATCAAAAATTTTTCTATAAAAATTTGCTAACAAAAATTTTTCTTTACAAAATTTCCAAATGAAAATTTTTCTATAAAAATGTCCTAAGAAAACTTTTCTATAAAAATTTGCTGACAAAAATTTTTCTATAAAAATTTTCCTAACGAAAATTTTTTTATAAAAATTTTCTAATCAAAATTTTTCTATAAAAATTTTCTAACTAAAAATTTTCTATAAAAATTTTTCTTTACAAAATTTCCTAATGAAAATTATTTTGTGAAAATTTCCTAACAAAAATTTTCTATAAAAATTTCCTTACAAAAATTTTTTTTGAGCATGTGTGTGAGCCTTAGCATTCTCTAATTCGATAATTGTTTCCATTTGTTGTTTCCGAATTTTAATGAAAGCGGTATACTCTCTTTTTTATGGGACTTATCGAAAAGACAATACGGTAAATCAATGTATGAAAATGCAACATCTTAATATTATAAGTCTTTCGTATGAGATGAGAGAATGTATATACAAAATTTCATCGAAATCGGAGATGGTGTGGTTAAGTACTTGTTCGAAAATTTTTGATTTGACTAATATATAAATTTATATTGCAATTTTTTATCTTCTTCTTCTTCTTTTATCCTTGGCTCGAAGTGAAGCATAGGGCATCATTGATATTCCTTTCATAATTCATTCTGATGAAGTCATCAAAAATATATTTGGGTAAATAACTTTCTATTTATTAGTATTGGTAAAAATTTTCCAAACTTAAAAATATTTGTTGAATAAGTTTTATAGTTTTTTTTTTTTTAATTTTATTGCTCAATTCTAAGTTTTCGAACCATTTTATTGATGACTAACCTCACTTAACGCTATTTGATTAAAATTCAAAAACAAATTTCTCACATTTTCATAGAGAATTTCTATTCAAATTTTTTTTTACATAGACAACCATAGCATGTGTTGATTTACATTGAAACAGGCATAGATATTTTTACATAACGATAGATATATTTTACATACATTCATATGCAGTAAACATATATACATATATAGAATTCAATAGTAAATTGGCTCTAAAATTTCCTTTAATGCCTTGATTGGCTATACGTTTTTTTAAGCAAATGTAAAATTTTCACAAAAATATTAAATTGATTTCATATTGACTTTAAATTCAAGATTAAGGACAAAATTATTTATTTTTGAATGCCGTAAGTGATAATACGATAGAATTATCTTGTAATCTTAACCCCAGGATTGGGGATGAAGATTAAAGAAACATTTTATATCGACAAATTTGTTTGAATTTGAATTGTGAAAGCCCTGACCCAAGATAACTCAAAGAATATTTTTACATAGTGTAGCCTTAGATGACTTTTTTAAATTTATTAATGTAAATCTATATTATTAAAGGACTGCTGATAAATTTATTTTTTAGTCTTAAATAGATGTTCCTGGAAATATAAAATGAAATATCTTTAAAAGTACATAATAAAATTTTAAATTTTCTTCAAAAATAAAGCCTATTCCCCTGAAACTGTTTCAAAAAAAAAAAACACCCATTAACATTTTTGTAGGCCGACACTGTATTTTTGCATGAAAAATATGTAAATACAATTTTATGCTGAAAATTTGCATACAAGACTTGAAAATCAATTGATATCAATTGAATATCAAACAAAAATTACAAGCGAATCAAGGAGTTTACAAGTGTATGTAAACGCATATTTGCATGTATTTACATATGTAGTTTCATGTGTAAACTTGGCACAAGTAGTTACAACATGTATATGGAAATTTTTCAATATATTTTGTATTATGCCTAATATAAAGGCTTATGTGTGTGTGTGTGAATGTGAAAGTACTTGTAAAATTGCATTTAAAAATTTGCAAAAATATTCTAGCAAAATTTATAAAATAAAATTAACCATGTACTCGATATGCAAACATATGTATGTCTGTATAAAAATAAGGTATTTTATATTTTTGGTACAAAAATGAAAATTTTTGAAATGATCCCAAAAATCAAGTATTTTCTCGATTGGACGCATATTTAAGAAACTACAGCCCTATTAAGGTTTTTGTACAAAAAATCAAAATTTTCAAAATGATCCCAAAAATCAAGTATTTTCTCGTTCGGATGCATTTTTAAGAGATTTCAGTCAATTTTATGTTTTTGGTACAAAAAATCAAAATTTTCAAAATGATCAAAAAAATCAAGTATTTTCTAGATTGGACGTATATTAAGAAACTACAGCCAATTTTATGTTTTGGTACAAAAAACCAAAATTTTCAAAATGATATCCAAAATCGAGCATTTTCTCCATTTTGTTTTTGGTACAAAAAATCAAAATTTTCAAAATGATTCCAAAAATTTTCTCGATTGGACGTATATTTAAGAAACTACAGCCAATATTATGTTTTTGGTACAAAAAATCAAAATTTTCAAAATGATCCCAAAAATCAAGAATTTTTTCGATGGACGTATATTTATGTTTTTGGTACAAAAAAACAAAATTTCCAAAATGATTCCAAATGATCAAGTATTTTCTCGATTGGACGATTATTTAAGAAACTACAGCCTATTTTATGTTTTTGGTACAAAAAATCAGAATTTCCAAAAATCAAGTATTTTCTCGATTGGATGCATATTTAAGAAACTACAGCCAATTTTATGTTTTGGGTGCAAAAACTCTCTATTTTCAAAATGATCCCAAATATCAAGTATTTTCTCGATTGGATGCATATTTAAGAAACTACAGCCAATTTTATGTTTTTGGTACAAAAACTCAATATTTTCAAAATGATCCCAAAAATCAAGTATTTTCTTGATTGGACATATATTTAAGAAACTACAGCCAATTTTATGTTTTTGGTACAAAAACTCAATATTTTCAAAATGATCCCAAAAATCAAGTATTTTCTTGATTGGACGCATATTTAAGAAACTACAGCCAATTTTATGTTTTTGGTACAAAAAATCAAAATTTTCAAAATGATCCCAAAAATCAAGAATTTTTTCGATTGACGTATATTTATGTTTTTGGTACAAAAAAACAAAATTTCCAAAATGATCCCAAAAATCAAGTATTTGCTCGATTGGACGATTATTTAAGAAACTACAGCCTATTTTATGTTTTTGGTACAAAAACTCAATATTTTCAAAATGATCCCAAAAATCAAGTTATATCTTGATTGGACGCATATTTAAGAAACTACAGCCAATTTTATGTTTTTGGTACAAAAACTCAATATTTTCAAAATGATCCCAAAAATCAAGTATTTTCTCGATTGGATGCATATTTAAGAAACTACAGCCAATTTAATATTTTTGGTACAAAAACTCAGTATTTCAAAATGATCCCAAAAATCAAGTATTTTCTCGATTCTATGCATATTTAAGAAACTACAGCCAATTTTATGTTTTTGGTACAAAAAATGAAAATTTTCAAAATGATCCCAAAAATCAAGAATTTTTCGATGGACGTATATTTATGTTTTTGGTACAAAAAAACAAAATTTCCAAAATGATCCCAAAAATCAAGTATTTTCTCGATTGGACGATTATTTAAGAAACTACAGCCTATTTTATGTTTTTGGTACAAAAACTCAATATTTTCAAAATGATCCCAAAAATCAAGTATTTTCTTGATTGGACGTATATTTAAGAAACTACAGCCAATTTAATGTTTTTGGTACAAAAACTCAATATTTTCAAAATGATCCCAAATATCAAGTATTTTCTCGATTGGACGCATATTTAAGAAACTACAGCCAATTTTATGTTTTTAGTACAAAAAATTAAAATTTTCAAAATGATCCCAAAAATCAAGTATTTTCTCGATTGGACGCATATTTAAGAAACTACAGCCTATTTCATGTTTTTGGTACAAAAAATCAAAATTTTAAATATGATTCCAAAAATCAAGTATTTTTTCTATGGTCGTATATTTAAGAAACTGCAGCCAATTTTATGTTTTTGGTACAAAAAATCAAAATTTTCAAAATGATTCCAAAAATCAAGTATTTTATTAATGATCCCAAAAATTAAGTATTTTTCATTTTAGTCAAAACTTAACTCTTTAGTACTTATAAAGAGCATACAATTGTTAATCATATCTTAAATTAAAATAAAATAAATCTACTTTAGTTTTCTTTTAGATTTCAGTATTTCTTTTTATAAACTTTTATTTTTAGTGAGTGAAATTTAGGCAAAACCGAAAATACTTCAACTTTAACACTTTGTGGGAAGCTTTGCGTGAAGCTTCCCCTCACGTGTTCCCTTTATGCAAACTATGCAAATTTCCTTTTTTTTTAATACTGTTATTGTCTTTATAAAAAAGTTAATAAAATGTTAATGTATTTAAACTGTCAAAAGGAACCCTGCTGTAGATTTGTTAAAAATAATAGAAAAAAATGTTATTAATCATACGCACAGTAGGTTCATTTATATAACAACATTTAGTAACTTTTTGCACTCTAACTCTCTGTATTGTAGCGATAGCAATAAAAACAACTGTTAGCAATTAGTTTTTACTGAATAATTGTGAGTTTTACATTTTTCAATTTAAAAATACAAAAACTCTTCATTTCCCCAGTTAATATGAGAAGCTGTTTGTGTTAACTTAAATTCCATGGAGATACCACCACAAACAAACAGAATAAAAAACCTTTAATATTACAAAATTGAAATAAATACAAAAAAAAAAAAAACAACTCAATGGAAAAACAAAAGGGGAAAAAAATTTGCAAACACCGTGTAAAATGTAGGAAAAAAATATGAGCTACGAAAAAGTTTTAACTATTTATTTACTATTTTTACTTTTGTTTTGTTTTATTTTATTTTATATTGTTTTATTTTTTTCGATTTTTTTTTTCTATTCTATATGCAACTGAAAAAATACACTTTGAAAACAGTTGCACGAGTTTAATTAAAAAAAATATAAAATTGTTATAAAAAAACAGGAATTGGAGTAAAATTTAAATTATCAACATTAATATTCCGAACATATTTAGTGGTTTCGTTTTGAAAATTTCATGTAATTTTTAGAGATTTTTTATATAAACATAAGGAGTGTTCTAAAAAAATTTGTAGTTGCATTAATTTAAATTAAATCTTAACAAGAGATTCGATGTACCTATATCAGTGCCAAGATATACATTTTTTAAATAACACAAAAAAGTCGAAATATTAAAATTATAAAATGGATAACCATATATCGGGTTATCCATTTCGTGCTTTTAAAAGTATTGGACTATAATTCGATATCTGTAAAACTAAGTTGTTGAACCAATTTTTTTATTTTCAGTTAAAAGTCTGACATTGACGAAAATGGATCTCTTAAGTATCACACAACCCATAAAAATTATCAAAACATACTACAAAAGTGGTGATTCTGCAACAGCTACATATTGTACTATAAGAGGAGATTATGGTTTACATAATCGTCCAACTACGCAAGTAATTGAAAAATTGTGAAGAAATTTGATTATAAATATTTTATTGAAATTCGATACGCCTGAGGTTAAAATCGAAGCTGCGCATCCTAAGGTGATCAGAACAAAAAATTGTTTTCCTAGGTCAATGTCATGAGGTGGCGCATAGGACATTTATTTCTAAGATCCATTTGTATGGGGAAAAATGGGAGTTTTTTCGGTTTTTGGCAAATTTCTATTAACAAGTATATGTTTTAGGCAAAACAAATAACTGGATGTGAAAGGCAACTAAATCAGCTTTCACTAGAGTCATAAAAACTAAAAATCTATGCAGCAGATTTTAAGTTATTGCAATTTGCCCCAGAAAATTCATGTCCTTTTCAACACTCCTAAGGATATGCAGCAAAACAATTAACTTTAGAGTACAGAAATTACAAAATAAGGCCTTCCTTATCATCTAAAGACTTATAAGTACTAAAAAGTTAAAACTTATTAAAATATAATTAAATTTGCATATTATATTTACTGGCAAATAGTACTTTTGTCTAAAGGAACGTTTCAAAACTCACTTTTAAAGTTTTAGAAAATTTAGTTAAAACGAGTAAGAGTGGTATATTCGGCTTTGCCGAATCCTGGATACCATTCACCAATGGTGTTCCAAAAGTAAAGTACAAAATCGTAAGAATATATTGATAATTATATAGTTCTGATTACTGACTTATTTGAGGCCCACACAAATGCTTCATATGTATATTAATTTTCTTTTGTTCATAGTATGAACTTCATACTAAATGTAATTCCTAGCAATATTTGGTTATACCAGAATTATATGCAAAGAATCTTTAAAATTAAGAGTCTAGAATAGTTATGGACCCAAAGGTTAGGTTGGGCAGGTGGCTGATGTCTAAGGCAGCGTCACTTGGATTCTAAAGTGATGTATGTCTATTTTACGAACATTTAATAAAGTTCGATAGACCAGATAAACCATGCAGAAAATATGCTTCAAAATGTAGATGCCCTTAGATTTGTAAGAGCACATCGATTTGATGAAGATTAAGTATTCTGGCATGCAACCCAAAAAACAGTGCCCAGTGAGGGTTGTGCATTTTAATTCGTACGAATTATCCAACTAGTAAAAGTTCCTGATTAATATGTAAATCTCAGAAGTTATCGGACTGATTTAGGTCAAAGCTTTAACAATGATTGTCAATGTATACAAGCCTTAGAATTATAAGGTATACACTCTTAGTTTTAGATACATACGAGTACGTGAAATATATAGCTTTTAAATGTTATTAATCTGAAGTTAGTTAACTAATTAAGATGAATATTTCAACAATAATATTTGGGATGTATTGTTCTTTCAATCTGTCCGATGGATGTTTGGAAAGTTTTGCTCTAGTTCTTGTGCAATTATAATGTGATATAATTTATCAGCTTTAAAGTGATTCCCGATCGGGGTTATATGGGAGATAACAGTAAATGTGAACCGAGCTCGCCCATTTTCAATATCGAACTTTTCAAGAGATCAGAAATACTTTTGTCAAACGTTGTCCTCTAGAAAGTTTATTTTAGGCGCTATCGCCCTGAATAACGATATTGTACAACGTCTTTATACTAAATGTCATCATCGTATCTATTATAATAGATACGATGATGACATTTAGTATAAAGATAATTGTAATTTGTCATTTATTAGCTACTAAGAGAATGCCTTAGGCGAAGTTATACGGGAGCAATTGCCAAAAGTGAACGGATTTCTCCCAATTGCAATTAAAAAATTAAAATTTTTGTTGATATGTGAGATACATACATATGTAGGTTTTGAACGGATATCATGTACTCAGCTGCATTTTTGTACTTCCTAGGAAGATTACCTATAATTTGATATATAATATATACTCAAATGTTATCATAATGTTCAAAAGTCAGACACAAAATTAAGATAAATGTTTGTCTGTCTGCTAAAATCAGATTTGTGGAGCTCCTGGAAGGTATACCCATATGCATTTTACACAAAATTTTACGATATCGTCCCACCCTGAATTTCATCGTTGTCGATCAAAACACCTGAAATATCGCTTAAACACTAAATTATATCTACCACAAATTACCGAGTGCATCAGAATTTAGGTAATCCGCTGCGAAGAACGCTATTAAATTTGATCAAAATAAACATCTAAAATATCGACAAAACAGGAGCTCCAAAAACTTGACTACAACAGAAAAAAGGACAGGTAGACGAACGGACAGACAGGTAGACGGACGGACGGACGAACGGACAAACAGACGGGCGGACGGACGCCGCGAAATCGATTCTCCTGCCGATTCTGAGTCGATCGGTACAATTTGAATGGTATTCATAATCAGATTTGTGGAGTTTATATATTAGGAAATCCTCCCACAAAGAACGCTGTCATTGTTCATCACAATCTGTCCATAAACACCTGAGATATCGCTGAAACAATACTTACGGCAATTTGCCGTACATCATAAGTAGTTTTTTTGGCGATATCTCAGTTGTTTATGGACCGCTATTGATAAAATTAATTAATGTGCTTGGCGGGGGAATTTCCTAAAATCTAATATAAAATTTATGTATATCCGAGCTCCAGGAGGATGGTTTTTCCTATTTCTGCATTTCATTTTTTCAACAAACATACTCTACCGCGTACTTTGGGCAATTTGCAATACATCAAATTTAGTGTTTTGGCGATATCTCAGTGGTTTATGGACCGATTTTACAGAGTGCTTTGGGGAACCATTTCCTACAATCTGATATATAATATATTATTGTTATTTAAAAGTGTGTTTCAATCAAAAATTTTAAAATTTTCGTCTATTTTTTTGTATTTTTTCGATATTTTCGGTGTTTATAAACCGATTTTAATAGCGTTCATTGCGGGAGAATTTCCTAAAATCTGATATATAATTTATGTAGGTCCATCCTCCAGGGGCTTCAGAAACTTGATTTCAACACACAGACAGACAGATAGGGGCTTCAGAAACTTGATTTCAACAGACAGACGGACAGACAGACAGACAGACAGACAGACAGACAGACAGACAGACAGACAGACAGACAGGCAGACAGACAGACAGACAGACGGACATCGCTTAATCGATTCTCCTCCCGATTCTGAGTCGATCGGTATAATTTTTATGGTCTACGATCACTAATAAAATTTTAACTACAAAAAAGGTTAATTGGGTTTCCTTTTTTGAAATATTTGAAAATATTTTGCATAATTATTAAAATAGAATTTATAACTGCAAAAAACTATTTATGTAGTCTGTACAGTTTTTCAAAAATTTAAAGACAAATTTCAAGTCAGATTTAAAAAAATTCACTTTTTAGTTGTTTTCGTAGATTTTTCCGACTAGCGTTTAATTTTTTTTTACACCAGAAACATAAAACGTGTATTTTTTTGCAAAATTTGACTTGAGTTTGGATTTTAAATTTTTGAAAACTGTATAACTTTTTTTGTTTTTTTCTTTGAAAGTCAATTCCATTAGCAATAGAAAATTTTTAATTAAACTTTTTTATAATATAGTCCAAACTCTTTAGTAATAAAAAGGCTAAATTGGTTTCAAATCAATCTAATATTTAACATAATTACATTTTCTGGGGGTAATCTAGAAAAAAATTAAGTTAATGAATAAAATTAAGTAAATGGATGAAAAGTTTAGGAACATCAAACATCTTTTAAAAACTAAAAGATACATATATTAAATCATATTATGCCAAAGGGTTAAATTAAACAATTTTAAAACATGTTTTCGTATCTACTTTTTTTTGGTAAACTTTTAAAACTTCCTTTGAAATATATGAAGATAAATATACATAAATTGTCAAAAGTAATTTTAACTTTCTTTTAAGGCCTTAATAGTCTTTAAAAGGAAAAATATTTAATAATATTAGGTGGGGGAAAAAGTTTATAAATTTCATAAATAAATAAGTAGTAAATATATTAAGCCAAATAAAATGCCTTAAATGCTCTGATCTTCGAGCCTCGATATTGGTTGCGTTAGTTAGATTGGCTGAATACTAAGTCCGCGGCACTGAGCTCTCATATCTTTACATTTTGTTATTAAAACTTAATCATATTTTATACTTTTTGAAGACTTCTCGTTCCTAAGTTGATTCTACCTTTAATGATTACTTGTATTACTTTTTATACCCATCATCAAAAAGAATGGGGGGTATATTGAGATTGCCATTCCGTTTGTAATTCCCTTATTATTGGCTCAAAAATCAAAAAAATATATATTCTGAATCCTTATGAAATTCTAAGATGATTAAGCGATGTCCGTCTGTCTGTCTGTCTGTCTGTCTGTCTGTCTGTCTGTCTGTCTGTCTGTCTGTCTGTCTGTCTGTCTGTCTGTCTGTCTGTCTGTCTGTCTGTCTGTCTGTCTGTCTGTCTGTCTGTCTGTCTGTCTGTCTGTCTGTCTGTCTGTCTGTCTGTCTGTCTGTCTGTCTGTCCGTCTGTCCGTCTTACCGTCTGTCTGTCTGTCTGGCTGTCTGTGTGTCTGTCTGTCTTTCCGTCTATCTGTCCGTCTATCTGTCCGTCTGTCTGTCGGTCCGTCTTTCTGTCTATCTGTCCGTCTGCCTGTCTGTCTGTCTGTCTGTCTGTCTGTCCGTCTGTCTGTCTGTCTGTCTGTCTGTCTGTCTGCCTGTCTGTCTGTCCGTATGTCTGTCTGTCCGTATGTCTGTCTGTCCGTCTCTCTGTCTGCTTGTCCGTCTGTCTGTCTGCTGAAGTCACGAAACTTAGTAAAATCATTCTTCATCTATGAGAAAATTTTGCTATTGAAGTTGGGCAAAATCGTTTAACATTTGACAATAGCTCCCGTATAATCTCGTCTAGGCTAATCGCTTATTTGCTAATAAAATAATTATAACAGTTATGATGACAAAATTAGTATTATTAGTATTAGGCAGCATATAAAATCTCATCGAAATCGGTTCACATTTAACCATAGCTCCCATATAAAAAACTTACGAAAACAGCCTAAATTCCACCTGAAATTCATTTAGATGCCAATAAATGATAAACTGTAATAGATTTGGCCACTAAATTTAACACAAAGAAGTCTTATGTGAATGCCAGTCAGTGTGCAAAATTTTGTTACAATCGGTCACCATTTGACCATAGCTCCCATATAAAAAACTTACAGAAACACAAAAATACAAAAGGAAAAGAAGATTTATGTCCGTCTGTCCGTCAGATAAAAGCGCGACAGCTCCTTAACTACAAAAGCTAGAGAGACCAAATTTTTCAAAAGTTTTTTTGATATGTAACAAAAAATGTGAATTGAAAATGGGGGAAATCGGTTCACATTTAGTTAGAGCTCCCATATAACCCTGCCCGGGAAACACATGAATGCTGATAAATTGAGTACAATTGTAATAGCTATGACTACTTAATTTAGAATAGAGAAGTTTTATGCAACTATTGGTCAGTATATCAAATTTTATAAGAATGGGTCCATATATGACTATAGCTTTCATATAAAAAACACTCCCGGAAACCAAAAAATATTTAGCAAGGACCAGTTAAAAGCCATTAAATTAGAAACTGTGACAGCTATTGCCTCTAAATTTAGCAAAAATAAGCTTTATATAAATGCCATGAAATTTTGTTGCAATCGGTCAACATTCTTATATATATATTATATCCCCTTTTTATATCTACAATCAAAAAGATTCGGAGGTACAAGTAGCATATTAAGATTACGTATATGGTAGATGCATTAGGAACTCCTAACAAAATATATGGACCTGTCGTATTACTATCAACTTCTTTATCCTAACTAAATATTAAGCTAAACGAAAAGTATTTAACAACTTATTAATGCAAAACCATACCCGGTTACGATAACGAATTTTTTCAAAGTAAATAAATACTAGGGAAACCACTTAAACACTCTTGAATGTTGAACTATAAAGCTACTGCAACCGAAGTTATTCCAAATATTTTACCAACAATACCAACTAGCGTAACAACTTTTTTCCATTTTTTTCCATGTTTTTAATTTGCTGCACCCTCGTAAATATATGAGATATGTTTCTAAATTTAACACAACTTGATGGTGGGTATATAAAATTCGTCACAGCCGAATATAACACTCTTACTTGTTCTAACTTAAGGCATAAATAAAGACTTATCAGTCTTTACTTTTTCCCTCACCTTATATGTAAATAACATAGAAACTTCAAAAGCATTGCAAATATGCTGACTGTAAATAGTTAAGACAAAAGGGTTATATATACATGTAAATATTAACTTCATTTATATACATAGTCTTTACTCCTGCTAAATAGATATGGCTGTCAAAAATGGAGGCAAAAATCTCATAATAATATATGTAAATTAATATTTATATTAATACTTACACACCCATACTCTCATAAAACTTACTTTTGTCTATGTATAACAATGAAAATGTTTGAATTTATTTTTATTTACATATAAATTAACTTATGACAACAATTTTTATATCCTGTTCCTGTGTATGTTTTATCCTGTTACTCTAGTGTCATTTTTAATAATTTTTAACACAAAATGCTTCTTTAACACATACAAGTAAAAATGTTCAAGTACATTATCATGAAAAAAAAAAATCCAGGGAAAAAACTCTTTTATTTAACCACAACCTAAAAACAACAACAAATACCCATTGTCAAAATCACCATAATGATATTTGATAATGATGTTGCTTATTATCATCAGCCTCATCTTAAATATACTTTAAGTTATATATACATAAATACAGATAGACATACATACATTCATAAATACATATGTATGTTTCCAATATAGCTAGGGCATATTTATAAGATATGCAGACATTTTATAGGTGTATGTATGTAGCAGAATCATGTGTCAACTAAATGCTGACAAATAATTTGTCATATCTCATGTCACAACTGACAAAGGTTTCTGTTGTTATCACACCTTAGCATTTACTCTCTAGAAAATTCAATGCAGATGTATTCATTTACATATACATATGTATTTACATTAGAGAGGCTTCAAATAGAATTTAGGCAAGCCCTAAAAATTTAGTTTTGTTGCACCATCTCGAAATTATTTGTTTTAAGACCTTTCCTAGATCACTTGTTTTTCGCACATATTTAAATATTTTGCACAGTGGTGAGTTTTAGAAATAATGTTAGAAAAAAATTTACTGCAAATTTAAAATTAAAAATATGAAAAATTATTTGAAAATTTTTCAAAATAAAAAGTCTTCAAATTAAAATACTTAAAATAACCAGTAAGAAAGTGCTATAGTCGGTCATGCCCGACCATACGATGCCCTTACCCGCTAAGGTCAAAGGTGTTCTTTTTCCTGTATAAAGACAAATATTTGCTAAATTTTGCCATCATACAAACATTTTCTCTAAACTTATATATTTAAGCTGTTTCCGTTGTTTGGACTTATAGGGTCAAATGTGGACCGATTATCTCGACATTTGACAAATTGATTACAGTTTTTGCATGAATTATGTATGCACAAAATAAACTCAAAATTCTCATTATCATCAGATTTATGAGCGTTCTAGTGATTTTTGTCTCATTTAGTGCATTTTTATAGAGGAATTTGTATGGGAGCTATGGTCAAATGTGGACCGATTTCAACGAAATTTGGTACAGTGATTTTGGCTTACATAAGCAGTATTTTTTTTAAATTTTATGAAAAAATGTTCATATTTGTGGCCAAAATATCAATTCCGGGAAGTGAGACCTATGGGAGGTACCATAAATAATGGACCGATTTTGACGAATTTCAATAGCCATGATTCCACTATCAAAAAAATGATCTGTGTATACC
Source organism: Stomorhina lunata (assembly GCA_933228675.1). Lineage (NCBI taxonomy): Eukaryota > Metazoa > Arthropoda > Insecta > Diptera > Rhiniidae > Stomorhina > Stomorhina lunata. The sequence goes on from OW121740.1 coordinate 150,667,609, forward strand.
AATAGGCTTAGAATCACTTTTTGAGTCGATTTAGCGATGTCAGTCCCTTCGTTCGTCCGTCTGGCTGGACCCCCATGTAAACCATGTAATCAAACTACAGGTCGCAATTCTAAAGATAATTTAATAAAAATTGGTACAGACAATAGCAGGACCATGGCTTTTGAAATTCGTCAAAATCGGTTCATTATTTATGGTACCTCCCATAGGTCCCACTTCCCGGAATTGATATTTTAGCTACAAATATGAATATTTTTTCATCAAATTTAAAGCAAATACTATTTATGTAAACTGAAATCACAGTCCCAAATTTCGTTAAAATCGGTCCATATTTGACTATAGCTCCCAATCGAATTTCAAAATATAATGTATTTCGTACTACCATAATGAATGACTCCTAAACCATTGATTACACAAAAGACTTAAGGGCAGTTTTGTTGTTTGTTCTTAATGCATTGATGTATCATTCAATAAAATTGGATAAGTTAATTTTAAGATATTAGTAAATATTTTCAAAAAATTCCAAAGAAATGAGAATTTCAAGTGTTTTGTACTTAGGACATCAAACGCTTAAAAAAATAGTTTAACTTGAATAAAATTTTAACTTTTTTGTAAAGCTAATAAAATCCCTTTTGCAGTTAGGGAGTGTAATTCAAAGCTAAAATTTTTATTAGAACTAAATACTTATAAGAAAAAAAAATAAAAAAATAATAATAATAATAAGTAAGAAATCGAAAGGTGTAAAAATATTTTGATATTACCGTTATTATATCTATGGTAATATGGAAGAATAGCTCAAGTCGACATAAGAGAGAATTGTTTATTTTACTTCTAATTATTAGATGTAAAAGAACCCATCAAAAGTAATTGAAGTGACATAAATAACGTCAAGTAAAAAAGGGCTCACAGTGTGTAGCGTCCGTCACAATTCACCAATTTAACTTGGTTCGTAAAGAGAACTTAAAGTATGCTTTACATTAGGCTAAAAATATATCTGTGGAATTTTGACAAAACAACCAATGGAATTTTAACAAAACAACCAATGGCTATTTTTTTGGTGGGAAATTTTAATACCTTTATTCCTAAATTTAAATTTTTCTTCTAGATATAACTGTTGCCGAGAAAATGTCCAAAAACCGAGATGTGTTGTTTTGTCAAAAATAATTTTGATCGAAAAATTAACCCTTCTCTAGATAAAGTCTTTTTTCATACAGAAAAGTAACAAATATTTCGTAACTATTGTCGAGACTAGTGCTTTTATTAAAACTAAATAAGAAAAATTGATTGAAATATGTTAATTTCTTAAATAGTGTTCAGTTTATTTCAAGCGAATATTATAAAAACTTATGTCTTCCATCAGGCTAATTGCATTTATTTTTCGGTATGCAAAAGAAAAGTTGAAATAAATGGAATTAAAAATAAAAATATAAAAATAATTCACATATATGTAAGGTTAAAATTTTTATGAATCTGAAAAAACAAGTATAAAATACAAGCTACAACTAATCGTATTCATTTATATCCCAATCAACTTCCAATTGTTCTTTACCTTTAACGTGCAAGTTATTGTAAAAATTATGAAACTCTGCATTAATAAACGGGAGAACGGCCTGTAAATCGCTTTTTTTTATTGGATGATATTGGCAAAGGAGCAGAATAGTATTTCTTAAGTTCCACATTTGTTATTTTGTTATTTTCTGTCGCCGTTGCATTATATCTAGTTCCCTCACGTCCTCACCCGGCTGTAAAGGTAGCTTATATTGTAAAATTCCAAGCTTAGATCTCTCATATCGCAACCAACGTATTTGTTTCCATTCAAATTTTTCACCTTTGAATAATAAAAAATACAAATTAAACTTAAAATACAATATATAAATATATGTATTAGTATTTCTCCAAGTGTATTTGTTCTTTAGTAGGGCACCGAAGTCAAAGAATTGCTCTTGAACCATCTCAATTGCATTATATTTGTGATTTACAGTTGCTATTAAAGTGGCCCAGTCATGTGGGTGATGTATGGAATTTATACATTTTTTCTTCTTTTTTTCAATTTGGGAATGAACCGTGTCACATTCCATATGGGTGTGTCCAACAACCAGAAACTTGTGATCGATTATTTCAATTGTTTGACGATCTTCTAAAACCTTCTCAAACATGGTGCAAATATAAGAATTTCGGTTTTGTCCTGGACAGGAGTCGCTGTACAAAATAACCTGATTTACATGTTTCGGTAATTCCATAATACATTTAAAGATATAGGAACTAATCTCATTTGCCCCACGCTTCGCAATGATCTCGTTCCATATATAACAAGTGTACAAGTGTTTGTATTGCTGGAATGACTTTAGGGCAACATTTCATTACTTGCGCCACTAGCAGAAGATGTTTTGCTTTCATTTGCAAATAGTTTCACAACACTTCCACCCTCACCTTAGAAACTTCGCTTTATTTTCATCATTATTTTCAACACTTAAAGATCCCTTTTCCGTTAATATATTTACTTTTTGGGCCATAGCCATAAGAAGTCTTCCTCTGAGCATGTTTATGTTTCTTATATAAATGAACAACTTATTTTCGTCAAATACGTCTTAATTTGATGCAAATATATACGACAAAAGCATTTGATTTGACTTAGGTACCTGTTATTTCGTTAATTTCCACTGCACTAAAGCACTCTTGTTAAGATAGGTTGTTTTGTCACTGTGAATGATAATAATACAATGACTATTAAAACAACTTAACTTTAGAAGGAAATGTGTTTTTTTCATTTATCCATTTGGTAAAAGAACGTGAGTGAAGATAGGTTGTTTTGTCAAAATATTTTTTGAAAATTATTTGAAACGCATATTCAAATCGGTTCTTTTGTCAAAATTACGTTACAATATTTTTCTTTGTGTTCTGCAACATATTTTCATACGGGTTCTTTTGTTAAAGGCGAATTGTAAAAATCTCGAGATAGGTTGATTTGGAGGCTTCTATATCTTCCGATCTACGATATATAGAAACACGCTGATAAGACAAAAAGATGCGCTTTCAAAAGTTATATATATGGTTGAAAAAGTGGAAAATTGTCCGATCTCGAGTTAGGTTGTTTTGTCATATGTCCACAGATATAGATGTTTATATATCATTTTACAGAGTAATATGTAAAAAAAGTGTGTAGCGTCTGTCACAGTATATATTTTCTTACAAAATGATATTTATTAAAAACAAAATTTACGAACACATGTCTATCTTATTCACTAAGCAATAACACTTTCTATATCCACAGATTATATTTAAGGTATTATGTGTTAAAAAAAACATGCAGTAGGACAAATTTGATGTTTTTGAAAAAATGTTTTTTTTTTGATTTTTGGGACACCCTAACATCTAGCCTCAGCATTCTTGGGACGAAAAATAAGATGTAAAAAGTGTGAAACTTTAAATAAATATATGTATGTAGCCGTTTTGCGACGTATTAAGTTGTGCCCAAAACTCGCATTTTTAACCGCGAACATGAAGATGAAGGAGATGAAATTCAGGAACAAATAACACTATTATTTTTATGTTTTACGGACCCTTAAAAAATATAAAAAACGTGCAACTAAAAACTGTATCATCCGTCACATAGCGTCCGCAACAGTTCAATTATGGATTTTTGACGCAACTGGAAACCTTAAAATATTTTATGAAACCTGTTTTGTAATCCTCTGATTTTCCTCTATCTTCAATGTATTTAAATTTTTTTATTACTATGACCGATTTGATGAAAATAAAGAAACACGTATTGAAAAAAAAAGTCACTTCCATTTCTTGTAGCGTCCGTCACAGCACATTTAAAGTTAATATTTTTGTCCCCAAAACAAGTATGTAAATTAGGACATGCCATTCGAGAGCACAATCGATGGGCTATAATTCTCCGAAATCGGTGCATAGATATCTCGTGTAAAGCGGGATTCATTTAAGTAAACAAAATCCGTATAAATGTATCGTCTGTCACGCAGGATTTTTATATATGTGTTTTATTTACGTTCACTTTTGAAACCGAAAAATTGATAACTCGATACATATTATTGATTTTTGTTTTACAGTTATCGCCAACAAATATTACCGATTTTCATTAAAATATGATTTTTATTGTTGTACATATAATCTATCTTCTATTTTCTTCTTCTATATCTATAAAAAAATGTCCGCGTCTGTTTGTATATTGTTTGTTGGGAAGGATCTCCGAAACTAGCGCACCGATGTGTCTGAAATTTTGACAGTGTAGTATGGTGTGGTCGGTGGTTACTATAGGCTAAATTTTTTTCAAAATTTCCAGTGGGCGTGACCCCTCCCATATAACTCATATATTAAAATTGACAAATATAGCTGAAAATGAAGCCCAATTTTTCGAAAATTTAGACAGTATGTAAAGGTGTGACTGGTGGATAAATAGGCCAGATTTTTTTTTGAAATCTTAAGTGGGCGTGACCCCTCCCATAAAAGTCACATTTTTAAAATTACAAAAATGGATGATCAAACCTACAGATTTTTCTGAAATTTAGACAGTGTAGTAAGGTGTGACCGGTGGTTAAAATAGCCTAGGTTTTTTTCCTGAAATCTTAAGTGGGCGTGACCCCTCCCATATAACTCATATATTAAAAATGACAAATATAGATGACCTAGCGGCCCGATTTTTCTGAAATTTTGACAATATGTTAAGGTGTAACCTGTGGGTAAACTAGATCAGTTTTTTTTTTAAATCTAAAATAAGTTAAATATTCTAACAAAGTCAAATATTTGAAATGACAAATATGGATGACCGAACTGACTGAGCTGCTTTTGACAGCCCGTTACGGAAGAAGGTGTTTGAAGCAATGTCTGAGTTCGGCATCCCTACGAAGCTAATAAAGTTATGCAGGATGACACTAACTAATACAACATCATCTGTTAAGATAGGTTAGAACCTATCAGAGTCCTTCATAACTAAACGGGGATTCAGGCAAGGTGACAGTTTAACTTGCGACCTCTTCAATATTGTGTTAGAGAAAATCTTGCGAGATGCAGCGGTTAATACAACAGGAAAAATTTTCAATAGAAAACATATGCTACTCGCGTTTGCCGATGACATTGATATTATAGGACGCACTCTACGCGAGGTAACTGCCGCCTTTTCCAACAAAATGGGTCTAGCTGTAAATGAATCAAAAACAAAACTGATGGTTTCTACAGGCAGACAGACCACTAGAATTGGATCACATGTGTCCGTTGAGAACTGTAGCTTCGAGGTTGTAAAAGAATTTGTATACCTTGGTACCGCTGTGAACATCAAAAACGATATAAGCTACGAAATCAAACGTAGAATCATACTTGCCAATCGATGCTATTTTGCTATTTTACTAAGCAAGCAGCTAAGAAATAAAGTCCTCTCTGTAAGAACTAAAATCACGATCTATAGAACGCTCATACTTCCCGTGTTATTGTATGGTGCTGAATCATGGGCACTTGCACAGACAGATAAAGCTATCCTTGCAGTATTTATTTGAGAGGAAAATTCTACGAAGAATCTTTGGACCAGTCTGCGTCAACAATAAGTATCGACATCGAAAGAACCATGAGCTGTATGAGTTATACGCTGACATAGACATAGTAAAACGCATTAAGCAACAGCGTCTGCGTTGGCTAGGACATGTTGTGCGTATGGATGAAAATACTCCGGCAAGAAAAATCTTCGATAATGATCCAGAGGGAACGCGTAGAAGAGGGCGTCCAAAACTTCGGTGGAAAGACCAAGCAGAAGAAAATTTTTGGCAACTTGGTATACGAAATTGGAGAATATGTGCACAAGATAGAGGTGCTTGGAATTATATGCAAGATAGAGGTGCTTGGTTAAAATATGCAAGGTTTTTTTCTGAAACCTCACGTGGGCGGTGCCCCTCCCATATAACTCATATATTAAAAATGACAAATATAGATGACCAAACTGACCGATTTTTCTAAAATTTTGACAGTATATTCAGTTAATTTTGTTTTAATATGGATGATAGTCTTTCAAATTCCCCTTTTCTTTAAAATTGTATATCTTGAGAACGGCTGCACCAATGAAGACATTTTTTCTTTCTAAATGTTTTTTTTTGTCCAAGTTAGGATTATACATTAAGAAAAATTTACCATGCCCACTTTTACGACCTCTTTTTTTAATATATCTAAAATAGAAAAACTGATGCACGAATATTGGTAATACGGTTTTTATTTGATAAGTCAATTAAATATATTTGCGAATATATTAATAAAGGATTAAATTAAAAAATTAATAAAAAACATTTCATAATTGTTAATTTTTAAAGAACAGTAACAAGTTAAAAACTTTAACTACCAACCCGGGAAATGCCGGGTAAAATCATCTAGTTTGTTATAAATTTATCAAATCTCTTATGCAACACGCTTTAAAATCAGCTCAAAAACACCAGATATGTTGCCCATCAATGGCGTGAGTATCCAAATTATATGGCCGATATATCTAATCAAAGAAATAGACCGAAAAATTCTGAAATTTTTCCACGTAAAATTCTAAAGTAAAATTCAAGGATTCAAAGTGTTCGGAATATGAGTTTTCTTTAACTCAACAATGCGCTTGCTTTCTATTATTTTATTCCAAAGAATACTTCAGGTATTTTGCAATATGAACTTATATATCAGACACTCAATATAATCAACAAACTATATAAATAACTTCATATTATCCTTTTTATAAAGGTATTATAAAATTTAACATATGTTTTCAAAAGCACTATATCTGATAAAATAAACCAAATCAAAATTCCATTTATTCTAAAAAAAAAGAACTAAAATCCATTCACCTACAGGTTATCCAAACTATCAAACAAAGCTATTAAACCAAAAGCATATTTTTTAATCAAATTAAAATATGTGAAAACTAAAAAAACGAAATACAAACCTTGACTTAAAATAAAGTTAATATTATTATAATTTATAAAAAAATCAAAAAATGTATATATTCACACAAAAGCAATGCCACACACTGACAAGACAAACACTTATACAATTTAATATTTAAAATTATTAAATCTTTTCATTTTATAATATACGAACGAACTTTGGGTTTTCACATGGAAAAAAGGTAAACTTTCACCGAAATGAACAAAAATGAAAAACTTTTGCACAAAAGTGAGAAAAAAAAGTTTGAATTTCATTAAAAAATCCTTTTAAAAGATTAACAAAAATTTAAATTACTCAAATTACCATAACCATTTTGGTACTTTTTTTGTGTGTGTATGTGTGTGTGTGTCTTCCTGGCTTGAGGAGCATCTTTCTAGAGCTTCAACATTATAATTTTTGTATATATATACATATAAATATATGTACCTTGGCATCTTCATCTAAATATGTCTTCTTTACTTATCCGCTCAGTCACTCACACTCTTCAGTGTGTGCAATTAGGGTGAGCCTTAAATAAATTATTTAAAAATGTTTTGCTTTTTTTAACAACTTTAAATCATCATTTTTGTTTTAAAAAAATCATGAAAAATAGAAAACGGCCAAAAATGTTCAGACTAATTATTCTGTTGCAAAGCCACAAATAATATTCACTCATTTTCACAAAATTGTATATTTTTGCTTGATATACGTATACAGGGTTTTTCGAATGTGTGAAAAAAATAGATTTTAGAATTTCAAGGAGTGCCGGTCAGATTATTGTGAGATTTGGTGAGGAAAAAATTTTAAACTACCCAGCAAAACTTTGGTAATGGCAAGTACTCTGATAACTGGTTATCTTGTAACGACTACAACATACCATCCGAATAAATAATAAGTTATTACAGAAGTACTTATTTGTAATTAAGATGGTAATTTAAACTGAATGGCCCCGGTTCAAATCCCACCAAGGGCAACATTTTTTTTAGTTTTTTTTTTTTTTATTAAAAGAGTCTTTTTAAATGATTTTTGAATTTTAAGAACTTAAATATTATCTTTTGTAAAAAAAATTTGTAAAACTAACTCACGTCACACACCTCCTCATGGTATCACCCGGGGAGCTAGTTTAACACCCATTTATATTGTGAGTTAACATGTTCCGAGACTTGTCCCATAAAATCGATAAAAATGGGTTAGGATTACGGGCTAGTAACCCTCTCTTGAAAAAAAAATACAATGAAGAGGATAAAATTAGAATTGAAATGTCCCACTACCTAATGTTAAGGGAGGATGTCCGAAACTTCGATAGAAAGACCAAGTAGAGGAACATTTTTCAAAGCTTGACCTATAAAATTGGAGAATATTCGCACAAGATCGAAATCAATGGAATTCTTAAATATGCTCGGACCTTGACCTTACAACCTGTTACAAACATTTAAGTAAGTAAGAGTCAATCTTATGTAAAAACTTATACAAAAAAGATTTAAATTGTTTAAATTTTAAAATAATTTTAAAAAAGTTTTAAAATTATTACAAAAAATCATATAAAAATAAAAAGCAGGGAAAAACAAAGTTATTTTCACATGATTTTGGATCTAAAAATAAAAATTGTTTATATTAATTATAAGCTGCTAAGTTTTCAACATATGAAGTAGCTCAGTGGAAGAGTCTCTGCCTAGCAGTCGGAGGGTCTGGGTTCGAGCCCCATGGGATCATAAAAAAAATTTTGTATTTCGTTTAAAAATATATGTTTTTAATAAAACAACAACAAAAAAGTTGTTGCTGTTGTTGTTGCTTTCAAATTGCTTACCCAAGTCATTACTTTTCTGCAATTGGTAAGTACTTGCCTCCAATGACATCCTCATGTTAACGTAATGACTTAAACAGCGTAAGTAGTTCGTGTTCAATAGTTTAACTGTTTAACTCATTTTTTGGTAATGAAAAGTTTTACTGGGTAAGTAAAATGTTTTTGTAAATTGTCTTCGGCAAGTCTTCAAGGACATGTGATGGCCAGTGAAAATTGTAATAACTCGAAAACTGTTTAACCGATTTTAAAGGCGTTTGCACTAAGAACCAGAATCCACTTTTTTGCAAACGGGGGAATAAATAGCTTTAGTTTTGCAAAAACTGAAAATTTGTCAATTTTTTCGATTTAAACTCTATTTTTCAGATTTGGGGCCTATGCGCTACGTGTTAACGTTGTTCAATTCGACTAAAATTTTTTGGGTGGAAATTTCTCACCAAATCTCACAATAATCCGACATGCACCCCTTGAAATTGGAAAATTTATTTATTTCATACATTTGAAAAACCCTGTATACGTATATCAAGCAAAAATATACAATTTTGTGAAAATGAGTGAATTCACTTAATTGTGAATAAGTTCGAAAATAATCAATCGATTTTTATGGTCGATATCTCGTTTTGTTGCTATTATTTGTGGCTTTGCGGTAGAATAATGAGTCTGAACATTTTTTGCCATTTTCTATTTTTCATGATTTTTTTAAAATACAATTTTTTGCAATTTTTATGTAAAAACTATATTTTTTTCTTAAATTTTTTATTATAACTCTGATACTATTGATCCGATTGAAACACGATATATAGGCGAATCAAAGGCTATGTAAGTCTTAATTTTTCTGATTTTATTTTGATAATATCGGACTAGTAGTTTTTAAGTTATTATGAATTATTTGAAGAAATGTCTAAAAAAAAATTGCAATTGAAAAAAAAAAAATTTTTTTTTAAAAATCTTGCCATAGTATTAAAAAATTTTACCATTTTTGTACTAAGGTAGCCATGATACATCAAATGTATATAGTGGTTACTCGAGCACATTTTTGCTGTTGCCCTGCGTTATTGATGTCTATATTGAATTTTTCAGCCTCAAAATTACAAAAATATCAAAAAAAGTTTTATGGAAAATATTTAATGAATCAAGTTTTGTACAATAAAAAAGTCATACTTTTTTTATTTTGGTGTATCTCATTTAAAGCTCAAAGGGTCATCCTAATCTAAAACATACAAGAAGAAACTTTTGTATAACCCTAAATTGGCCTAATATGGATGTCCTTAACTTTAGAATATCGTTTAGGTTTTTAGGAAACCATATGCATAACGAATATTTTTGTACTTTACTTATGATTTTTAACACACACACACTCAAACATACATTCGGAAAATGTAGGGAAATTATGACACTGAAAAGGCAAAGAAATGAAATGAAATTGGAAAAAGACATTCACAATTTAAATGTAAAAACTCAATGTACATAATAGCTACATATATTTTTTCATAATAAAATAAAAAAAAGGAAACTCTGAACTGAGAGATGGAAAAAGAAAAAATGAAAAGAAAACAATATTCCTCAGTTTTTTTTTCCTTTTTAAAGCAGATATAGTTCCTTTTATATGGCCTCAAGCCAGGTCAAAATTGTTAAGTAGTAAAATTTTTTTATGGCTTAAGTATTATGGGTGTAAAACGGTTGTGAAAACCTACAGTAGGATAGAAAAATTTCTGTTAAATATTTGAGGGTTTATATTATTTCAATATTGAAAGTTAAATGAAAATATTTGTTTAAGCCTTCTCAAAATTTGATTAAGTTAAAATATTGTCCTATTTTAAAGGAACGTTTTTTAATCTTCCCTTTTTGGTCAAAAAGTTAAATTTGACTAAGACGAATTCTCAAAGATTAAAACACAAATAATTTACATAACAATAAGAAGTTAAGGGAAACTTGTTATTTGCAGAGTTTTAAAACTTTTAGACAAGTTCCGGCAAAAGTTGCCATTAAGCGATTAATAGGAAATTATAGAAGAAATTTAAGCCTACTCGAAAATACTAAGTAATATTATATTAACTTTATATGTATGTGTTGGTATTTATACGTCATCTATTTATGTTTTAAATATTTTTACTTTCCACTGTAAGCAGCCTTATATGACTGTAACTGTTAACTTGGGTGTCAACGTTGAGATCTTTTCTAGATTTCATTTCTTTGCACTTATATTATGTTGATTTTTTATTCATAAAAATCTTTTCAACACACAAGTAGAAAGAAAAAAATCAGTTTGCATAATTTAAGTTACCTTTTACTAATTCAACACAAGTACATCTCTATCTACATAGTATAAGTATACTTACTACATTTGCACATTTATTAAAGAAGCCAAATCTGCATAATGCCAAGTGTAAGATGGTTAGAGAAAATCAAAAAAACACATATTGACAAATTGGAGTCAAATTTATAAAAGTGACATATATTTTTTTTATAATTTTTATTTAAACTATTTTGAAATTTTATTTAAAAACATAATTTTTACAGCCTGTTTTTGAAACTACAATTTTTTCAAATTGTACGTCAACTTACGAAAAAATTGAACTTTCGGTTTTTGATTTTTTTTTTTTTGAGTGAAACGAGAAAAAGCTTTTAAAATTTTGGTTCGTAAATGAAATGTATAGACGAAAGCAAATGTCAAGTCAGGCAATTAAAAAAGTCTAATCGCCTGGAAAACAAAAAACGGTTATTTATTTTTGTTTGATTAGGACATGACACAATACAATGCATTGTGTTGAAACTAGGAAAAGGTTGTGGGAGGGGGAATAAGTAGTGTTTGTGGACATTTGATTTAAACTTCCCTATATTGCAACTGGTTGGAAAAACTTCTGAGTGAAGCAAATTCTACTTACGAACTGTACCGTCTATCTGTAGAGTATCGTCTGTCTACTGGTCAATCGGCTACGAAAGGACGAGCTCTAACAGATAGACGTGTATTGCGTAAGAAAATTCATGTAACGAAAACGAGTTTCCTGATTTCGTTAGAGCACATTACAAAGTAGTAACAATAGAATTGGGTAACCTAATGTTACTGATGAGCTCTCTCCTGTACTGATGAGCTCTCTCCTGTACTCGGTCAAGAAGTTCCAACATAAACTTTGAAGCATCGGCCCATACATGAGAGTTGTATTTTACTGGTACGCAATACATGTTTCGGAATAGGGTCTATGTAAGAGTGCAAGAGAGGGTGAAAGTGCTTATTGTTGACAGCATGGTATCCAACTCTATTGAACCACTGGAGTGTCACACTTTTCTATCGTTTTTACTTTGAAATTAGGGAACTAGTTCCCAAAACTCAAATCTTCTTACGCAATACATGTCTCAGAATAGAGTCTTTGTAGGAGCTACTCGACCGAGTGTAGAAAAGGGTGAATGTGTTCGTCGGTATGCAACTCTATTGAGCCACTGGGGTGTCAAAATGTTCTATCGTTTCTAGTTACTTTGAATAGAAATCAGGGAACTTGTTCCTAAAACTCAAATCTTCTTACGCAATACATGTCTCAGAATAGAGTCTTTGTAGGAGCTACTCGACCGAGTGTAGAAAAGGGTGAATGTGTTCGTCGGTATGCAACTCTATTGAGCCACTGGGGTGTCAAAATGTTTTATCGTTTCTAGTTACTTTGAATAGAAATCAGGGAACTTGTTCCTAAAACTCAAATCTTCTTACGCAATACATGTCTCAGAATAGAGTCTTTGTAGGAGCTACTCGACCGAGTGTAGAAAAGGGTGAATGTGTTCGTCGGTATGCAACTCTATTGAGCCACTGGGGTGTCAAAATGTTCTATCGTTTCTAGTTACTTTGAATAGAAATCAGGGAACATGTTCCTAAATCTCGAACTTTTTTACTTAATACTTGCCTTTCTCATATTTTGAAAAAAAAAAAAATTTTAAATATTTTTATTTTTTGTTTTTATTTATTTTTGATTTTATTTAATTTTAGGGTTAGCATCATTTTACAAAAGTCTTACATTTTACAGGAAAAGCTTTCAGAAAAGTAATAAAATATTTCATGGCAATACTTCATTACGAAGCTTTTACTTCCAAACGAAAAAAGAAAATGAACTCAATTTAGAGCTTAATCGTTAGGCTAGTATTCGATTCCTTCTAACGTATGACAGTTTTGTGAACAGGCTGTTAATGTGAACACAAACATAATTAACCAATTTAATTAACATAACTCCATTTACTTTAAAATACAAAATATTGCTTATGTTTATGTTATCTTATAATTAAGGTAAAGTCTCTAAATTATCAATTTTTATTTTATCAATCGCAAAATATATACTTGCGAAAAACAAAAACTTTAAATATTTAAAAAAAAATATTGGAGAATAACGACCAAATCGCCACATTCGATATCGATCGAAAATATACTTTAAAAATATTTGTGTAGCATACTTTTAGAATAACCTAAATAATAAATAACATATCATTAGGCATAATCTCGAACATTGTTGCCACGACACTTATTTATTATTTCTGTAAACATTGTTCGAAATAATTGCAACCGAATTGGGATTATTTTTCAAAACAGAAATTTTTAAATATTAAAGAATTTTTGATTTTTATATTTCTTAGACAAAAAATTATCTTTTATATTCGATTTAACATTTTTAATAGAAAAGTTTTTGATAAGAATATGAGATGGCCTAACCAACCATCGAAATGCGTCGAGGAAACGTTTCCCCACCAACATTTTTTGGCTTTATCAAAAAACTATTTATTACAATAATAAAAAACTGTAATAAATTGGGATCTTAGTGTAATACACTACAGTATAACTTTTTAATAATATTTATCTTTGGATAGTTTTTCAATAAATTTGTACAAAAAATATACATATTTTTCTGTCAAAACAATTTTCTGAAAAAAAAATTTGTCTATACAAAAAATTTCTTAAATTTTTTTTTTCTATAGAAATATTTATCTTAAGAATAATTTTTAAAAAATTTTTGATAAAAAAATTTTCAATAGAAAAATTTTTGATAGAAAAATTTTCTATAGAAAAATTTTTGATAAAAAAATTTTCTATAGAAAAATTTTTGATAAAAAAATTTTCTATAGAAAAATTTTTGATAAAAAAATTTTTTTTGATAAAAAAATTTTCTATAGAAAAATTTTTGATAAAAAAATTTTCTATAGAAAAATTTTTGATAAAAAAATTGTCTATAGAAAAATTTTTGATAAAAAAATTTTCTATAGAAAAATTTTTGATAAAAAAATTTTCTATAGAAAAATTTTTGATAAAAAAATTTTCTATAGAAAAATTTTTGATAAAAAAAATTTTCTATAGAAAAATTTTTGATAAAAAAATTTTTGATAAAAAAATTTTTGATAAAAAAATTTTCTATAGAAAAATTTTTGATAAAAAAATTTTCTATAGAAAAATTTTTGATAAAAACATTTTCTATAGAAAAATTTTTGATAAAAAAATTTTCTATAGAAAAATTTTTGATAAAAAAAATTGTGGAGAGGTAAATATTATCAAAAAGAATGACTATTCGCATTTAATCCCAAATCTGTTACATTTATTTATAAATGTAACAGATCAATTTATTGATAAAAAGCCAAAAATTGTTTTCGATCTGTCTAAATTGGGGATAATCCTCCTGAAGAGATGGCCTAACCAACCACCGAAACGCGTCGAGGAATTTTGGTTTCTCCGCAAACAATTTTTGGATTTTTTTCAATAAATTGTTCTGTTACATTAATAAATAAATGTAACAAATTTGGGGTCAAATGCGAATAGTCATTCTTTTTGAAAAAAAAAAGTTTTCTTTAGAAAAATTTTTGACAAAAAAGTTTTTTATATGAAAATTTTTAATTAAAAAATTTTCAATAGAAAATTTTTTGCTTAAAAAATTTTTTATAAATATTTTATAAAAATATTTAAAAACAAGTAAGAAAGTGTTACAGTCGATCAAACCCAACCACACGATACCCTTCAATACTAAGGTCAAAGGTGTTTTTTCCCTGTATAAAGACAAATATTTGCTAAATTTTGCCATCATGCAAACATTTTCTCAAAACTTATATATTGAAGCTTTTTTCATCATTAAAAGCTAAGGTAAAATGTGGACCGATAATCGAAATTTGGCAAATTGATTACTGTTGTAACAGAAATTATGTATGCAAAAAAAAAAAAACTTAAATTCTCATTATCTTCAGATTTACGTGACTTTTGTCCCATTTATTGCGTTTTGACTCAAGAGTTTGTATGGGAGGAATGGTCAAATGTGGACCAAAATTTGGTACAGTGATTTAAGTTTACATTAGCAGTATTTGTTTTAAATATTTGTTTTAATTCGTGGCCAATATATGAATTCAGGGAAGTGGGACCCATGGGAGGTACCATAAATAATAGGCTGATTTTGACGAAGTTCAACAGACATGGTCGCACTGTTAAAAAAAATCTGTGCCAAATTTCATCAAAATTGCGACTTTAATTAAATTACTTTCATTAAAATTTTTACATGGGTTTCCAGCCAGCCTGCCGTCCAGCTAAGCGGACGTACAGGCTGACATCACTAAATCGACTTAGAAAGTTATGATAAGCCTATTGGCATACTAAAAGTTGGGACTAAGGCAAACATTTCTATGCGTTGCATACATCAGCACAAACTTATAATACCCTTTCCCGTTATGGTGGTGAAGGGTATATAAATAGAGTAGAAAACTTTTCATATTTAAAATATCAGAACTACATATTGACAAAAGTATAAAAATGCATATAATGTTCACAATATTGTAACTTATTCCTCATAAGTTCCCAGATAGTAAAAGAATTTTCTTTAAACTAAATGACAATCAAACGGATAGGTTAAGATATCAAGTTTTATTAAACTTTTTGCAAATAAATTATTTTGAAAATCTCTAATGTATGTTACACAATATTTGCTTATAAGTCTTAATTTTTTTATTGAATGCTGCGATTTGGCCCAGGATTGTTTCAAATGCGACAGTGACAGTAAGGAGAATTTACCGATATGTCTTCAAAAACGATGATGGTCAGAACGTTGCTGTTAAATGTTGTTTCGAACATGATTCGTACCTTAATTATGTGACGTCTTGTTATATATGAGTCCCCCATTAATTGGCCCCCAAGAACATAAGGCTTAGCCCTATTGGATTATTTTATTTAGGGTTATGGTTAAGGCACTTATTTATGCCGATAAACCGCAAATAATTGAATACCTGAAAGTCATCAATCGAAGAGTCATCGCCGGAAATTGGTCTTTCAGATTGTTTCTTCTAAGCGCCAACCCTAGCATGAAAGAAATCATATTTAGTTATTAATTTTGTTAAATTTCTTTCCAATAAAGCCCGTTTTATTAATACTAAAAAATATATTTCCTTGCTTTATTATGATTTAAACCTGTGTCACTCTATAAATAACATCCGTAGTCATAACATAAGTATTTAAATTTCTTACTTACGACAAAGTACGTCAAAATATTTATAGCGCCAAAGATATGAAGACAATCCTAATTAAAAGTGTCTGTCACATGTAAATAATAATGTAATTCAAATTTATCAAATAGCACTAATGAAGTTGTATTTGTTTATGGATAGAACATGCACACACAAATTTATACTTATACAAGAGTAATAACCCAGCAGTTTTAAAATGGTAGAACTTTTTCAAAACTAGGGAAGAGATATTTAATTTGAAACCATATATATTTGTCACTAAATGTTGTCAAATTGGAAAGAAATTGGACAATATGCGTACAAGATCGGAGAGCATGAAATCTAAAATATTCTCGGCCTTTGACCTTATAAGGTTGTAATTATAGGCCACTTAGGTAAGGTTAACTCCAAACAACATATTATTCCATATCCAAAATAATGAAAAGAAGTGTGCAAAAAGGTATAAGAGAATGCAAGAAAGCAAGCCAAGTTGAGTCAGCTGCAAGTAAAGGCTATATAAAGAACTTATACAAAATGTCTAGGAAGTTGTAGGACAAATAATACACTGGAACATGGAACACGTAACACATCAAGTCAGTAATAAATAATTCTATCTAATTAATACCATACAGTATATTCATTAAAATAACGGAGAATCCACCAGCAATACCAGAGGTAGAAAACACAATTAGAAGCCTAAATGCTACAAGACCCGGTCAATCGTAATATCTCTGTAGAGACGAGGTATTCAATGAAAACCCTTTAAACATATCGAGGATTTGGAATATGCCTACCTTTAGAAAAATAATGAAACTATTGCTGCTGAATTTTGGGCAGCTGGGCTGACAATCAAAATTTTCAAATCCAAATGCCATCAATGTGCTAAGCAATAAGTATCTACTGAACGCGACACATCGTCTATAGAGAAGAAGTCGTCGTTCACTATCGCAATCACTATCCTTTACAACATTGACTACTGCATTTCCATACCACTCTTCGATCTATCCTTTACTGTGGACATCCTCTGGAACACCGCATGATTTTATAAAAGGGCTCCTGAAGATATAAATAGATGGGTGTAAGTCAAAAAGGGGACTAGATGGAGAACTTTTTTTCCAACTATAAGGGACAACATTTTTTTTAAACTCTCAGAACGTTTTAGTATTAAACAGGCTTAAACAACTGCCATGTATAGGGCGACTAAATGGCTAAGATACCACAAAATAAACAATAGATATGGCAATACATTTTAATATAGAAATCTTCCGGTTATGTAGTTAACAATAAACCAGGCAAAGGCTGGAGCTCTTCTCTGTCAGGAGAACGAGAGCAGTCTATATAGATCGTTTAATATAAAAAAGACCTAACTGGATTTTTATCAGTTAACAGGAAAAGGAAAAAGCTATCTTAGATAACTGAAAAATTAGGTTTAATTAGGCTTGAGTTCATTTAATTTTCAAATTATTAATTTTGAAAATTTTAAAAGTAATTGTGGAGAAAAACTGAAAAAATTATTTTTGAACGCGGCTAGTGGATTGCAATTTCTGTCCCGCCACAGGACGTCATCAGCACTTAGCGTCCTCGACCACAGTCGAGTTGTCAAATTGCAGAGATAATCATCAATTTAACTTATTGAGTTTGATCGAACATCACTACGTTTAATTGATTGTGTATTCTCCTATTACTTGTTTTGCTCGATCTTTTCACTTGCCGTTGGCATGTAGAGAAGAACAAGATAACTTCATTAAAATAAAACCAAGTAAAAAAAGCTATAGTTGGTCAAGCCCGACTATATGATACGTTTTCAGTTATCGCATAATATTTATAAAATATTTATCTCTACAAAGTTTTAGTAATAAAATGCAGTTATCTTTAGATTTATAAGCGTATTTGTGCTTTTCTGGGTATATGCAAGACCTTTTAGAATATGTATTATATGGGAGGCATGGTCAAATATGCGTAGCTGCCACAAATTAAGCTTTTGTTGCTTTCGTCTCAAGAGTGAAGACATTTGTACAATAATAATGACGTTTTTTTTTTCATCGACTCGTTTCGATAGCTGGTCGGACCATCGTCATCATGATTAGAAGAATCCCTAATTATAGATAGATCGAAAATCTCTAATGATAAACTAATTCGCGGAGCAAATAAATACGAATAATGGTGTCTATGAAAATCATTAGCAAAATAAAGCAAAGATTAACGAAGCTTTGAAAAAAAAACAAATAAGAAAGTGCTATAGTCGGTCAAGCCCGACCATACGATACCCTTAACCACTAAGGTCAAAGGTGTTCTTTTTCTTATATAAAGACAAACATTTGTTAAATTTTGCCATCATACAAAATTTTTCTTAAAACTTATATATTTAAGCTGTTTCCGTCATTTAGACTTATATGAGAGCTAGAGTCAAATGTGGACTATTTTCTCGAAATTTGACAAATTGATTATAGTTTTTACGAAAATGCAAAAATAAACTCAAAATTCCCATTTTCTTTACATTTACGAGCGTTTTAATGGTTTTTGTCTCATTTAGTGCGTTTTGAGAGAAGAGTTTGTATGGGATTTCAACGAAATTTGTCACAGTGATGAAAGTTTACAAAGGCAGTACTTTTTTAAATTACATGAAAAATATTGATATTTGTGGTCAAAATATCAATTCCGGTTAGCGGAACCTATGGATGGTACCATAAATAATGAACCTAATTTCAATAGCCATATATATATATATATATATATATATATATATATATATATATATAATATATATATATAATTCCCCGACAACATTCCAATTGGAACAAGGGATACTTCTCTCATACAATGAGCTGCATCCGATTCTATTTTTAGACTCATTGAAAGGGACCTACGTTTTAACTCTGGCTCCGAATGGCAAATGCATTAGTTACAGAAGTTTTACATAGATAAATTCTCAATAACCAGTGACTAGCTGAGTTATAAGGTGAACCGCCGCTATTTTTGGAAAATTTATTTTTTCAAGTGAGTCTGCCCAGTGATCGAACTTGTGCCTCTGGTGTGATGACTAACCTGATATACCATAGCGGTTCACAATCAAAAAATTATCTGTGCCAAATTTCAGCAAATATCTACATGTTCTTTGATTACATGGTTTACATGTATGGTCCAGACAGCCGTCCAGCCAGACGGATGGACGGACTGACATCGCTAAATCTACTCAGAAAGTCTATTGATATACTAAAAAGTGGGTCTAAGATAAATATTTCTATGCGTTACATACATCAGCACAAACTTTCCACATATGGTGGTGAAGGGTATAACATATTACTTTCCGAACAACACTAAAATATTTATTTGAATCAACCATTGCTAATGAATCTATGCTAGTATCTCTAATTAAGTAATTAGAAATTTTAAAATCATCCTATTTAATACAAAATAATACTTTCATTAATATTGTATGTATATTTTTTTATCTTGTAAAAGAAAATTTAAATTAGCTTTTGTCTCAAATTGCATGTAGGAGTATGAATGTGTTCACATAAGCAAATAATATAATTAAAGTCAATACAGTCTATGAATAAAGTTTAAAGGTAAAGTTTAAGTCGTTTCTATTTCAAAAAATTTAACACTCCGTCATGCACATGTTTCGGTAGTCACATACCTAGCGCATGTATCTGGCCAGATACACTATGTATTTTAATACATTAATGTGAAAAAAATATATATTTTTTTGAAAATACTGTATTGTTATATTGTTAGCAAGCCAGGCATATACATATTTGCAATTTTTTCTTAGTACAAGTACTTAGTACATACCAAAACAACTACCCAGGAAAAACACTAATGACAAATAAAACAAGAAAAATTCAATTTTCTGTTTTATTTCGAAAAAATTATTGTTTTTAAGTATGTTTTGATTAATTTTGATTCAAAAATTAGTAGTTATATATTATATAATTGTGGCAAGAACCAGCCGCCAAAAGAATACCGATGAGTGCATCCAATTCCAATTAGATTAGTTACATTCCAGAAATTGTGTATAACAAATGTTTTATGCATGAAATATGTTGACTTATACCAGTTCCAATATTTGGCTCATTTTTATACCAAAAAGTACCATTCTTACTATGGAAAGGATATTGGCAGGATAATTGTCACTATCAAACACTTTATTTGGTTCGATTACCAAATAATTTTCGATATCTTAGGCAAAGTCATCATTTGGCATATAATTTGTACTAAGCAACAATAACTCAGAATGCAAATATAGTGCAGTTTCATTTGATTTGAATAAACAAACGCAAAAACATTAAAAAATTCAAGTAAAATACATAATTCTTTGTACAAACTACAAGTGTATCTGGCCAGATACATGCCCTACGTATGTGATGTGTTGATGAAAAAACTCACACAAGTTGCTTTTGTTGTTGTTTTTAAAATCTTTTTTTTTACAAATGATAGCTAACAATATTTGTAGAGGATACCTGGAGACTCAAACCGCTAGCTGCATTATAAATTTATTCAAATCGCTGTTAAATTCTTAAATGATCTGGCCAGATACATGCGCATGATGGAGGGTTAATGTTGCTAGAATAGTTTCTAAAATATCACTGCTCAAAAAAGTCATAGTTCTTTAATTCCTGTGTGATATTTATATTTGTCCTTTTTATAAAGATTTCTTTAACCTCTTATATAATTTTCTTCACTGTATTTTATTAATTAACAAATATAATGAGATTTAACACAAGATTTTAATAAGAAAGTTTATATCAATATGTAGATAATTATATGGTTTTGGTGTTGGAAAACCAAAATATTTCCTCAACATATTAACGCATTTGTTCACGCTTCATGCGAAATATTTACAAATTTAATCAAAAACTTTTTCCGACATTGGTTAAATGCCAAACATTTATTTATTAAGTCGTCAGAGTTGAGGAGCAACAAGAAAAAAAAAAAAATATTTGAAAATTTTATTAATTTAAATAAATTCATGCGGTTTTGATTCCACGAGATAGAGAAATACTTGTGAGGATTTAATGAAATAGATGATTCAAAGAATAAAAGCTCTTGGTTTATTCGTATAACCACACAAATTTAAAGCAGTTTTTTTTAAATTTTGATAAATTGAAAAATTTTAAGAACTATGGTATCACAAAATTATTAAAATGAAAGGAATAAACTTTTCGAGAAGCGCCTTAAGGTGCAGTACAATTTTTTCGACTTCAAAACGCATAGCATGTGGTAAAATTATGCCACCACAAAACAACATTTTGGTCTTATATGCTAAATGATACCCATTTATATAAAATATTGATGCTCATTAAAATCAAAGTCTAATGAAAAAAAAATCAAAACCATTGAATTGTAAATATTTCAATATAAAATCTCCATATAATTATAATATTTATCAAAATTCATTTTTATAGACGTTAATATATAGTTACATAAATCTATATAAAATTTAGCATTTACAGCATTTTAATTATAGTATTTATTATAATAAATTTCCAAAGCTTAACGATTTCCAAATAAAACTAAATAAAATACAATTATACAACTATAACATGAAATAAAATGCAAAACGTTGATTATTTACCAGGAAAATATGCAAAAACTGTCCTCCCCGAACACCCTATATGCGGTATATCTATGACAAAATACTAGGCCTAGTTTTACGTATCAGAAGTATTTAATTTTAATTTAAAAATTTTTAGAATTAGTAATGCAGTCATTAACCCATTTTCGGCCGCTGTTCGTACTTGCGAACAGTAAATTTACTGAATTTGATTGCAAAGTTACAAAGTGTTGTACATTAATTTGTTAAAATTTAATGATTTCATTACTTAGTATAAAGTCTTAATTTTAATTAGCCGTTATAAAAAAATCAAAAATGTATTTTGTATTTTGCCTGCGGGGGTATTTTTGGAGACACTTTTTAGGAAGATTTTTAAAAATCTGCAAAAAAATATAGATTGTTCAAATATGTTCAAACTAAGTAAAGTGAATTTGTCTAAATAATTTAAATGACTAAACGTAAATAAAAAATCTGAATAAAAGATAGTATTTATACTAAATTATAGCTGTTTCTTTAACTGTTCGCAAGTGCGAACATTGGCTGCTATTTAGAGAATATTCTTCTTTGATACAATGTTGTTTAAAAGTATATTTTTATTTAATAAAACATACAAACAATCCATACAAGAAACAAGTTCAAGGAGATAAAACGCTTTCTTCATTTCAACGACAATAATAACCTGGATAAAGATGATAAGCTATCAAAGGTAAGGAATGCTATCTATTCTACTTGATTTTTAAAAATTTTAACTGTCAATTAGATTCGTCTGTTATTTGATCTTGCGAACAAGAAATATATACAATTTGGTGTATGGAGTGAACTACTGTCGATTGATGAGCAAATGGTCCCATACTTTGGTCGTCAGTCATGCAAAATGTATATCCGGAATAAACCAATTCGCTTCGGTTACAAAATTTGGTGTTTGTGTTCGAATGGTGGTTATTTGTTTAGTTGTATACCATATTCTGGTTCGAGTGACAACTACGATCGTCAAGTTGGCTTGGGTGCAGATGTGGTTTTAAGACTATTGGAATGTGTAAAAGATCCCATTATCTATCAAATTTATTTTAACAACTTTTTCACAGCATATCATTTGATGTGTCTTTTAAGTGAAAAAAAGGTTTTGCGCTACGGGAACTGTTAGACCCAATCGAATTGCAAAAGCCCCGCTACGTACAGGAAAGCAGTTGAAGCGGGGAGAAACGGACTATCAATACGATTCTATATTGGTTTGTCGTTGGGCAGATAACAAAGAGGTAACGGTTCTCAGCAACTTCCAACAGCCATGGAAAAAGGACGTAAAAAAATACGAGAATGTTCCACAACCATTGCTCCTCAGCTCCTACAATAATGGGATGGGGGCGTAGACCTTCACGACAATGCCGTCTCAAATTACAGAATAAATATACGGTCAAAAAAGTGGTATTGGCCTTTATTTATTTCTGTTCTAAGCTCCTCAGTCACTAATGCTTGGAAACTGCACTGCTTCTTAAAACAGAAAGACAAGAAAAATATGCTGTCTCAAAAACAATTCCGAGTAAGCGCAAGCAAAGCTTTGCTACTTACATCCAAAACAGATGATGAACCCGCACAGGAAAGATGCGACAAAAGCATTAATTATCAATTGCCAAATATTGCAGGGGAGCATATTTCAATAGTTCAACCACAAGGGAAACCTCGCAGGTGCCAACTTAAAGGATGTGGCAAACCAATCAAATGGATGTGCCAAAAATGCAAACTCCATTTGCATCCAAAATGCTTTGAAAAATTTCATTTAAAATAAAACATTATTATTTTTATATCCTAATAAATATATTTTAAAAACATTGAATATTTGTTATTATCTTATTTTTAAAATCTTTATAAATGAACAAAAGTTTCATGTCAAATAGCAGCCAATGTTCGCACTTGCGAACACCCATTTCCGGGACTCATGGACTGGGTAGCGTAAAACCGACAACGGATTTGGAGTCAGAAGACCCAAATTACTATAAAATGTGTATACGTTTTCAGAAATATCACGTTTGAATTTTCTTGGCCGAATATGGGTTAAAAGCATTTTACTTTTGAAAATTATATAAAAGTAATAATAATAAATGCATTTAAATGTATACTCGTATTTGTTTAACATTGATAACATTTGGTTACCAAAAATGCAAATAATTCATTAGACATAACTCACATCCTCTATTTTGGGTTCTTTTTTCAATCGGACAATAGAGGATGTTGTTGATAACAGAGTGAAAATTCTAAAATATATATTATCATTTATAATTTATACAATAGTTATGCGTATTAATGCTAAATTATAAATTAGACCGCATTGATAGTATTCACATACAGAAGCATGTATACATATACTCGTACAGTAGGGTGCTTCCTGTTATTTAAGTTGTTGAAAAATTTTTCTCTTAAACTATAAGAGATAAGGGCCCTATTTCACTAAACTACAATTCTACAAGTTTACAAGTTACAATTACAAGTCTAATTCTTACAAGTGCTGTTCAATTGTGTTTCATTAAAATTTTCACAACAATTGTAGCTTTTTGGACTTGTAAACTACAATTTCTACAATTACAATTTCTAAAATTACAATTATAATAAAATAAAATATTTTGATAAATATATGGAGTCAAATAAAAAATACGATTTTTATGAAATTTTATATATATGTACATTCTCCTAGCCTAGACAATTTTTACACTCCTTCAAAATTTTAATTTAGCTTTGGTTCAAATTTTATGGCGGTTCAAAGTTCGCTTTTTTCAATATTTTTTCAGAAACATGTTACATTTTAGTTATAGGCGTATAAAGTATATGCCTATAACTTTTGATACGGTTATCAGATTTTTATAAGACTAGGCTCATATTTTAGCATATGCCCTGTAGTTTTATGCTCTTTTAATTAAAAAGTTTTTTGTTTTCCGATCCACCATGAGCCCATTTTTTGGTTTTCGTATTTTGTTGTCTATACTATTATTCACATTTGAGAGAATGATAAAGAAAATGGAAGATATGCTTTTTGAGATATCCTTGAGTCAAGGACATCATTGATCTCTCTTGTTCTGCATACGCTTCATCACTATAGGTGGAAAGGCTATTATAAGTTTGGGCTGATATATATAACGCATAGAAATATTGGTCTTAGTTAGACCACCTTTTAGTATAACAACGGATTTAGAATTACTTCCTGAGCCGATTAAACGATGTCAGTCCGTCCGTCCATCTGGCTGGAACCCCATGTAAACCTTGTAATCAAAGTACATTTCGCAGTTCTCAAGATAATTTGATTAAATTTGGCAAAAACAATTATTTTGGTAGTGTGCTATTAAAATTCGTCAAAGCAAACTAAATTCGTTAAGGTACACTAAGTAATGGACTATTATTAATCGAAACATATTTAAAAACAAATAAAATAAATAAATGGTAATTAATATTGATTTGGTTTTGTGTTAATTTTAACTAATTTTTATTAAAAAATAGTTAAAAACCAAATTTGAATTCAATTTATCATTCACTTGTAACTTTTTTTGAGAGTCTCCGTCGACCCTATACTTTTTTTTCTACAATTCTACAAGTGTACAAGTACAAATTTAGATTAGTGAAACAAAACCACTTGTAGAAGTTCGACTTGTAAACTTGTGAATTGTCAAAATCACTTGTAGTAAATTGTTAAAAATTTGTAATTGTATTTTAAACACAATTATTTACAAGTTCACAATTTTACAGGCAAAAACACTTGTAATTGTAAACTTGTAGCTTAGTGAAATAGGGCCAAGGTAGTACAATAAACATGTTTTTTTCTTAATTTTTTTAAGAAGTTTTCGAAAATATAAAAATATTTTAGATCGGACCAAGTTGCCGAAAGTTATACGGACCAAAGGTTTTATATACCCTAGGTAGGCAATTTGGGCTCTACAGTGGGCCACATTGTAGAGCCCACTGCGCTACCGACAAATGCGTTCTTAAACATTGATCTAAAAGCACACCTCTTCTATTCACGTTCCAAATTTTGTCAAAATCCGTCTAGTAGTTTAGAAATTGCTGAGCTAATACCAATGTGCACCATTAACATTATTTTCAATAATAATATAATAATATTTTTAACTTTTAAACGAAAGAATATATCTATAACCGACTTGCATAAGTATTATTTAGAATTTTATTACAAATTAAACGAATATTTTTAAAAATTTTGGTCCTCAGATGCGTCCACCAGATCAAAAAAAGCTTAAAAAAATAGGTAAAAAATCAACCCAAAAATTCCTTTTTACCCTAATATCTCGAAACCCAAAGGAAATAACCTACACATGTGAGCGTATTTTTTGTAGATCTTTTCAAGGACAACTTAAGTTTAAAATTTCTTTTCAATCCATCCATAAATGGATTTTTGGCGTATTTTTAAAAAAGTCGAACACCCAAAGTGACCAACTTTGAAGGTTCATCAATCACTCTCCCGACCCCTCATGGACCAGTGCTTTTGAAAACCAACTCGAATACTCCTTGGCTATAACCATACCAAATTTCCAAAAAAAAACGTCTTTAAACCACTGTGTGGTGGTGAAGTTAGTATCTTATAGGGAATTTATCACATTTTAGGCTTACATTACGTATAATTGATATTTGGTATTTGGTTAACATTATATATTAAGTATACGCAACCAAGCTTTCTAAAACAAAAGAGCCTAAACTATGAAAAATTCTCCTTCAAATTAATTTTTAAATTATTATTTGATGTACCACAACCAAACGAATGATGCAGTAGCTCTACTTTTTGGGGCTACTTTCATAGACAATTATTGAATTAAAATTACAGAATTGAGTCCCGAATCAATCACCTGAAAAATGTTGTACTGTGTTATATGAACAAAATGTGTTAAACGGAAGTGTGGAAACTATCTTTGGACCCATTTGTATAGTTTTAGTTTAAACTTAAGCCAATCAGATTTAATTTTACTGAAATGTAAAAATATCAAAAATAGCTTGCCTTAAATTGAGAAAAGCAAACATAACATCAAAGTTCTAATAGTTTTTTTTAATATGTATCCCAAACCAGTGGATAGAAAACAAAAGATCCGATATTGGAAATTACACTGTCAAAATTTGGAAACAAAACGAAAATTTTAAATACAAAAATAAGCTATATTAAATTTATTCCAAAGAAAAATTTTCCATATAATTTTTTTTGCTATTGATAAGTTTTGCATTTAAAATTGTTTTTGAAGAAAAATTTTCAATTTTTTTTTATAGAAAAATTTTAAATTTATGTTTTTTTTTGTAGTGAAATTTTCCATATGAAATTATTTCTATTGAAAATGTCCTTATACACATTTTTTTGTTAAGAAGAATTTTTTATATAAAATTTTTTGAATAGAAAAATTTTCCATAAAAAATTTTTATAGACAAATTTTGCCCACAAAATTTTTTTTATATAAAAAATTTTCCATATATGCATATTTTTTGTATAGAAAAATTTTCATCATATCATTTTTTTTTTTTTGTAAAAATAAGTGTTCAATGTAATATTCTTTGTAAAGAAAAATTTTTAATATAAATTTAATTGTGTAGAAAAATTTTCAACATAAAATTATACATAATGTGAGGTTTTCGCTCTGTCTAGAATTAGGGATAATCCTCCTGATGAGATGGTCTAACCAACCATCGAAACGCGTCGAGGAAAGGATTCCCCACCAACATTTTTTGGTTTTATCAAAAAACTATTTATTACAATAATAAATAATTGTAATAAATTGGGATTCTTAGTGCAATACACTACAGTAAAACTTTTTAATTAAATGTTTGATGTCCCAAATTTTGATAAACATTTTAAATAAATATACGGCTGCACATGTGCCAAGCTTTAAAATAAACTTTTGTTTATTTAAATCTTTCTTTGAACCCCCTTTATAGCACTTTTGTCTTAGTCGCCAACAAAGCAACAACAAAAGTGTGGGAAATAAAGAAATGATAAAACTGAAAAATGTTTGTGTGTTTCTGTTCGGATGATGATCTGCGCTTTATGTTGATATTTGTTGGACACAATAATAATAATTCGTATTTATTCAGTCCCTCAAATTATACATAATGTGAGGTTTTCGCTCTGTCTAGAATTAGGGATAATCCTCCTGATGAGATGGTCTAACCAACCATCGAAACGCGTCGAGGAAAGGTTTCCCCACCAACATTTTTTGGTTTTATCAAAAAACTATTTATTACAATAATAAATAATTGTAATAAATTGGGATTCTTAGTGCAATACACTACAGTAAAACTTTTTAATTAAATGTTTGATGTCCCAAATTTTGATAAACCTTTTTAATAAAATTTGTTCTATAGAAAAATTTTCGATGAAAATTTGTGCTATAGAAAAATTTTCAATGAACAATTTTTTTAATATTAGGCTATATTTGTGATATATTTTTGACAATTCCAATTTATTTTTATCGATTTCCAAAAATTGACAATTTAAAACAATTTTTCAAAAATTTACTATTTTTATAGGAAATTTTTCAAAAATTTACTATTTTTATAGAAAATTTTTAAAAATTTACTATTTTTATAAGAAATTTTTTAAAAATTTACTATTTTTATAGGAAATTTTACAAAAATTTACCACTTTTATAGGAAATTTTGCAAAAATTTACTATTTTTATAGAAAGTTTTTCAAAATTTACTATTTTTATATGAAAATTTTCAAAAATTTACAATTTTTATAGGAAATTTTTCAAAAATTTACTATTTTTATAGGAAATTTTTCAAAAATTTACTATTTTTATAAGAAATTTTGCAAAAATTTACTAATTTTATATATATTTTTCAAAAATTTACTACTTTTATAGGAAATTTTTATGGGAAATTTTTAAAAAAATTTACTATTCTTATAGGAAATTTTTAAAAAATTTACTGTTTTTATAGGAAATTTTTAAAAAATTTACTACTTTTAAAGGAAATTCTTAAAAAATTTACTACTTTTATAGGAAATTTTTAAAAAATTTCCTAGGAAATTTTTCAAAAATTTACTATTTTTTTAGGAAATTTTTCAAAAATTGACTATTTTTTTGGGAAATTTTTATAGGAAATTTTTCAAAAATTTACTATTTTTATAGGAAATTTCTAAAAATTTACTATTTCTAAAACTTTAAAAAGATTAAGCAGTTCTCACAAAAATGCTTACAGCCACCCTAATATGAAATATACAGAATTCGTTGATGTTTCAATATTGACTTCGTTTATGATGAATAATATATTCGCAGGTATTTAATGTTTAAATAAAAATGCATATATAAATAAATCAGATTGTTGTATAAAAACTAAACTAAATATCTTTTTTTTTTAAACATAAAATTCTATACCATAAAATACTAAAATGTTATCAATTTCAAATAATTTGTGTTTATTTAATTCTAAGAATTAATTTAAATTTTCAAAACTTTCAAATTGTTATTACATATAACTTTATTCGGTTAAATGTATTCTACTTATTATCTGACTTAAAGTAGTCATTAGTTTCTTGGTTATTTTCTAGTTAAATACTCACACAAAACTACTTACAAGGAAAAAGCCCTCAACGTTTGCCATCTATTTGGGTTGAGTATTATTGATAGTAACCAATAATTAGGTAATTGCTTATTTATCATAAGCAATAGCTAATGGAACTTTTTAATTGATTATAGCTTGATTGAAATAGTAAGGGCAGATATAGTAATTTTATAAGTGAAACATAAATAGAAGTATGTATGTACGAAGACCATATACTCCGGGTAGTATATAGACCAGAGTCTCTGATGGAATCAAGCCTACACCCTCCGTACAAGCAGTCCAGGACACTACCATAATAAAACTCGGGCTTCCATATATGAGTTAATTAATTACATAGAATATTATATTCCGAGAGTTCTATTTAATACCGATTATGAATCAAATATAATATTTTTAGGGAGAGGTAAAAAAACTACTTAATATCTAATAATAATGCATGTATTTAATTTTCAGTGAATTTATATTATTAATTGAATTTATTTCAATCAAACAATTTCTAGGAGTTGATGAAAATCTATTAGTTTTGGTTAAATATAAGCTCAACTGTATTTTTCAATGAAGAAAGTTTTTTAGTTGAAACTAACTCTTGTACTAAGTACAAGAGTTAGTTAATGTATTTTCAACTAAAAATCTTTCTTCATTGAAAAATACAAACTATAATCTTTTCTTAGAAATATAATTCAATAATTACTTCCATTTTCTTGAAAATACTCCAATCTAACATTAAAATAAATATCTTTAATTTTCCTTTCAATAACCATTATCAGCTTATCTTAACGACTAAACAAGCGAAATTATAAGATTTCACTCTTAACAGAAAAGCAACAAATTTTATATTCTAAATTCAACAAATGATTCCAAATAAATACTTAGTATAAATTATCAAATTCTTATTAGTTGGAATAATTGCAAAACAAAAAAAAAATACAATTAAACGAAAACGAACGGAATTATTTTAATTCGTAGTTGAAATAAGAAAATCTCCTTTTTATCGCAAGTAAAAACATTTCATTCGTTTTCAGTTAAGTAATCCGATTTAATTCTACTTTAAAATTTTTCTTTTTGTTTCTTTCATTTGTAACTATTTTAATACCTAGAAATCAAATATGAAAACGAAAATCCAGAACAATTCTTTAGCAATGGAATTATACTTAAAGGCAAAGAATTGCGACAAACGGTTGAAATTGTTTTCTCAAGCTGATAAAATGGAGCTGGTTGTTTGTTTTTAAATTTTACTACAAGTTTTTTCACTGGATATGTTTGCCTCTATTCTTGAACATGTTCCAATTTCCACTTTTAGTATTTAACTTATTTGCATATAAATTCGTTAAAACAATAACAACTTACAACACTCACACACCTACACCAATATAGTACATACAATCTTAAACCTTACATTCTACTTGCTTCAAGACAGAAAAAATCCTGCCGAAATCCTAAAAAGATTCAGAACAAATATTTGGAAGAATTAAAAAAAAATGATATTTTTATAGAAAATTTTCCAAAAATTTAAAATTTTTGTAGGAAATTTTTAAAAATTTACCATTTTTATAGGAATTTTTCAAAAATTTACTATTTCTGTAGCAAATTTTTCAAAAATTTACTATTTTTAAAGGACATTTTTTAAAAATTTATCATTTTTAAAGGAAATTTTTCAAAAATTTACTATTTTTATAGGAAAATTTTCAAAAATTTCTTATACTTTTAGGATTTTTTTTTAAATTTACTATTTTTATACGAAATTTTTAAAAAATTTACTATTTTTATAGGAAATTTTTTAAAAATTTACTATTTTTATACGAAATTTAAAAAAAAATTACTATTTTTATAGAAAATATTTCAAAAATTTACTATTTTTATATAAAATTTTTCTGTTTTTATAGAAATTTTTGAAAAATTTACTGTTTTTATATTAAATTTTTCAAAAATTTATTTTGTTTACAGAAAGTATTTTAAAATTTAACAATTTTTATAGCAAATTTTTCAAAATTTTACTATTTTTATAGGAAATTTTCTAAAAATTTACTATTTTTATAGGAAATTTTTTAAAATCTTACTTTGTTTTTGTGAATTTTTTTAAAAATTCACTTTGATTTTCGGAAAATTTTCAAAAATTTACTATTTTTATAGGAAATTTTTCCAAAATTTACTATTTCTGTACGAAAATTTTCAAAAATTAATTTTTTTTATAAAAAATTTACTATTTTTGTAGGTAATTTTTTTAAAAATTTACTATTTTTATAGGAAGTTTTTTAAAAATTTTCAATTTTTATTGAAAATTTTTTAAAAATTAACTTTGTTTTTGAGAAATTTTTTAAAAATTCACTTTGATTTTAAGAAATTTTTCAAAAATTTATTATTTATATAGGAAATTTTTCCAAAATTTACTATTTCAGTACGAAAATTTTCAAAAATGTACTATTTTTTTAGGAAAGTTTTCAAAAATTTACTATTTTTATATAAAATTTTTAAAAAAGTTACTATTTTTATATGAAATTTTTTAAAAATATACCTTTTTTATAGGTTGTTTTTCAAAAATTTACTGTTTTTATAGGAAATTGTTCAAATCTTTACTATTTTTATAAGAAAAATTTGCTATTTTGATATTAAAAATTTTCTATTTTGATAGGAAAAATTTACTATTTTGATTTTTTAAAAATTTACTATTTTTATAGGAAATTTTTTAAAGATTTACTTTGTTTTTGGGAAAGTTTTTAAAAATTCACTTTGATTTAAGAAATTTTTCAAAAATTTACTTTTTATATAGGAAATTTTTCCAAAATTTACTATTTCAGTACGAAAATTTTCAAAAATTTACTATTTTTATAGGAAAGTTTTCAAAAATTTACTATTTTTATATAAAATTTTAAAAAAATGTACAATTTTTATAGGAAATTTTTTAAAAATTTACCTTTTTTATAGGTAATTTTTCAAAAATTTACTGTTTTTATAGGAAATTGTTCAAATCTTTACTATTTTCATGAGAAAAATTTACTATTTTGATATTAAAAATTTTCTATTTTGATAGGAAAAATTTACTATTTTGATAGGAAATTTTTTCACTTTTCTACTTTGATTTAAGAAATTTTTCAAAAATTTACTATTTATATAGGAAATTTTTCCAAAATTTACTATTTCAGTACGAAAATTTTCAAAAATTTACAATTTTTATAGGAATGTTTTCAAAAATTTACTATTTTTATATAAAATTTTGAAAAAATTTACTATTTTTATAGGAAATTTTTCAAAAGTTTACCTTTTTTATAGGTAATTTTTCAAAAATTTACTGTTTTGTAGGAAGTTGTTCAAAACTTTACTATTTTTATAAGAAAAATTTACTATTTTAATAGGAAAAATTTTCTATTTGGTTGGAAAAATTTACTATTTTGATAAGAAATTTTTTATAAATTTACTATTTTTATAGGAAATTTTTTAAAGTTTTACTTTGTTTTTGGGAAATTTTTTAAAAATTCACTTTGATTTTAGGAAATTTTTCAGAAATTCACTATTTTAATAGAAAATTTTTACAAAAATTTTTACTATTTTTGTACTAAAATTTTCAAAAATTTGCTATTTTTATAGGAAAATTTTCAAAAATTTATTATTTTTATATACAATTTTTCAAAAATTTCAATTTTTATAGGTAATTTTTTGAAAAAATTCACTCTTTTTATAGGAAATTTTTCAAAAATTCACTGTTTTTATTGGAAATTTTTCAAAAATTTATAATTTTTATAGGAAATTTTTGGAAAAATTTACTATTTTTTATAAGAAATTTTTCAAAAAATTTACTATTTCTATATGAAAATTTTTCAAAAATTTACTATTTTTATATGAAATTTTTCAAACATTTACTATTTTTATAGGAAATTCTTCAAAAATTTACTATTATTTTAGGAAATTTTTCAAAAATTTACTACTTTTATACGAAATTTTTCAAAAATTTACTATTTTTATACGAAATTTTTCAAAAACTTACTATTTTTTTCAAACCTTTATTATTGTTATAGAAAAATTTTGAAAAATTTATTATTTTTATAGGAGATTTGTGGTAAGGTGTCATTGAAGCTATTATCTAGAATGAATAGTATTCCAGTTAGAGAAAATTTTCAAAATAATAAAATCCTATTAATTTCAATAATCGATAAGCAGAATTCAATAATTTAGGCTTTAAAAAGCTACACATGAAAAGTATATTTTCCTTGGTCTCTTCAAAGATAAAACTACAATATATTTATTTCTGTGCCTTTTTTCTGATATAATCTTACTTTTGTTAAATCAAGTGTAGAAATTCTACTGATTGAATTCGAATTGAAAAGCAAAAAATGGAAAAAAGTATGTAAATGTATAAAAGATTCGCAGACATGAATTCAATAGCAGCATCAAGGACTTCAGACACATATAGGATTAAGGAAAACAAACAGATATTCAGAATATATACAGATATACATACGACATATACATTCATACATATGCATACGATTTTGTGAATGAATTTAATTTAATTTTGTTTTTGTTTTTATATTACCTTTATTTTGATTTCGTCTTTCTTTGCAAATGTGTGGGTAAATATAAAAATTCAACAATGAAATCATGTTTTCGTGTCCTTTTTTGTTCTCATTCTATTTGATGTTTCGGATATATGAGCACATCTTATTTGTATGTCTGTGAGTTTTTATTTACATATACATATGTACATTTACATACACATTTGTATACGCTATACTACAGTTCTAAAAAGCAATTGCATAATTTTATGGAAGTCTATTATCGATTATATTACATAAATCGCTCTTTTCATAAATTTCATTAAGATATTATTAACTATGAGTTATATAAATCTTTAATTAAAAACAGTACATGATGTAGGGATCATATGGTCTGACTTGACCTGCTACAAAAACTTCATATTCCTTTAAGTATGTTCTTGTTAGTTGTAAGTATGTGTTTTAAATCGAATTGAATGCATGTTTCAACATTATCGACAATTTATATATTTTCCATTTCCTTTAAAGTTTCACACACAGATTTCCGGTATAACTAAAATTAGATCACTCAGGCACACACACATTTACAGACGTAATTTTTTACACTGAATAACAATTACTCGTTATCGTATTATCAATTTTATTAAAATTATCTATAAATATGAATTTTTGTGAATATTCTTATATTAGTAAGCTTTTGACGAACTTTTTAGAATAAGTAAAATTTTTTTTTTAAATTTCCTATAAAAATCATAAATTTTTGAAAAGTTTCATATAAAAATAAACCATTTTTTATAAAAATGGTAAATTAACAAAAAAGGTTTTTGAAATATTTTAAAAAATTCCTATGAAAATAGTAAATTTTAAAAATTTGATATAATATGAATTTTTTTTGAAATTTCGTATAAAAACAGAAAATTTTTGAAAAATTTTCCTAAAGAAAACTTGTAAATTTCCCAAAGAAAAATTGTATTTTTTTTAAATTTCTCATAAAAATAAATTTTTGTAAAATTTTCTATAGAAATAAGAAATGGTAATAAAATTTCCCCCAAAATATATAAGAAACTTTTCAAAAGTTTCTTATAGAAAAATGTTTGAAAAATTTTATATATAAAAAAAAGAATTTTTGAAAAATTGCTTATAAAATTAAGAACTTTTAAAAAAAATTTATAAAAATTAGAAATTTTTTAAAAATTTCTTATAAAAAATTTTTTATAAAAAAAAATAAATTTTTAAAAAATTTCTTATAAAAATAGGAAATTTTTAAAAATTTCTTATAAAAATAGGAAATTTTTAAAAATTTCTTATAAAAATACGAAGTTTGTATAAAAAAAGAAATATTTGTAAAATGTATTAAAAAATTAAAAATAAGAAATTTTTAAAAAAATTTAATAAAAATAAGATATTTTCGAAAAATTTCTTATAAAAATTAGAAATTTTTCGAAAATTTCTTATGAAAATACTAAGAAGTTTTTGAATGATTTCCCATAAAAAATGGAAATTTTTGAAAATTTTTTTATAAAAATAAGAAATATTTTATTATCAAGAAATTTGTGAAATATTTCTCATAAAAATAAGAAAGTTTTAAAAAATTTCTTAAAAATAAACAACATTTTTGAAAATTTTCTTGTATAAGAAATTCTTGAAAAATTTCTTATAAAAATAAGAAATTTTGGAAAATTTTCTAATAAAAATAAGAAAATTTTAAAAAATTTCTTACAAAAATTATAAATTTCAGAAAAATTTCTTAAATGAATACGAAACTTTTAAAAAATTTCCTATAAGAATAATAAATTTTAAAAAATTTCTCATAAGAATAAGAAATCTTTGAAAAATTTCTTATAAGAATTTTTTTTTTTTAATTTCCTATTAAAATATAGATATTTTTGAAAAATTTCTTATACAAATTTTTGAAATTAAAAAAATTGTTAAAAAATTTCCTATAAAAATAAATTTTTGAAAATTTTTCTACAAAAAATTAAATTTTGATAAATTTCTTATAAAAATAAGAAAATTTTCTTATAAAAAAAGTAGATTTAAAATAAAACTTCCAATGAGCAAATTTTTTTTTAAATTATCTAAAAAATAGCACATTTTTAAAAAATTTTCTATAAAAATTTTAAATTATTCAAAATTTCCTATACATTTTCAAAATTTTCAAATACGATTAGCAAATTTTCGAAAAATTTTCTATAAAAATAATGTCTATAAAAATGGTATTTTTTTTAAGATTATTGCGATTCTACTGTTCTTTGTTTGTACTTCTCTATTTTATTTGTTTCTTTATTTTCTGATTATTTTACACATTCACATTTATGCCTTTATTAGTTTTTTTCTTGTATTTGTCTACAGATTAGATTAGGATTCAATTTACAATTCTTTTTCTTTTAAATTTCCATTTCACTTTGTCGATATTTTTCTCTGTCTGTAACTTTGTTATCCTGTCTGTCTGTGTGTTTGTTTGTTTGTCTGCCTATCACTGCATGTTTGTATGTTAGTAATTTAATATTTGAGTATGTTGTTTCTGCATGTGTATCCTTTGAAGGTACTTTGATCTGTATGATACGAACTTTTTGTAGTAGAATTGGAGTAGAATAGAATGACATTGATGGTGCTGATAAAGGCTGAGATTGAAACAAAATTTTGAATTATGCATGCTCTGATATTTACAATGTAGATTATACATGTGTATGGGTGCACGTATTTGTAAATTAATTCAAAAAAGAATGGTTACTTCAAAGTTGGTAAGGCGATATGCATTCGACATAAAAACCTAAACTTTGTCTTTTTTACAACAACTTATTGATGATTTCATTATATGAAACTTTCTGATATTTTCAAACATACTTCAATCTTTGTAGCAGATTGGAAAGCATTTTTTTGTTTTTAATTATACAAAATATTATCATTTAATTATACCAAATAAATTTTTTTTAATATAAAATTTCTAGAGTAATTGGAGAACAAATAAAGATTAGCTCTTCTGAATATTATATAATAAATAGAAAATTGTTATAACATTTTTAACAAATAGTAAATTTTTGAATTTTTTTATAAATAGTAAAAGTGTCCTATAACAACAGTAAATTTTTGAAAAATTTTTGAAAAACATCTTATAAAAATAGGAAATTGTTGAAAAATTTCCTATTAAAATAGGAAACTTTTGAAAAAATTCCTATAAAATTAGGAAATTTTTGAAAATTTTCCTATACAAATAGTAAATTTTTGAAAAATTTCCTATACAAATAGGAAATTTTTCAAAAATTTCCAATACAAATAGGAAATTATTCAAAAGTTTCCTATACAAATTGGAAATTTTTCAAAAATTTTTGAAAAGTATCCTATAAAAATAGGAAATTTTTGAAAAATATATTATACAAATAGGAAATTTTTCAAAAGTTTCCTATACAAATTGGAAAATTTTCAAAAATTTTTGAAAAAATTCCTAAAAAAATAGGAAATTTTTGAAAAATTTTCTATAAAAGCAGGAAATTTTTGAAAAATTTCCTATAAAAACAGGAAATTTTTGAATAATTTCCTATAAAAAAAGGACATTTTTGAAAAATTTCCTATAAAAAAAGGAAATTTTTGAAAAACTTCCAATACAAATAGGAAATTTTTGAAAAATTTCCTATAAAAATATGAAATTTTTGAAAAATTTCCTATAAAAATAGGAAATTTTTGAAAAATTTCCTATAAAAATAGGAAATTTTTGAAAAATTTCCTATAAAAATAGGAAATTTTTGAAAAATTTCCTATAAAAATAGGAAATTTTTGAAAAATTTCCTATAAAAATAGGAAATTTTTGAAAAATTTCCTATAAGAATAGGAAATTTTTGAAAAATTTCCTATAAAAATAGGAAATTTTTGAAAAATTTCCTATAAAAATAGGAAATTTTTGAAAAATTTCCTATAAAAATAGGAAATTTTTGAAAAATTTCCTATAAAAATAGGAAATTTTTGAAAAATTTCCTATAAAAATAGGAAATTTTTGAAAAATTTCCTATAAAAATAGGAAATTTTTGAAAGATTTCCTATACAAATAGGAAATTTTTGAAAAATTTCATATAAAAATAGGAAATTTTTGAAAAATTTCCTATAAAAATAGGAAATTTTTGAAAAATTTCCTATAAAAATAGGAAATTTTTGAAAAATTTCCTATAAAAATAGGAAATTTTTGAAAAATTTCCTATAAAAATAGGAAATTTTTGAAAAATTTCCTATAAAAATAGGAAATTTTTGAAAAATTTCCTATAAAAATAGGAAATTTTTGAAAAATTTCCTATAAAAATAGGAAATTTTTGAAAAATTTCCTATAAAAATAGGAAATTTTTGAAAAATTTCCTATAAAAATAGGAAATTTTTGAAAAATTTTCTATAAAAATAGTAAATTTTTGAAAAATTTCCTGTAAAAATTGTAAATTTTTGAAAAATTTCCTATAAAAATAGTAAATTTTTGAAAATTTTCCTAAAAAATTCTAAATATTTTAAAAACTTCCTATAAAAATTGTAAATTTTTAAAAAATTTCCTAAAAAATAGTAAATTTTTGAAAAATTTCTTAAAAATAGAAAATTTTCGAAAAATATCCTATTTTTTTTTTGTTTAAATTTCTAGATTATTTATGACAGATTTGAAATATTTTCCTTAGTTAAAACATTATTGTTGGAATTCTTAGTTATCAAAATTTTAATTACTCTAATTGATTTTGCTTTGAATTTAAGCAATTGCTTTAAAAATTTAAATTTTTACAAACATTTTAAACAACGCCTAGTATGTCTAGAATTGGTCTTTCTGGAACATGCTTCGTTTATTTTTAATAAGAATAGTTTGTACTAATTTTTTTCTTATATTTTATTCTGTATTTTTTTTGTCGATAGGAAACCCATTACATGCAACAAAAAATGGTAAAAGTCTTAAGTAAATTTTCAATAAAGTATAAACCAACTACAAAAGTCTTGTCAAATGCTTGACAAAATGACAACTTGACAAATGACAAGTGACACAACGAACAGCTTTAACAACAAAAGCAACAACAAAAATCTAACTGAAACAAAAACGGAAAAGACAAAGCACGAATGACAGAGAAAATGAGTTTGAAAAATTTTATACCCAACCATTCTAATACTTTTTCTTTTAGTTTTTTATACTTGTTTTAGTAGTTTTTTTAATAATATAGAATACTTTTTATTTTGGAAGTTACGCTCAGAAATTTTTGAAAGTTAAGGCTAGATCTAAAAGACATTTTGTATTTCAATATAAGACAGAATAGAAAAATTTTGTAGATTCCAGAAGAAATTTTCATTTTGTTATATATGTCCCCTTTCAAACGACTTCATTTTTATTACCAATCTTTTCCTTGGCTGTAAATTATAGCTAAACGGCTGTATTGGTCTATTTTTTATACTATTTCTTAAGCAATTTTATGCTAGAACTTCAGCAGCAGCAACAAAAAATAAAATTGATATAGGCAACGGAAAAAAAATTTCGGGATGAAAAATTTTTTGAAAATCGAAGTAAAACTTTTTTTATTATAATAAAAGAAAGCGCAAACAAACGACAAAATAGCGAGTAAAGAGAAACTGACAAACCGATAAACAAAAAGAAAATCAACAAACTATAACAACAACATTCGCCATTAACAATAAGATAAAGTTTTGATAATATATATAGAGAGAAAGCGAGTACGAATACACTACCATCAAACAACTATCATATACATTCACACACTCAATTGTGTGTATGTATTGGCGCATACTTACACAGATAGTTTGTTGTTAAATATCCGCTTCCTTTCGTGATGAAAGATGGTTTAACTTTAAAAGTTCTTTTCTTTCCTGTGTACCGACATCTTGTTGGCTTCTGAAAGGTGAAACGTTTATACAATAAAGTAGAAAATTACATCCTTTAATAAATATTGGGGCTTTTGCTAAAGTGTTTGATATTTAGACAATTATTTAATAAGTTTGTGTAAGAATATTGGTTTGGTACAAAGACTATATTTGTATAATTAAACTAATTAACTACCAGTAATGATAAGCTTTTAAATTTCTCATAATAAGAATTGCCAATAAATATACAATAAAATTTTTTAAAAATTTCCTATTAAAATAGGATTTTTTTTAAAAAGTTTCTTATAAAAATAGGACATTTTTCAAAAATTTCCTATCTTTAAATAAAATTTTTCAAAAACTTAATATTTTTATGGGATATTTTTCAAAAATTTAATATTTTAATAGCAAATTTTCTATTATGGGAAATCGAAAATTTTTGAAAATTGTCCTAAAATAATAGGAAATTTTTAAAAATTTCCTTTAAAAATAGGAAATTTTTGAAAAATTTCCTATAAAAATAAGAAATTTTTGAAAAATTTCCTAAAAAACTAGGAAATTTTTGAAAAATTTCCTAAAAAACTAGGAAATTTTTGAAAAATTTCCTACAAAAATAGGAAATTTTTGAAAAAATTCCTATAAAAATAGGAAATTTTTGAAAAATTTCCTATAAAAATAGGAAATTTTTGAAAAAATTCCTATAAAAATAGGAAATTTTTGAAAAATTTCCTATAAAAATAGGAAATTTTTGAAAAATTTCCTATAAAAACAGGAAATTTTTGAAAAATTTCCTACAAAAATAGGAAATTTTTGAAAAATTTCCTATAAAAATAGTAAATTTTTGAAAAATTTCCTATAAAAATAGTAAATTTTTGAAAAATTTCCTATAAAAATAGGAACTTTTTAAAAAGATTTCCTATAAATATAGGAAATTTAAAAAAAAATGTCCTATAAAAATATTTAATTTTTGAAAAATTTCCTATAAAATAGAAAATTTTTGAAAAATTTCCTATAAAATAGAAAATTTTTGAAAAATTTCCTATAAAAATAGAAAATTTTTGAAAAATTTCCTATTAAAATAGAAAATTTTTGAAAAATTTCTTATAAAAATAGAAAATTTTTGAAATTTTCCTATAAAAATAGAAAAATTTTGAAAAATTTCCTATTAAAATAGAAAATTTTTGAAAAATTTCCTATAAAAATAGAAAATTTTTGAAATTTTCCTATAAAAATAGAAAATTTTTGAAAAATTTCCTATAAAAATAGAAAATTTTTGAAAAATTTCCTATAAAAATAGAAAATTTTCGAAAAATTTCCTATAAAAATAGAAATTTTTCGAAAAATTTCCTATAAAAATAGAAAATTTTCGAAAAATTTCCTATAAAAATAGAAAATTTTCGAAAAATTTCCTATAAAAATAGAAAATTTTCGAAAAATTTCCTATAAAAATAGAAAATTTTCGAAAAATTTCCTATAAAAATAGAAAATTTTTGAAAAATTTCCTATAAAAATTGAAAATTTTTGAAAAATTTCCTATAAAAATAGAAAATTTTTGAAAAATTTTTTATAAAAATAGACATTTTTTGAAAATTTTCCTATAAAAATAGAAAATTCCTATAAAAATAGTAAATTTTTCAAAAGCTTCCTATAAAAATAGTAAATTGTTTTAAAAATTTCCAAACAAAATAGTAAATTTTTAAAAAATTTCTATAAAAATATTAAGTTTTTGAAAAATTTCCTAAAAAATTGTTAATTTTTGAAAAATTTTCCAAAAAATATGGATCGTTTTTGAAAGGTTCACAAACAAAACATAGTTAATTTTTGAAAACTTTCCTATCGAAATATAAAATTGTTTAAAAATTTTCTATAAAAATAGTAAATTTTTTAAAAATTTTCTATTAAAAATAGTAAATATTTTAATAATTTTTTTTATAAAATTATAAAATTTTTGAAAAATTTTCTATAAAAATATAAAATTTTTGTAAAATTTTCTATAAAAATATAAAATTTCTTATGAAAATATTATATTTTTGAAAAATTTCCTTTAAAAATAAAAATTTTTGAAAAATTTTTTACAAAATAGTGAATTCTTGAAAAAAAATTAAAAAAACAGTCAGTTTTTGAAAACTTTCCAATAAAAGTAGGAAGTTTTTGAAAAATTTTATATAAAAATAAGAAATTTTTGAAAAATTTCCTGTAAAAATAAGAAATTTTTTTTTAAATTTCCTATTTAAATCGTAAATTTTTGAAAAATTAACTATAAGAATAATAAATTTCCAACAAATTTTCTAAAAAATATTACATTTTTAAAAAATGTCCAATAAAAATAGTACATTTGGAGAAATGTACAAAAAAGTGGACTTTTTAAAAAAACATTTTCCATAAGTTCTCAATTTTTGAAAAAATTATGAAATTTTAAAAAAATCTTTTTGCAGTAAAAAAAAGCTCTTAATAAAAGGGAGTTTTAAAAAACTTTCCCTTAAATAAAATACTCGATCAATTTGAGCTCAATTAATTTTGAGGCCCAAAAACATTATGTTTGAGTTATTACATATTTTTCGTCATTTTTGTCATCATTCATAGACCCTGACCTTTTAAGCTTAACTCCAAGCATCTGTTTTAAAACCATCAGAAATTTTAAATTCTGAAATGAAAAACCCAACATTGTGATTTGTAGAAAACAAAATCATCTAAGAAAAAATTGAGTTTTTACAAGACAAACTAAATGTAAAAAATGAACAATATAAAGAAAAGAAAAATTAAAAGGACCGTGTTTTTTAAACAAAAAAGCAAAATTGGCAATAATAGAACAGTGATAACTTTTTAAAATTTAAGCAAGAAAAGTTTGAAAAATTATATAGTTACATATAACAGTTTCACAAAACAACGATATTTACTCACAGTTCTAAAAATATGCAAGAATCTACATCATCATAAAGTTTATAAGAACTACTTACCTCTATTTTGTATAATCACAAAAGTTGGACATATGAAGAACTAGAAAAACTCGGTGGCAAAAATATTTTTTGCCACCGTGCAGGATCAAACCTTCACGCAACAGACTGTAATGGTCTCATAAGTAAGTCTCAAATGTTTTTATGGATTTACAGCAACCTTCACCAGTAATTTTACGCTTTCAAGACAAAGTCAATTTTTTAAATGGATTTTTGCGGCATCAAGTAAATAAGCTAAAAGTATGAAAAAATAATAATGAAAAAGCTGAAAAAATCATAAACTTTGCTACTAAATCAACTCATGCATATCAACGACAACGGACCAAAACACAGAACAAGGTTTAGTTTTTTGTAAAAAAATACACAGAAAAATTTTATTTGGAAAAATTTCATACTTTTTTAAAAAAATCATATAAAAATATCAAACTTTTCAAAATTTTTCTATAAAAATGTAATTATGTTCAAAAATTTCAAAAAAAAAATCCTATAAATATAATAAATGTTTTAAAACATTCCTATAAAAAATAAATTTTTCAGAATTGCCAATAAAATAAAGAAATTTTTTAAAATTTAATTTTAAATAAAAATTTTTGAAATATTTTCTACAAAAATATGAAATTTTTTAAAAATTTACAATAAAAATAAGACATTTTTGGAAAACTTTCTATAAAATTTTGAAAAATGTTCTCATAAAAATTATAAATTTTTA
Source organism: Stomorhina lunata (assembly GCA_933228675.1). Classification (NCBI taxonomy): domain Eukaryota; kingdom Metazoa; phylum Arthropoda; class Insecta; order Diptera; family Rhiniidae; genus Stomorhina; species Stomorhina lunata. Next base: position 150,710,831 of record OW121740.1, read on the forward strand.
AAAAATTTTCTCTAAAAATTATAAATTTTTGAAAAATATTCATTAAAAGTTGTAAATTTTTGAAAAATTTCCATTAAAAGTTGTAAATTTTTGAAAAATTTCCTATAAAATGGTAGATTTTTGAAAAAATTCCAATAAAAATAGTAAATTTTTGAAAAATTTCCTATTAAAAATAGAAAATTTTTGAAAAATTTCCTATAAAAATAGTAAATTTTTTAAAAAATTTCCTATAAAAAAAGTAAATTTTTGAAAAATTTCCTATAAAAAAGAAAATTTTTTAAAAAATTCCCTATAAAAATAGTAAATTTTTGAAAAATTTCCTACAAGAATAGTAAATTTTTGAAAAATTTCCTATCAAAATAGTAAATTTTTAAAAAATTTCATATAAAAATAGTAAACTTTTGAAAAATTCCCCATAAAAATAGTAAATATTTGAAAAATTTCCTATAAGAATAGTAAATTTTTCAAAAATTTCCTATACGAATAGTTAATTTTTGAAAAATTTCCTATACGAATAGTAAATTTTTGAAAAATTTCCAATAAAAATAGTAAATTTTTGGAAAATTTCCTATAAGAATAGTAAATTTTTGAAAAATTTCCTATAAAAATAGTAAATTTTTGAAAAATTTCCTATAAGAATAGTACATTTTTGAAAAATTTCCTATAAAGATAGTAAATTTTTAAAATAATTCCTATAAAAATAGGAAATTTTTTAAAAATTCCTATAACAATAGTAAATTTTTTAAAAATTTGCTATATAAATAGTAAAATTTTAAAAAATTTGGTGTAAGAATAGTAAATTTTTAAAAAATTTCTTATAAAAATAGTAAATTTTTGAAAAATTTCCATTAAATATTTAACATTTCCTTAAAAACTAGTAAATTTTTAGAAATTTTAATATAATTACACTTTTTTCTCAGTGTAGAAACCGAAACATGTTAAAGAGCTGGACAGACCAATGGGAAGGGTAACGGGGACGTGAAGATTTATTTGTTTTTTTCACTCTTGTCCAAGTACTTGTAAAAAAGGGTTAAAAGTCATTTGTTCATATTTTATAAATTTTATTTGCTCTTATTTTTTGTTTTTTGGGGTTTTCTTTTTTTTCCATTTTACAAAACATTTTTGGTTTATTTATTTTATCCGCAGAGTTCGCATGCTTGTTTTAAAAATTCTGTTTCTATTTATTATTATTTTTTTATTTTGAAATTTATATTTTCTCTGAGGAATTGAATTTTATAGCCTTATCGCCATCACCATCACCGTAGTCGTCGTGGTCGTCATCATCAACACCATCACCATTAATGTTGGTGATCCATGAAGTCTATGTATTGCAGATGCTTAGATGAAGCCCAGCCATAAAATACACTCACGAAGTAGTCAGTCATTTGTATAGAAAAAAAGGCAAAGAACCTAGAAAAGAAAATGTTAAATAAATGAAGAGAAAACTAGAGGAAAAAAAGTCATAAATAAATAGAGTAAAAATAAGAAAAACCTTTCAATTTTTCATGAAATTAGCAAATGAACAAAATAAACAACAGAAGCTGATGCTGCAGCAGCAGCAGCAGCTGGGTTACAAAAGCAAAAACAACAACTAGTTAATAATAGAGGTTTTGGAAAACTGGCCACAGTTTCATCAGCATCGTCCAATAACAACGACGGCAAATAAAGCCAACATTCATTCATTCATTCATCCAACCAACCATCCAGTCAACATCTCATCGTCATCACACTCATCAGCATTTTTCTCATCATTCTCATAATCATTTGAATCAACTTCAGCATCAACATCAGCAAAAACATCGACATTAGCAATTTGTATGTTTTATGCATAAACATGAAAAGTTCCTTTTGTACGAGTTGAAAGAAAAATTGGTTCACCATAATTACAAGTTAAATGCGGCCGGCCAATGCTCCAACAAAGTGAAATAAAAGCAAGAAAAAAAAAAATCGACAAAAAAATTCTCTGGTCGGTTCTTCTTTGTTCCCCAAAAGTAATGAACAAAACTTAATTTTTGAAATTGATCTCAATTCTTCTTGTTGGTGCTCAAATTTTCCTCCTGTTTTATGTATTTCCTCGAAATGAAAAGCTTTCAAGTCAAAAACATGTTTACTTTCGTCTGTTCAGACTTCCAAAGGCCTTTTACAAAAGACTTGGCTAATGGGATTAATTTCAAGTCACTACATCGTCATGTACAAGAAAAAAATTTATGAATAAATAATAATAAGGGTAACTCTGGTAGGCATGTTTTCGCCACGTGCTTATATATACACAGACAGAGACGCATAAAACGCCTTTCGGTAAACACTTGTTTCCTTTAACCATCTTTGACCATTCATTTATTTCTTTTGAATTTATTTGGAAAATTTATGAAATCATAAATTCTAATAGACAAAAAAACTTATTATAAAAAAGTAAATTTTTGAAAAATTTTCTACTAAAATAGTAAATTTTTGAAAAAATATCCTGAAATTTGTAAATTTTATTATAAAAATAGTAAATTTTTAAAAATGTCCTATAAAAATAGTAAAATTTTCAAAAAATTCTTATAAAAATAGTAAATTTTTGAAAATTTAAAAATAATTATATTTTTGAAAATGTTCCTATAAAAATTTTAAATTTTTCTAAAAAAATACTTAATTTTTGAAAAGTTTCCTATAAAAATAGTAAATTTTAAAAAAATTTACTATAAAAATAGTACATTTTTGAAAAATTTCCTATAAAAATAATAAATTTTTTTAAAATTTCCTTTAAAAATAGTAAATTTTTGGAAAATTTCCTATAAAAATAGTAAATTTTTGAAAAATTTCCTATAAAAATAGTAAATTTTTGTAAAATTTCCTATAAAAATAGTAAATTTTTGTAAAATTTCCTATAAAAATAGGACATTTTAGAAAAATTTCTTATAAAAATAGTAAATTTTTGAAAATTTTCTGATAATAATATTAAATTTTTGAAAAACTTCCTACAAAAATAAGTAAATTTTTGAAAAATTTCCTATAAAAATAGTAAATTTTTGAAAAAAATCCTATAAAAATAGTAAATTTTTGAAAAATTTCTTATAAAAATAGTAAATTTTTGAAAAATTTCTGATAAAAATATTAAATTTTTGAAAAATTTCCTACAAAAATAAGTAAATTTTTGAAAAATTTCCTATCAAAATATTAAATTTTTGAAAAATTTCCTATAAAAATATTAAATTTTTCAAAAATTTCCTATAAAAATAGTAACTTTTTAAAAAATTTCCTTTAAAAATATTAAATTTTTGAAAAATTTCCTATAAAAATAGAATTTTTTTAATTTCCAAAAAAATAGAATTTTTTTGAAAAATTTCCTATAAAAAGAGTAAATTTTTGAAAAATTTCCTATAAAAAGAGTAAATTTTTGAAAAATTTCCTATAAAAATAGAATTTTTTTTTTAATTTCCTATAAAAATAGAAAAATTTTGAAAATTTCCTATAAAAAGAGTAAATTTTTGAAAAATTTCCTATAAAAACAGTAAATTTTTGAAAAATTTCCTATAAAAATATTAAATTTTTGAAAAATTTCCTATAAAAATAGTAAATTTTTGAAAAATTTCCTATAAAAATAGTAATTTTTTAAAAAATTTCCTATAAAAATAGAAATTTTTTTAATTTCCTATAAAAATAGAAATTTTTTGAAAAATTTCCTATAAAAAGAGTAAATTTTTGAAAAATTTCCTATAAAAATGGTAAATTTTTGAAAAAAATTCCTATAAAAACAGTAAATTTTTGAAAAAATTCCTATAAAAATAGTAAATTTTTGAAAAATTTCCTATAAAAATAGTAAAATTTTGAAAAATTTCCTATAAAAATAGTAAATTTTTGAAAAATTTCGATTAAAATAAGCAAATTTTGGAAAAATGTTCCCTAAAAGTAGTAAATTTTTTGAATTATAATGTGAAGTCTTGCTTCTCTACTTATTTTGATTTAGACATTTCACTAATTTTTCTTACATATTTATTAACCATCAGTAAAAACATTTCCCTTTGGAACTTTTTGGTTAAATTTGTTATTTGTGGAATCTTTTTTACGATGACATTTTTATATGCTCATTTCTTTTTATTTTGCAATCATGAGTATATGAATTTTATTTAATATAACAATGAAATGATAAACTTTAGACTTTATTAATGTTGGCAGTAAGTTGGTATGACACACAAAATACAACAAAAAAAGAAGGGAAAAATGAAATCTTTTACAAACTTCAAGTGAGTTAAACTTAATTATTGTAACACAGTAAACAATTTGTGCAACGGAAGAATAGTATTGCGTTGTTTATATGAATTAGTTACTTAGAAAGTTGTGAGTGTTTCTCTATATAGTAGTTTTAAACGGCTTCTATAACTTTTATTTGATATAAGATATCCTACTCAATATTGGATGCTAGACTATTGGGTACTACCTCAACTGACAGGTTCAGAGATAAGCAGTAATATATAAGTAGGATATCGGTCAAGCTATGTTATCCTGCGAAAAAACATTTTCTTTAGTTCTTTAACGGTTGTATAGAGTATTTTTAGTGGTTAGTTATGTATTTGAGATTCAATTTTGAAGCCAGTTTTTCATAACTATTGTTTACTGGTACAACATTTACTTGTACAATTATATAAACTCACACATACACGCTCAAACTAAAGTTCGAACAAAAATAATAAAGAATTTTTACAATGTTCAAAAGGTTTTACCAAACTTTGGGAATTACTTTTTGAAGTACTTTTTCTCTTACACAAACACACTTACATGCATAAACAATACATTCAAACAAACAAATATACAGAGATATTAAGTATAATAAACTATATTATGTGGTTGTGTATTAAGGAAAATAAACTTTTTGGCTTCCCGAAATTCACTAAATTAAATAAACTCACTCATTCACTCAAATACTTTAATTTTGGTGCAGCCATTTCTTCTTATTCGTTTTTCCCCTTTATTTGGCCAAGATGCGAATAAGTAAGAAAGTTTAAAGAAAAACCAGTTATATATAAAACAAAATGAAAATTCGCAATGAAAAGTTTACACAAACAATTTTACGCTATTTTTAACTTGTTGTCGTGGCAATAAAAAAAGCAAAACTCTTAAAGCCAGAATTACATACAGATGCTTTTGAATATAAAACTTAAACATATTTATTTAAGACTAAGAAGGCAGTAAATTTTCAATAAGGAAACAAAAAGTTACCGTAACAAAATATCTATAAAAAACATAAAAATAACATCAAAAGTTTAAGAACTTTAATCAATAGTTCAGTTATTGGCTGCTGCAAAAATAACGTCAAAAATTGATGAGACCATCAATATAACGCTTTATTGAGTACGTAGTAAAAAAAAAACTTTATAAATCAGCTCAATCTAAAGTAATTTAATTTTTCTGAAAACCACAAACATTCAAACATAAACATTAAATATAAATAAAGCAAATATTCTTGATGCTAAGAAGAAATGTCTATTTCCAATATTTAGGTAACTTCAATTTAAGAAAATAATAAAAAAAAAATAATATTTGTCCTTGAATAAACATAAAGACCATAGGAAATTGCTTGTAAAAGCCCAAGGATATATAAAAAGATTTGATATAAAAACACTTGAACGAGCACTCATTTGAAACAAAAAACCACATATTTACAAACGAATTGAACACAAAAGACAAATAAGGACAAAATAAAAACAAATATAGATATATGTGGTCATAAGCAATAGCCGTTTAAGTCGACTGAAGTTATGTATGCATATATTCACATTATGGACTTTTCAACTTTTTACAAAAAAATACTGACTTTGCTTTTTTGGAAGGTTCAGATATTGGAAAAGTTTCCTGGATTTTACATTAATCAAGAAAAATTGTACGCTTTCGGGGCTTAACATGTTTAGTAGTGTACTAAACTAAATAAAATTAATTATCAACTTAGGTTGTTATTGCTTTTAATACGGTTATATACATACACGCATGAATTCTATAGAATTCAAGAATACATGTCAAAGAACACTTACTTGAATACATACAAATAGACACAATCGTCCCTCGATTTATGATATGTATTACTTTTTTCTCTTATACGGCTGAAATTCCGGAAAATTTTTGAAAAATTTCCTATATTTTTCCTAAGTTTTAGAAAATTTCTTGTAACAATAAGAAACTTTTAAAAAATTTTCTATAAAAATAAAAAAATTTTTTATAAAAATCCTATAAAAATTTTAAAAATTTCCTATAAAAATACGAAATTTTTTTAAAAATTTCCTATACAAACAGAAAATTTTTGAAATATTACCAATTAAAAAAGTAAATTTTTGAAAAATTTCCTGAAAAGATAGTCAATTTTTGAAAACATTCCAATAAAAATTGTAAATTTTTGAAAAATTTCCTATAAAAATAATTAATTTTTTTGAAAGCTTTCTATAAAAATAAAAATAAAAATAAAATAAAAAAAATTTCTACAAAAAAAGTAAATTTTTGAAATATTTTCTATAAAAATAGTAAAATTATGAAAAATTTTCTAGAAAGAAGTTAATTCTTTGAAAGTTTTTTTTTTTTTCAAGAAAGTAAATTTTTAAAAAATTTTCTAAAATAAAAGTATATTTTTTAAAAATAAATATATAAAATTTTTTTAAAATTTCTTATAAAAAAAATAAATTTTTGAAAAATATCCTATGCAAATAATAAAATTTTGAAAAATTTCTAATAAAAATAGAAAATTTTGAAAAATTTCCTATAAAAAAAAGAAATTTTTGAAAAAATTTCCTACAAAAAAGAAATTTTTGAGAAATTTCCTCTTAAAAATAGGACATTCTTGAAAAATCTCCTCTACAATAGGATAGTTTTGAAAAATTTCCACTAAAAATAGGAAATTTTAGAAAAAGTTCCTCTAAATATAGGAAATTTTTTTTAAAGTTTCCTCTAAACATAATAAATTTTTGAAAAATTTCCCATAAAAATAGGAAATTTTTGAAAAATTTCATATAAAAATAGGAAATTTTTGAAGAAATTTCCTCTAAAAAAACTAAATTTTTGAAAATTTCCTCTAAACATAGAAAATTTTTGAAAAATTTCCCATAAAAATAATAAATTTTTGAAAAATTTTTTTGAAACATAGGAAATTTAAAAAAAAAATTCCCTATCAAAATAAAAAATTTTGTAAAATTTTTTATAAAAAAAGAAAATTTTTGAAGAAATTCCTATAAAAATAGAAAATTTTTGAAGAAATTCCTATAAAAAAGAAATTTTTTGAAAAAATTCCTTTAAAAATAGGAAATTTTTGAAGAAATTCCTATAAAAATAGGAAATTTTTGGAAAATTACCTCTAAAAATAGGAAATTTTTGAAAAACTTCTCATAAAAATAGGAAATTTTTGAAAAACTTCTCATAAAAATAGGAAATTTTTGAAAAACTTCATATAAAATAGGAAGTTCTTGAAAAACATGCTATAAAAATGGGTACTTTTTTAAAAATTTCCTATTTTTAGAGGTAATTTTCCAAAAATTTACTATTTTTATAGGAATTTCTTCAAAAATTTCCTATAAAAATAGGAAGCTTTTGAAAAATTTCCTATAAAAATAGAAAATTTTTGAAAAATTTTCTATAAAAGTAGAAAAATTTTGAAAAATATCCTATGAAAATATGAAATTCTTGAAAAATTTCCTATAAAAATAGGAAATTTTTGAAAAAATTCTTATAAAAATAGGATATTTTTGAAAAATTTCCTATAAAAATAGGAAATTTTTGAAAAATTCCCTCTAAAAGTTGTAATTTTTTTAAAGATTAGTAAATTTTTAAAAATGTTAAATTAAAAAAAAAAATATATTTTTAAAAATATTTTTTTTTTTAATTTCTCTAAATAAGTTTTATTTAAAAAAGTAAATTTTTGAAAAATTTTCAATAATAAAATTTTCTATAATAAATATAATTTTTATAAAAATTTTCTATAAAAGGAGCAAATTTTTTAAAATTTCCCTATAAAAAAGAAAATTTTGAAAATGTTTCTTTAAAATTGGAAATTTTTAAAAAATTTCCTAAAAATAGTATTTTTTAAATTACGTATAAAAAATAGTAAATTTTTGTAAAATTTCTTATAAAAAATAGAAAATTTTTGAAAAATTTCCTGTAATAAAAGAAAATTTTTAAAAATTTTCTATAAAAAGAATAAAATTTGCCTGGGATCATTTGTGAACACTTTTCTTGCTTGACATTCGCACAACATGTCCTAGCCAACAAAGCCGCTACTCTTTGATCCGTTTTACTATGTCGATGTCAGTCTACAACTCATACATCTAATAATCCATTCGATGTCGATAATTATTGTTGAAACAGACCGATTAAAGAAGTTTTCGTTGAATCTTCCTCTTGAAAACACTAGTCCTTATGTTTATGAAATAATAGATCTGAAGGCAATTTATATTTTAATTTTTTATACCCACCATCAAAAAGAATGGGGGGTATATTGAGATTGTCATTCCGTTTGTAATTTCCTTAATATTGGCTCAAAAATCAAAAACGATATATATTCTGAATCCTTATAAAATTCTAAGACGATTGAGCGATGTCCGTCTGTCTGTCCGTCTGTCTGTCCGTCTGTCTGTCTGTCTGTCTGTCTGTCTGTCTGTCTGTTGAAATCACGATAACGCCTAAACGAAAGGAGCTAGCTCACTGAAACTTAGCAAAAACATTCCTCATTTATGAGAAAATTTTGGTATTGAAATTGGGCAAAATCGGTTAACATTTGACCATAGCTCCCGTATAACCTCGTCTGGGCTAGTCGCTTATTTGCTAATAACTGACAAATTATAATAGCTATGATGACAAAATTTGGTATCTAGAAGTTTTGCATAAGCACTAGGCAGCATGTAAAATTTCATTGAAATCGGTTCACATTTAACCATAGCTCCCATATAAAAAACATACGGAAACAGCCTAAATTCCACCTGAAATTCACTTAAATGCCAATAAATGATAAACTGTAGTAGCTTTGACCACCAAATTTAGCACAAATAAGTCTTATGTGAATACCAGCCAGTGTGCAAAATTTTGTCACAATCGGTCACCATTTGACCTAGCTCCCGTATAAAAAACTTACGGAAACACAAAAATACAAAAAGAAAAGGGGGTTTATGTCCGTCTGTCCGTTAGATAAAAGCGCGATAGCGCCTTAACTGAAAGGGCTATAGCAACAAAATTTTACAAAAGCAAGTCTTATGTGAATGCCAGCCAGTGTGCAAAATTTTGTTACAATCGGTCACCATTTGACCATAGCTCCCATATAAAAAACTTACAGAAATACAAAAATACAAAAAGAAAAGGAGATTTATGTCCGTCAGATAAAAGCGCGACAGCTCCTTAACTATAAAAGCTAGAGAGACAAAATTTTACAAAAGTATTTCTGATATGTAACAAAAGTTGTATACTGAAAATGGGCAAAATCGGTTCACATTTAGTTAGAGCTCCCATATAACCCCGCCCCGGGAAACACATGAATGCTGATAAATTGAATACAATTGTAATAGCTATGACGACTAAATTTAGTATAGAGAAGTTTTATACAAGTATTGGTCAGTATATCAAATTTTATAGGAATCGGTCCATATTTGACTATAACTCTCATATAAAATACACTCCCGGAAACCAAAAAATATTTAGCAAGGACCAGTTAAAAGCTATTAAATTAGAAACTGTGATAGCTATTGCCATTAAATTTTGCAAAAATAAGCTTTACATAAATACCAACCAGTGTGTAAAATTTTGTTACAATCGGTCAACATTTGGCTATAATTCTTATATATATATTACATCCCCTTTTTATATCTACAATTAAAAAGATTCGGAGGTACAAGCAGCATATTAAGATTTGTATATGGTAGATGCATTAGGACCTCCTTACAAAATATATGGACCAGTCGTATTACTATCAACTTCTTTATCCTAACTAAATGTTAAGCTAAAGGAAAAGTATTTAACAACTTATTAATGTAAAACCATACCCGGTTGTGATAACGAATTTTGTTCAAAGTAAATAAATACTAGGGAAACCACTTACATACTCTTGAATGTTGAACTATAAAGCTACTGCAACCGAAGTTATTCCAAATATTTTACCAACAATGACAACTAGCGTAACAACTTTTTTCCAATTTGGTCCACGTTTTGAATTTGCTGCACCCTCGTATATATATGAGATATGTTTCTAAATTTAACACAACTTGATGGTGGGTATATAAGATTCGGCACAGCCGAATATAACACTCTTACTTGTTTATTAGTAGTGTAGAGTAACATGAAATTGGACCAATTATTATACTTTACTTAAAAAAATTATTTTCTAGATTTTTATTTGTTCTAAAATTAAAATTAGAAAGCCTGACATTGAGTATTTAAAAAGTTAAATTTAAAGTAGTTTCCGTGCATAGGAGGACACTTTTATTCCATACAAATTTTTTAGTTATTTTTCAGTAATTTACTACTTAGAGGGTTTTGTAGATAATGGATGGCTATTTGGGAATGTCTTTAAAATCATCACTTAAGTTTTTTTAGTTTCTTCCGAGTGAAGAATATGATATAGTTTTGGCATTGTCATGATCGAACACTTATTTTGTTGAACAATTCTTTAATTTTTCGAACGAAATGCTATTATAAACTTGTAAATTTTAGAAATAAGAAAAATAATATTATTTTGTTTTCTATTTTGCCAACATAATTTTTCGCAATTTTTGTAATCTAGAAATAAATTGTCATTGTTATTAGATTCTTATTACCCGAATTTTTTCAAATTTTTTATGGAAAAAATATGTTAGTTTCATAAATGTATTTTATCGGTTATTTTTGATTCTAAATATTAAAAAAAATAGAAATATTAAACTATTGACGAACATGCAACTCACAAAATAAAATTTTTTTTTTTAGTTGAAATTTTTGAACATGTGTAAACACTTAAAGTTATGCCTCGTAAAAGTAATAAACTTTCAAATATTTTAAAACGCTCATAACAAGGACATGCTCTCCTACATATACACAAATATCTACTTCATGTGAAATACGTACATACACACATTTATACTCTGTACTTTTGAAGAGTTCTATAGATGGATGTTTGCACATTTGTGTGTAAACATGTATACTTTCAAGTGCTATACTCAAATAGACAAACAGAAAAACCTTATACTTGACATAGAAATTCACACATCAATAGAAACGAGGAAAAAAAAAAAGTTAAAAAAGAAAAACTAGAGTTGAAAAAATATAAATAAATTTATCCGCAGGAAATGAAAATCGATAACGTTAAGAAACAAGAAACAGAAAAATATAAATTCTATAAATATATTTACACAAAATATACACGTCAATATCCTTTGAGTACACGACAATTTACATTTTGTATGTTTTATCATGCACACGCACGTTAAATTTATACAAATGTATATTAGAGGTGTTCAGTATTAGTATTAGTGTTACAGAAGCAATTTCTAGGATTAGGGAACCTCCCTAACTTAAATAAGTTGATTATAAGTATGTGTGCTTAAATGTTCTTGGTTTTTTTTGAGCGATATTTATTTTTTATTTCTACTCAGGCAGAAGTTTAAAATTTTTCAATAAATATGCAAAAGCACGTTGTTTGAGCACACAACTATGTATACACTAGTTATAAGGAATTGAATGTTTGATATTGATATAATTCCTTTGAACCAAGATGATATAGTAGCTTATTTATGAAGATATGGATGAGTATGTGATGTCTAAGAATGTCTGCGAGGGTCTTACCCGAGGCAAGATAGACTTTTTTTAAATCTTTTGGTTGGCTTCCAGTTAAATATATTTGAATTGTACTTATTATATCCTCTTAGTAATAATCGCTGTTACTTGGCTTATGTTTAAGTATAAAGTATATCTATATGAATGTATAAATTTAAGGTTCACATTTATTCTTGATACCCATTAGGTTAAAACTAAACAGTTGTTTTTACAAATAATGAAGATTGTAGGAACTTGTGGTGTTTTCTGAATTATCAAGCCCCTGTTTACATTGTTAGCCTTTAGTTCTGGAAACAAATATTTATTTCCGAACTGCAGGGCTTTTATAGATAAATACTTGTACTGGTGTAATCTTAGAGAAAATACAAGTTCATTTATTGGTATAATGGAAGTAATATTCTTTTTATTTGAATTTCTTGCTACATCATAAACCTCTTAAATCATTTTATAATAAATTGCCAGTTTGATGATCCCAATAAAATAAGGAATAATTCCATAAATAAATATCTACATATTAAATTTGCTTTAATAATGTTTATTAAGTAAATTGAAGTAATAAATTAAGAAAACATTCCATTATTGAAAAGTTTGTAGTAAAAAATATTAATATTCATGAGGTTTGATGGAAGTTTAATATCGTTTAGGATAATTTTATTAAAAATTTCATAATTTTATATAAATTATTGATCTTAGTAACATGATCTTCAAGCATTTTTTTGATAATAAGTTTTAGATGGGTTCTATAACTTTTGAAATTATCTTTATAATTAAATCTTTACTTAATATTCTTGACTAGTTTCGCATAAATAAATATTATCCCCAGGCATCCAATTTTCTTCAAAAATCCTGTACCAATCTCTCCTACTAATTCTTGATCACAAAATTTTAAGTGTATTGTTTCTCAATCAATCAAAACTAAATGCATTTCCACTTACAAGAAAAACGAGAAAATCATACAAAGAAAAAACTCGTAAAGAAACTAAATTTACTGGCAACAAAGGTATTGTAGTTTGTAAAACAATCATATGTTTCTTCATTTTCCGTGTCGTGGGATGGCAACTAAAGTAATAGATTGATGTACGACTATATATGTATGTACAGTATATCTATGTATGTTGTAGTCAGTCACAGTCACAAAAGTAATTTTCCACTTTTACCCAATCACGCACACGGGAATTCAAAAGTCGTCAATCATTGTCACACTTGTTCTCCATTTGCTTTTCCATTTTTGCCCCAAGAGTGTTTTCATTCTTAGTTCCTGCTACAACGAGGAAAAAAAACTATAGAAAAATCTACTGAACCATAGGTTAAGTGTTTTACATAAAAAACGAAATAAGACTAAAAAAATATCTGGACATCGAGTAATAATGTCTGTGGGTCCACGAACACTGAATAATGAGTGTGTGAATAAGATTGAACTATTTTCAAAATGATTGAAAGCATATGGAAAATACATGTAAGTATTAACACACATATTTATGTGGAAACATTCTATATTAAGAGATGATAAATAAAAATTTCATATTAAAAAAATCCAATAATGTTTGATTTTTTAATCTTATCCCTAAAAAAAAACGAAATTTTAATTGAGTTCCAACAAAAAAAAAAAATCATCAAACGTTTTTTCAGCAATAAAATGAATATTTTCAAGTTAAATTTAAAATGACTGTATATTTAAATTAAATATATTTTTCTTTTTTATAGAAAATTTTTCAAAAATTTACTATTTTAATAGAAAATTTTTCAAATTTTTTTTTCTTTTGGTAGGAAATTTTTCAAAAATTTACTATTTTGATAGGAAATTTTTCAAAAATTTTCTATTTTTATAGGAAATTTTTCAAAAATTTTAAATTTTTTAGGAATTTTTTCCAAAATTTAATATTTTTATAGGAAAATTTTCAAAAACTTATTATTTTTATAGGAAATTTTTGAAAAATTTACTATTTTTATAAGAAATTATTCAAAAATTTACTATCTTCATAGAAAATTTTTCAAAAATTTACTATTTTTATACGAAATTTTTCAAAAATTTACTATTTTTATAGGAAATTTTTCAAAAATTTACTATTTTTATAGGAAATGTTTCAAAAATTTACTATTTTTCAAAGATTTTTTCAAAAATTTACTATTTTTATAGGAAATTATTCAAAAATTTACTATTTTTATAGGAAATTTTTTTAAAATTTACTATTTTTATAGGAAATTTTTCAAAAATTTACTATTTTTATAGGAAATTTTTCAAAAATATACTATTTTTATAAGAAATTTTTTAAAAATTTACTATTTTTATAAGAAATTTTTCAAAAATTTACAATCTTTATATGAAATTTTTCAAAAATTTACTATTTTTATAGCAAATTTTTCAAAAATTTACTTTTTTATAGGAAATTTTTCAAAAATTTACTTTTTTATAGGAAATTTTTCAAAAATTTACTATTTTTTTTTGAAAATTTTTAAAAATTTGACTATTTTTATAAGAAATTATTCAAAAATTTACTATCTTTATAGGAAATTTTTCAAAAATTTACTATTTCTATACTAAATTTTTCAAAAAATTTTAATTTTTATAGGAAATTTTTAAAAAATTTACTATTTTTATAAGATTTTTTCAAAAATTTACTATTTTTATAGGAAAATTTTCAAAAATTTACTATTTTTATAGGAAAGTTAACAAAACTTTACTATTTTTATAGGAAAATTTTCAAAAATTTACTATTTTTATAAGAAATTTTTCAAAAATTTACTCTTTTTATAGGAAATTTTTCAAAAATTTACTATTTTTATTTGAATTTTTTTTAAAAATTGACTATTTTTGTAGGAAATTTTTAAAAAATTTGTTTCTTTTATATGAACATTTTTCAAAAATTTACTCTTTTTATAAGATTTTTTTTTTAATTTACTATTTTGATAAGAAATTTTTCAAAAATTTACTATTTTTATAAGAAATTTTTCAAAAATTTACAATCTTTATATGAAATTTTTCAAAAATTTACTATTTTTATATAAAATTTTTCAAAAATTTACTTTTTTATAGGAAATTTTTCAAAAATTTACTTTTTTTTTTTTTGAAAATTTGACTTTTTTTATAAGAAATTATTCAAAAATTTACTATCTTTATAGGAAATTTTTCAAAAGTTTACTATTTTTATACTAAATTTTTCAAAAAAATTTAATTTTTATAGGAAAATTTTCAAAAATTTACTATTTTTATAAGATTTTTTCAAAAATTTACTATTTTTATAGGAAAATTTTCAAAAACTTACTATTTTTATAGGAAATTTTACAAAACTTTACTATTTTTATAAGAAATTTTTCAAAAATTTACTATTTTTATAAGAAATTTTTCAAAAATTTACTCTTTTTATAGGAAATTTTTCAAAAATTTACTCTTTTTATAGAAAATTTTTCAAAAATTACTATTTTTATTGGAAATTTTTAAAAAATTGACTATTTTTATAGGAAATTTATAAAAAATTTGTTTCTTTTATATGAACATTTTTGAAAAATTTACTATTTTGATACGAAATGTTTAAAAAATTTACTATTTTTATAGGAAGTTTTTCAAAAATTTACGATTTTTATAGGACATTTTTCGAAAATTTACTATTTTTATATTAAATTTTTAAAAAATTTACTATTTTGATTGGAAACCTTTCAAAAATTAATTATTTTGATAGGAATTTTTTGAAAAATGTACAATTTTTATAGGAAATTTTTCAAAAATTTACTATTTTTATAAGAATTTTTTTAAAAATTTACTATTTTTATAGGAAATTTTTAATACCTTTACTATTTGAAATTTTTCAAAAATTTATTATTTTGATAGGAAATTTTTGAAAAATTTACAATTTTTATAGGAAATTTTTCAAAAAATTACCATTTTTATTGGAAATTTTTAAAAAATTTACTATATTTTTAGGAAATTTTTCGAAAATTTGCTGTTTTTATAGGAAATTTTTCAAAAATTTACTATTTTTATAGGGAATTTTTCAAAAATTTACTATTTTATAGGAAATTTTTAATACCTTTACTATTTTTATACGAAACTTTTTAAAAATTTATTATTTTTATAGTAATTTTTTTTTCAAAATTTACTATTTTTATAGGAAATTTTTCCAAAATTTATTATTTTATAGGAAATTTTTCAAAAATTAACTATTTTTATAGAAAATTTTTTAAAATTTTACTATTTATAGGAAATTTTTCAAAAATTCACAATTTTTAAAGGAAATTTTTAAAAAATTTATTATTTTTATAGACATTTTTTTAAAAAATTATTATTTTTATAGGAAATTTTATTTAAAATTTACTATTTTTATGGGAAATTTTTCAAAAATTTTCTACTTTTATAGGAAATTTTTCAAAAATTTACTATTTTTATAAAAAAATTTTCAAAAATTTACTATTTTGATAGGAAATTTTTTAAAAATTTACTATTTTTATAGGAAATTTTTCAAAATTTTACTATTTTTATAGGAAATTTTTCAAAAATTTACTATTTTTATAGGAAATTTTTCAAAAATTTACTATTTTTATAGGAAATTTTTAAAAAATTTACTATTTTTATAGGAAATTTTTAAAAAATTTACTATTTTTATAAGAAATTTTTCAAAAATTTACTATTTCTATAGGAAATTTTGCAAAAATTTACTATTTTCATAGGAAAATTTTCAAAAATTCATTACTTTCATAGGAAATTCTTCAAAAATTTACTATTAAAGAATAATAAGAAATTTTTCAAAAATGTATAAAATATATAAAAAAAAAACAAAAATTATAAAATATTTATAAAACACAAATCTTAAAAATTTAGTTTATGAAACTATATTTGACTAAAGTGTAAAAGGTAATACATTTTAAAGCCTTTTTAAGTCATATTTGCATGTATGTATATGTAAGTCGCCATGTGTATGTATTTATTAAAACACTATTAAAATCAATAACTGACATTTTCGTTAAAAATAAATATATAAAGAAATTTGTCAATGAACAAATATCAAACATGCATATGCATACATACATACATATTTAACATATGCATGTATTTTTGTATTTTATATACAGAACCATCCAATCATCGGTGTGAGCATGTGTCATTCTTAACGTTTTTGTTTTGTATATTTTATTTTTCAATTTTAATTTAAATGTTAAATGGAAAATTTTCGTGCTGCAGCAAATATATAGTTTGGTTGACTACCCAACCATTGACCAAATTAAGAAATGTTGTAAATATTAACTTTTAATTAATTTTATTGACATTTCAAAAAAAAGAGACACAGGCAAATGGATGGAAATAATATTGAAAATATACATATAAAAATAAAAAAAAAAACAACAAAAGAACATATGCTGACAAAGTGATTAAAAAATTAATAATAAATTAAATAAGAGTCCGATAAGAGAGAAAGAATTATTAAGAAAAAGTAAAGTAAGTAGTAAAATCAATAATGGAAATTTATGAATTAAAAGGAAAAACTTTGATTTTTCGTTTGGTAATAGTTTGTGATGACTTAAATTAACTTGTGACATATGTTTAATTTTCATTATTTTGGGAAATATTTTACTGCTCGTGTTCATTATTATCACTAACGATAAGAGCGATAAATACGTAATTTTTGAAAATGTAAATTTTAAAAATAGAAACATTTTTAAAAATTTCCCATAATTATTTAAAATTTTTTTATAAAATTAGAAAATCTTTTTGAATATCCCTAAAAATTTAAAATAAAATTCCTCTTAACATAAACATTTTTTTTTTTATTTTTTTATGAAAATAGTAAATTCTTCTATAAAAATATAAAATTTTTGAAAAATTCTCTATAATAGAAAATTTGTTTAAAAATTTCCTGTTAACAAAATGTTTGTTTTTTTAAATATGTTAAAAAGATGGAAAACTTTTAAACTTAAAGCTTAAAAAATTTTATTTAAAAACATATTTTTGAAAAACTTCCTATAAAAATAGTAAATTTTTAAAAAAAATTCCTATAAAAATACTAATTTTTTGAAAAAATTCCTATAAAAATAGTAAATTTTTAAAAAAATTCCGATAAAAATAGTAAATTTTTGAAAAAATTCCTACAAAATTATTAAGTTTTTGAAAAATATTGCATAAAAATAGTAAATTTTTCAAAAAAAAATTCCCATAAAAATAGTAAATTTTTGAAAATTTTCCTATAAAAATAGGAAATTTTTGAAAAATTTCCTATAAAACTGGGAAATTTTTGAAAAATTACCTATAAAAATAGTAAATTTTTGAAAAAATTTCCTATAAAAATAGTAAATTTTTGAAAACTTCCTATAAGATAAGTAAAAATTTGAGAGGTTTCCTAAAAAATAGTAAATTTTTGAAAATTTTTCTATAAAATAGTAAAATTTTGAAAAATTTCCTATAAAAATAGTAAATTTTTGAAAAATTTCCTATAAAAATAGTAAATTTTTGTAAAATTTCCTATAAGAATAGTAAATTTTTAAAAAATTTCCTATAAAAATAGTAAATTTTTGAAAAATTTCCTATAAAAATAGTAAATTTTGAAAAATTTCCTATAAAAATAGTAATTTTTTGAAAAATTTCCTTTAAAAATAGTAAATTTTTGAAAAATTTCCTATAAAAATAGTAAATTTTTGAAAAATTTCCTATAAAAATAGTAAATTTTTGAAAAATTTCCTATAAAAATAGTAAATTTTTGAAAAATTTCCTATAAAAAAAGTAAATTTTTGAAAAATTTCCTTTAAAAATAGTAAATTTTTGAAAAATTTCCTATAAAAATAGTAAATTTTTGAAAAATTTCCTATAAAAATAGTAAATTTTTGAAAATTTTCCTATAAAAATAGGAAATTTTTGAAAAAGTTCCTATAAAAATAGGAAATTTTTGAAAAATTTCCTATAAAAATAGTAAATTTTTGAAAAATTTCCTATAAAAATAGTAAATTTTTGTAAAATTTCCTATAAGAATAGTAAATTTTTGAAAAATTTCCTATAAAAATAGGAAATTTTTGAAAAATTTCCTATAAAAATAGTAAATTTTTGAAAAATTTCCTACAAAAATAGGAAATTTTTGAAAAATTTCCTATACAAATAGGAAAATTTTGAAAAATTTCCTATAAAAATAGGAAAATTTTGAAAAATTTCTTATAAAAATAGTAAATTTTTGAAAAATTTCCTATAAAAATAGTAAATTTTTGAAAAATTTCCTATAAAAATAGTAAATTTTTGAAAAATTTCCTATAAAAATAGTAAATTTTTGAAAAATTTCCTATAAAAATAGTAAATTTTTGAAAAATTTCCTATAAAAATAGTAAATTTTTGAAAAATTTCCTATAAAAATAGTAAATTTTTGAAAAATTTCCTATAAAAATAGTAAATTTTTGAAAAATTTCCTGTAAAAATAGTAAATTTTTGAAAAATTTCCTATAAAAATAGTAAATTTTTGAAAAATTTCCTATAAAAATAGTAAATTTTTGAAAAATTTCCTATAAAAATAGTAAATTTTTGAAAAATTTCCTATAAAAATAGTAAATTTTTGAAAAATTTCCTATAAAAATAGTAAATTTTTGAAAAATTTCCTATAAAAATAGTAAATTTTTGAAAAATTTCCTATAAAAATAGTAAATTTTTGAAAAATTTCCTATAAAAATAGTAAATTTTTGAAAAATTTCCTATAAAAATAGTAAATTTTTGAAAAATTTCCTATAAAAATAGTAAATTTTTGAAAAATTTCCTATAAAAATAGTAAATTTTGAAAAATTTTCTATAAAAATAGTAAATTTTTGAAAAATTTCCTATAAAACTAGTAAATTTTTGAAAAATTTCCTATAAAAATAGTAAATTTTTGAAAAATTTCCTATAAAAATAGTAAATTTTTGAAAAATTTCCTATAAAAATAGTAAATTTTTGAAAAATTTCCTATAAAAATAGTAAATTTTTGAAAAATTTCCTATAAAAATAGTAAATTTTTGAAAAATTTCCTATAAAAATAGTAAATTTTTGAAAAATTTCCTATAAAAATAGTAAATTTTTGACAAAATTCCTATAAAAATAGTAAATTTTTGAAAATTTTCCTATAAAAATAGTAAATTTTTGAAAAATTTCCTATAAAAATAGTAAATTTTTGAAAAATTTCCTATAAAAATAGGAAATTTTTGAAAAATTTCCTATAAAAATAGTGAATTTTTGAAAAATTTTTTATAAAAATAATAAATTTTTGAAAAATTTCCTACAAAAGTAGTAGATTTTTAAAAAATTTCGTATAAAAATAGTAAATTTTTGAAAAATTTTCTATAAAAATAGTAAATTTTTGAAAAATTTCCTATAAAAATAGAAATTTTTGAAAAGGTTCCTATAAAAATAGTAAATTTTTGAAAAATTTCCTATAAAATATTTTTAAGCAACGTTTTAAGTATTTTTTTATAACACTTTAAGGAGTTTAGCGTTTATGTAATAAGAATATATTATGGCATTATTTATCTAGATTGTAGCATTTATGTATAAGCCATCATTAGTTGAAAAATCCAACTAAAGGAAAAAAATTAGTTATGTTTTTATTGCTGTTTAGAGAAATTGTATAGAACACCTGGTTCTTGTACATTTTACATTGTTCTTTATTTCATTTTATATTTTAGCAAATTTTTTATTTTATTTATTTTTTTATTTTTGTTATATTTTCATTGTTTACTTAATATTTTCACTATTGTATGATTGCATTGTTCAAGTTGCATTACTTTGTATTGCCTGGTAAAGTATTAGGGATATTCATTGTAAAGAAGGTTCATTGGCTATAACAACCGATATGTATGTATCTGTATGTCGTGTTGTTTGAGTGATCATTTGTTATTGCTAAAAAACTATTAAAGTATGAAATGATATCTTTATTTTGCGACCACCCTAATATTTACCTCAAATTTTTGTAGTAGTTGTACCTTTATGACCATTATAATACTTATAAAAATAACAAGGAAAAAAGTAGAAAATGTACATTTACCAATGACAGTAGCAGTTGGCAATAACATTTATTTAATTGTTTTTCCGCTTTTCCTCCTCTATTCATAACAATAATCCCAATATTTTCGTTACATTTCACTAAATATTTACATTTTTTATTTTCGAGTTTTTAGTGCGTTTGTTTTTACATAATTTTATTGCTCGTTTTTGGGTTTTTTGCTGGGTTTCGAGAAAAACGGAAAAGAAAATATTTTTATTGAGGAAAATGTGCAGTTACATTTAAGTTATTTATGGCGTGTTTGCATTTAATAAAGTGGTTAGATCTTGAGTTAGAGAAAAATATGCACGAACATAATTTCAAAAGAAATTACTAAGCAAATTTACTTTATGAAATGTTTAAAATTAAAAATGTAATATGGAAAATGGTATAGAAAATGCCAATACAACATTTTTCAAAAATTCGTTATTTTGATAGGATTTTTTTTAGCTACATATTTCTATAGAACATTTTTTGACAATTTTATGTCCTTAGATAACTTGTCATAAATTTTCTATTTTGATAGGAAACTTTTCAAAAATTTTCTATTTTTGAAGGAAATTTTTCAAAAATTTTCTATTTTTATTGGAAATTTTTCGAAAATTTTCTATTTCTTTTAGGAAATTTTTAACAAGTTTTCTATATATATAGAAAGTTTTTAAAATTTTTTGAAAAATATTCTATTTTTATAGGAAATTTTTCAATAGTTTTCTAATTTACAGTAAATTTTTCCAAATTTATTTAAATCATATGAAATTTTTCAGAAATTTTCTATTTGTATACGAATTTTTTCAAAAATTTTAAATTTTTATAGGAAATTTTTAAAAAATGTTAAATTTCTATAGAAAATTTTCTATTTTTATTGGAAATTTTTCAAAAATTTTCTATTTCTTTTAGGAAATTTTTAACAATTTTTCAGTTTTTATAGAAAATTTAGAAAAAAATTTCCTTTTGTAGGAAATTTTTAAAAAATTTTCTATTTTATATGAAAATTTCAAAAATTTTCTATTTCTATAGGAAATTTTTCAATAATTTTCTATTTTTATACGAAATTTTCTAATTTCTAGAAAATTTCTCCAAAATTTTTTAATTTATAGGAAATTTTTCAAAAATTTTCTATTTTTATAGGAAATTTTTCAAAAGTTTTCTATTTTTATAGGAAAATTTCTAACTTATAGGAAATTTTTTAATTTATAGAATATTTTTTAATTTATAAGATATTTTTCAAAATTTTTCTATTTTTATTGGAAATTTTTCAAAATTTTTCTATTTCTTTTAAGAAATTTTTAACAATTTTTCAGTTTTTATATAAAATTTAAAATTTTTTTTGTAGGACATTTTTATAGGAAATTTTTCAAAATTTTTTGTTTATAGGAAATTTTTCAAAAATTTTCTTTTTTATAGGAAATTTTTAAAAATTTTCTTAATTATAGGAAATTTTTCAAAAATTTTCTATTTTTAAAGGAAATTTTTCAAAAACTTTCTATTTTTTTCAAAATTTTTCTATTTTTATAGGAAATTTTTTAAAAATTTTCTATTTTTATAGGAATTTTTTCAAAAACTTTCTATTTTTTCAAAATTTTTCTATTTTTATAGGAAATTTTTTAAAAATTTTATATTTTTATAGAAAATTTTTTCAAAAATTTTCAGTTTTTATAGGAAAATTTTCAAAAATTTTCTATTTTTATAGGAAATTTTTCAAAATTTTTCTATTTTTATAGAAAATTTTTCAAAAATTTTCGGTTTTTCAATCTTTTTTTTAATTTTTTTTTTTATAGGAAATTTTTAAAAATTGTCTTTTTTTATAGGACATTTTTTTCAAATTTTTTTGTTTCTGTGGGAAATAGTTCAAAAACACTTTATTTATTTTTGTTAAAAATTGTTCAAATATTTTATATTTTTATAGAAATTTTTTCAAAAATTTCTTATTTTTAGAGAAAATTTACCCCATTATGCATTGTTCAGTTTCCTTCGTGACCACAGATATACATATTGCCAAATATGAATTCCATTTTTTTGTTACATGTCTCCGCCATATTTCCTCTTGGCCATTATTTCTTATTTTAAGTATTTTTCTAGATATTTAACACAACATAAAACTTCAGCTCA
Source organism: Stomorhina lunata (assembly GCA_933228675.1). Taxonomy (NCBI): domain Eukaryota; kingdom Metazoa; phylum Arthropoda; class Insecta; order Diptera; family Rhiniidae; genus Stomorhina; species Stomorhina lunata. Next base: position 150,733,669 of record OW121740.1, read on the forward strand.
TAACAATAAATTTCAATAAAATCATTTTTCTTTTTTTTCCTTATTTTTTTCAATCTTTCAAAAAACTATTTGCCTTTTTTAAATTTTTTCTAAAACCTTTAACAAACGATGGACAACATCTAAGGAGACACATTAAATCAGTGCAATAGTACTCGGTATTCGTGCAACATTTTGAATCATCATACAACTGCAACAACAACAAAGCTTTTCGAGTAGTTATCATCTACAATCCACCAACAACAAACTGAAAATGTTGAATTGGTATTGAGAGCAGAGACAATGAGAATGATGATACTTTAAGCAAAAGAAAAAAAAAATTATAATAAAATGGAAAAAGAAATTGCATCGTATATTGGTCGATGGTTTTGCAAAGAAACTGAATAAATTCGAAAAGTAAGGAAACGGAGGAATACTCTCAGATGGCACTCACCAGCTCACCAGATGATGACGATGAAAAAGAAGTTGACGTTATTATAGCTGCCAGTAGTGGAGGCAGACTGTGCTTTGGCGAGGCTACTAGCGTGTGTTCTTTTTTTTCTTTCTTAATGCACTGAAACGTTTGTGTTAAATAGAAGTTGACAGCTTGATTTGTTGGCAACATAGAAAAACAGCGAAAGATTGATAGAATGTCAGCTGGTAAAGACAGTTACAGTTTATTGGCCGCATTAAAGTTGAGAGGAAGTGAGAAATATGTATTATGAACAACAGCTGAGTGGAGGAGACTAACAATAACTTACATCACATACATCTTTGCTTTAATTATATGGATCAATATAAATTTAATTTAATAGGAATTTTGCAACAATTTTTTATTTTTCTGGAGGAAATTTTTCAAAAATTTATCATTCTTATAAGAAATTTTTTAAAAACTTTCTTTTTTTTGGAAATTTTTAAAAAGTTCACTTTTTTATAGGAAATATTTCAAAACTTTCCCAGCAAAACTTTGGTAATGGCAAGTACTCTGATAACTGGTTACCTTGTAATGACTACAACATACCCTCCGAATAAATAATTAGTTATTACGGAAGTACTTATTTGTAATTAAGATGGTAATTTAAACTGAATGGCCCCGATTCAAATCCCACCAAGGGCAACAATTTTTTTTAGTTTTTTTTTTTTATTAAAAGAGTCTTTTTAAATGATTTTTTAATTTTTAAAACTTAAACATTACCTTCTGTAAAAAAAATTGGAAAACTAACTCACGGTAATGAAAAAATACCATCATGAGTCAATTTTGATTATGTAAGGGATGTTGGATACCAAACACGATTCAAATTGGTCTTAACTTGGTAAGCCCAACTTATCTGGGTCATCCTTCATCTCAACTGTGGACACATACCTCCTCGTGGTATCACCCGGGGAGCTAGTTTAACACCCATTAATATAGTGAGCTAACATATACCGAGAGTTGTCCCATAAGATCGATAAAAATGGGTTAGGATTAGGATTAGATAGTAACCCTCTCTTGAAAAAAAAAATGCTATGAAGAGGATAAAATTAGAATTAGAATGTCCCACCATCTAATATTAGAGAAGGATGTCCGAAACTTCGATAGAAAGACCAAGTAGAGGAACATTTTTCAAAGCTTGGCCAATAAAATTTGAGGATATTCTCACAAGATCAAAATCCATTGAATTCTAAAATATGCTCGGACTTTGATCTTAACAGGTTGTAACTATAGGCCATTTAAGTAAGTAAGAGTCAATCTTATGTAAAAACTTATACAAAAAAAGAAGATTTAAATTGTTTAAGTTTTAAAATAATAGAAAAAAACTTCTTTATTGTTTATTAAATGCATTAAACATTTACAAAAAAAATCTTATAAAAATATTTTTCAAAAAATTACAACAAAGCAAAAAAAGCAGGGAAAAACAAAGTTGTCACATGATTTTGGATCTAAAAATAAAAACGGTTTATATTAATTATAAGCTGCTAAGTTTTCAACATATGAAGTAGCTCAGTGGAAGAGTCTCTGCCTAGCAGTCGGAGGGTCTGGGTTCGAGCCCCCATGGGGTAGTAAAAAAAAATTTGTATTTCGTTTCAAAATATATATTTTTAAATACAACAACAAAAAAGTTTTTGTTGTTGTTTTCAAATTGCTTACCCAAGTCATTACTTTTCTGCAATTGGTAAGTACTTGCCTCCAATGACATCCCCATGTTAATGTAATGACTTAAACAGTGAATGAGTAAGTAGTTCGTGTTCAATAGTTTAGCTGTTTAACTCATTACTTGGTAATGAAAAGTTTTGCTGGGTTTACTATTTTTGCCGGAAAATTTAGAAAAAATTTACTCACTTTAAAGGAAAATTTTCAAAAATTTAATGTTTTTAGAAGAAATTTTCAAAAGTTTATTATTTTAATACGAAATTTTATAAAAATTTACTATTTATATAGGAAATTTTTTAAAAAATTACTACTTTATACAATATTTTTAAAAAATGAACTATTTTTATATTCAATTTTTCAAAACTTTACGATTTTTATAAGAAATTTTTCAAAAGATTTACTATTTTTATAGGAAATTTTTCAAAAAAGTTATTGTTTTTATAGGAAATTTTTCAAAAATTTACTATTTTTATAGGAACTTTTCAAGAATTTACTATTTTTATAGGAAATTTTTTAAAAAAATTTACTGTTTTTCTAGGAAATTTTTCAAAGATTAACTATTCTTATAAAAAATGTTTGTTTTTATGGAAAATTTTTTCAAAAATTTACTGTTTTTATAGGAAATTTTTAAAAAATTTACTATTTTTATAGGAAATTTTTCAAAAATTTACTATCTTTATAGAAAATTTTTCAAAAATTTACTATTTTTATAAGAATTTTTTAAAATATTTACTATTTTTATAGGAAACTTTTCAAAAATTTCCTATTTTTAAAGGAAAATTTTCAAAAATTTTTAATTTAATAGGAAATTTTTGAAAAATGTTCTATTTCTATGGGAAATTTTTAAAAAATTTCCTATTTTTATAGGAAATTTTTCCAAAATTTACTATTTTTATAAGAAATTTTTCAAAAATTTACTATTTTTATAGGAAATTTTTTAAAGATTTACTGTTTTTATAGAAAAATGTTCAAAAAATTTACTTTTTTTAAAAGAAATATTTTAAAAATTTACTATTGTTATAGGAAATTTTTCAAAAATTTACTATTTTTGTAGGAAATGTTTAAAAAATTTACTCTTTTTATAGGAAATTTTTCAAAACTTTACCATTTTATAGGAAATTTTTCAAAAATTAACTATTTTTATAGGAAATTTTTCAAAAATTTACTAAGTTTATAGGAAATTTTTCAAAAATTTACTATTTTTATAGGAAATTTTTCAAAAATTTACTGTTTTTATAAGAAATTTTTCCAAAATTTACTATTTTTATAGGAAAATTTTCAAAAATTTACTATTTTTATAGGAAATTTTTCAAAAATTTACTATTTTTATAGGAAATTTTTCAAAAATTTACTATTTTTATAGGAAATTTTTAAAAAGTTTACTATTTTTATAGGAAATTTTTCAAAAATTTACTATTTTGTTAGGAAATTTTTTAAAGATTTACTATTATTTTTGGAAATTTTTTAAAGATTTACTGTTTTTATAGAAAAATGTTCAAAAAAATTACTATTTTTAACAGAAATATTTTAAAAATTTACTATTGTTATATAAAATTTTTCAAAAATTTGCTACTTTTATAGGAAACTTTTTAAAAATGTACTATTTTTATAAGAAGTTTTTCAAATATTTACTATTTTTATAGGAACATTTTCAAAAATTTACTATCATTATAGGAAAGTCTTAAAAAATGTACTATTTGTATATGAAAATTTTCAAAAATTTACTATTTTTATAGGAACTTTTTCAAACATTTTTTAATTTTCTAAAAAAGTTTTAAAAAAATTAAAATTTTTTCAAAAATTTAAATATTTTCAAGATTTAATAAGTTTTTTTTAGCAATTGTTCTATTTATAGATTTTTTTTTTGAAAATATACGATTTTAGAAAATTATTCGACAACACTCTGCTTATGTAAATTTTAAATTCTAATAAATATTAAAATTAAATCAAATTCAAAACTTAATTCGTGGCAATAAAATCGCTGTCATAAAAACAAATTTTTTTTTTTGCACAACTAAAAAAAAATCATAATCACTTTTGTACTGTTTTTTATTCAATTTTCAGATAATCCCCCTTCCGATTGCTTTTTTTAGTATAATACAAAAATATATACTTAAAAAAGAAACTCTTCTATGTTTGATGGTATGTTTAAGCTTTTTGCTACTCTCTGGTGCCATAATAAACTAAATTAATTCCTTTTTTAAAATCACTAAATCCCAAACGCACTGAGCCGTATTAAATTTTTAAATCTGTATTTCATTTAAATTCTGGCATTTGCCAAGGATTTCTTGTCTATTCTTTTTTTTCCATTTTTTTCATTTTACTCCGTTACAATAAAGATTTTCAGTGAAAAGGATACACTTACATATAGACATACAGGACTTAGAGACATGTACAACATGTTACAGTGTAAAAGACAGACAGACAGACAAAGCCGAGCGGAGAAAGGAAAAGATATCAAATTGTATAATTCATCCTAAGAAAAAATATAATACAAGTCATGTTTTTAAAAACGAAAATGAAATGAAATGCAACAAACTGCTACAATGACTTTTGTAACAAATTGTTAAAGAAAATGTGTATGTATATGTATGTATATATGAATGTGTCTGTATTCGGAGAACAGGAAACAAGCTTTAGTTTTTTTCAAAAAACACATCTACATACTAGACTTTTATACAAAAAACAAAAAAAACAAACATATTCATACGTCCGTACAAAGTAGTACAAATCTCATAGTTCTTTAAGTTAGCGTAAAAGAGCTAAAAGCTTAAGAAACGCAAAATGAAAGTGCACATTTTACATGATGATGTAAAAAAGGTACCCTACAGTAATATAAAGAAGAATTTTTTTTTAAAGAAAGACCTAAAGCATCCTTTAATGAGTAAATACTTTCTTATACAATTTGTAAATTTCTGAAAAATTAGCAATAAAAATAGAAAATTTTTTCAAAATTTCCTTTAAAAAAGAAAATCTTTAAAAAAATTCCTATAAAAATAAAAAATTTTTTAAAAATTTCCGATAATAATAAGAAATTTTTTAAAAATTTCCTATAAAAATATAAAATTTCCTATAAAAATAAGAAATTTTTGAAAAATTTCCTATAAAAATAGAAAATTTTTGAAAAATTTCCGATAAAAATAAAAAAAATTTTCTATAAAAATAGAAAATTTTGGAAAATTTTCCTGTAAAAATAGAAAATTTTTGAAAATTTTCCTATAAAAATAGAAAATTTTTGAAAAATTTCCTATAAAAATAGAAAATTTTTGAAAAATTTCCTATAAAAATAGTAAATTTTTGAAAAATTTCCTATAAAAATAAAAATTTTTGAAAAATTTCCTATAAAAATAGAAAATTTTTGAAAAATTTCCTATAAAAATAGAAAATTTTTGAAAAATTTCCTATAAAAATAGAAAATTTTTGAAAAATTTCCTATAAAAATAGAAAATTTTTGAAAAAATTCCTATAAAAATAGAAAATTTTTGAAAAAATTCCTATAAAAATAGAAAATTTTTGAAAAATTTCCAATAAAAATAGAAAACTTTTGAAAAATTTCCTATAAAAATAAAAAACTTTTGAAAAATTTTCTATAAAATAGAAAATTTTTATAAAAATAGAAAATTTTTGAAAAATTTCTTATAAAGATCGAAAATTTTAAAAAAATTTCCTACAAAAATAAAAAACTTTTGAAAAATTTCCTATAAAAATAGAAAATTTTTGAAAAATTTCCTATAAAGATCGAAAATTTTAAAAAAATTTCCTATAAAAATAGAAAAATTTTGAAAAATTTCCTATAAAAAAAATAAAATTTTAAATTTCCTATGAAAATAGAAAATTTTTGAAAAATTTCCTATAAATATAGTAAGTTATTGAAAAATTTCCTATAAAAAAAGAAAATTTTTTAAAAATTTCCTATAAAAAAAGAAAATTTTTGAAAAATTTTCTATAAAAATAGAAAATTTTTGAAAAATTTTCTATAAAAATAGAAAATTTTTGAAAAATTTCCTATAAAAATAGAAAATTTTTGAAAAATTTCCTATAAAAATAGAAAATTTTTGAAAAATTTCCTATGAAAATAGAAAATTTTTGAAAAATTTCCTATAAAAATAGAAAATTTTTGAAAAATTTCCTATAAAAATAGAAAATTTTTGAAAAATTTCCTATAAAAATAGAAAATTTTTGAAAAATTTCCTATAAAAATAGAAAATTTTTGAAAAATTTTCTATAAAAATAGAAAATTTTTGAAAAATTTCCTATAAAAATAGAAAATTTTTGAAAAATTTCCTATAAAAATAGAAAATTTTTCAAAAATTTCCTATAAAAATAGAAAATTTTTGAAAAATTTCCTATAAAAATAGAAAATTTTTGAAAAATTTCCTATAAAAATAGAAAATTTTTGAAAAATTTCCTATAAAAATAGAAAATTTTTGAAAAATTTCCTATAAAAATAGAAAATTTTTGAAAAATTTCCTATAAAAATAGAAAATTTTTGAAAAATTTCCTATAAAAACAGAAAATTTTTGAAAAATTTCCTATAAAAATAGAAAATTTTTGAAAAATTTTCTATAAAAATAGAAAATTTTTGAAAAATTTCCTATAAAAATAGAAAATTTTTGAAAAATTTCCTATAAAAATAGAAAATTTTTGAAAAATTTCCTAAAAAAATAGAAAATTTTTGAAAAATTTCCTAAAAAAATAGAAAATTTTTGAAAAATTTCCTATAAAAATAGAAATTTTTTGAAAAATTTCCTATAAAAATAGAAAATTTTTGAAAAATTTCTTAAAAAAATTGTAATTAAAAAAAAAAATTATATAAAAATAGGAAATTTTTGAAAAATTTCCTATAAAAATAGTAAATTTTTAAAAAATTTACTATAAAAATGGAAAACCTTTGAAAAATTTCCTTTAAAAAAAGTAAAGTTTTGAAAATATAGTAAATTCTTATCAATGCAATTATTTTTTTGCTTAAGAAATATCAGACATTTTCTATTTTTTTGCGGTCACCTTATCTAGAAATATATAGTGTAAACCGCCTATATATAGGTTTAGATGTAATTGAATGCAAATGAAAAGCCATTAATAAATTTCTTTATTATTTTTTAATTTAATTATGAAAGATGTCAGTGTAGAGTCCATCAATTGTCTAGATTTTCTTTATTATGATATTTTTGTTTTATGCTATTTATAAAATTTATTTTAATTTTTTTCCCTTTGACACATTCTATTGCAAGTAAAATGCATACTTATATTGTTCAATTTCTGTTTAAATTTTAAAACAGAAAATATGTTTTCATTTAAGAGAAAAGAATTAAATAAAATGCACTTACATTTTACTTAACAAAAGGATGACCATACCCTATAACAAGTCAAATAAAAAGTTGGTGAAAACAATCCAGGATATTTTGGAAATTTTGGAATCATAATCATCATTTTTAAATATATCGCTTTTCAAACGAGACTAACTAACTTTAGTTATAAAATTTATTTTATACTTAAGTAGCACCTTTTCATTCGTTTAATCTAAGAATTTACAACGATAAGACTTCTTTCTGTATTTCTGGGTATTATAAATTTAACTTAAAAAATCTCAATAAAATTTTGTGACACTTTCAGTTACGCTTCAATACATTATTTTGTAAAAGAATATTTCAATTTAATTCTTTTTTTAATCTTCATATAAAAAACATAATTTTAATTGCCAAATACTTATGCATATTGCAGTTTCTATTGAAATTTATCAAAAAGAAAATATATGTGCACATATGTATGTACAGTAGACTTTAAATATCTACAAAAATTTACGCACTAAAAATTTTACCAAAAGCTATTGTTATACCAAGATTTGCTATTAACTTGTCAAAAGTTTTTTAAATTAAATTTAATGTATTTCAATTGTTAGACAATTTTTATAAATATTTATGTATGTATTAAAGTATGATATAATAAAAAATATGTGCAAATATAAATTTATAAACAAAGTTAACTTTAAAAAAGTTTGTTATTTTCATCAATTTTATATGTCTTTAAATTCTTATAAATTTTAACAAAATTGCTGATTTCTTACAGTGCGCAGTGGTTACCTGAAAAACTTATTCAAACAAATCTCAATACCTTAGAGAATGACAGTAGATTTATTTATCTATTAAAAATGTAGTACATTGTAGCCTGGGATTCGTATTTAAGGAATAACTAACATAATTCCAGTTTTCTATTCCACAAAACCGTTTGGTTAAATATATGATTTTCAAGAAATGCTAAGAAAGTTTTAAATATTATATTTCTAGTATTAACTTTATATTAAATATTACTTTTATATTGAAATTTTTAATTTTTACTAGAAATAAATCCAAAATTTTAAAATTTTATTGAATATTTTGATTTTTAACCACTGTATGTCAATTAGTCAAACCAAATATAGACATATTGTAATTTTATTGATGTTTTAAGGCCAAACTTTAATATTTTGTATAAAAACATTAAAATATTATGAATTATTTTTCATGTAGAATCTAATAAGTATAAGGGCCGATCATTATTTGTAGAAAATAAGGGCAATCAAAATTAATATAGTGATATTTTTATAAAAATAATCATATAGTGAATTTTTGTCCAAAATTATGATGTATTGAAATTTTTATCAAATCGACTATAAAGTGATCAAAGTTATTATGTAGTGAACATTTTTTAAATATAATCAAAATTTGAATATAGTAAAATTTTGATCAAAATTTTCATAGAGTAAAATTTTGATTAAAATTGTCATATAATGAAATTTTGATCAAAATTTTCATAGAGTAAAATTTTGATTAAAATTGTCATATAATGAAATTTTGATCAAAATTTCCATAAAGTGAAATTTTGATCAAAATTTTAATATAGTGAAATTTTGATCAAAAATTTCGTATAGTGAAATTTTGATCAAAATTTTCATATAGTGAAATTTTGATCAAAATTTTCATATTGTGAAATATTGATCAAAATTTTCATATAGTGAAATTTTGTTCAAAATTTTTATATAGTGAAATTTTGATCAAAATTTTCATATTGTGAAATTTTGATCAAAATTTACATATAGTTAAATTTTGGCAAAAATTTTCATATAGTGAAATTTTTATCAAAATTTTCATATAGTGAAATTTTGATTAAAATTTGTATATAGTGAAAATTGGGCAAAATTTTCATATAGTGAAATTTTGATCAAAATTTTCATATAGTGAAACATTCATAAAAATTTCGATGTAATGAAATTTTGATCAACATTTTCGTATAAAGTAATTTTGGTTAAAATTTTCATATAGCGATGTTTTGATCAAAACTTTCATACAGTGAAATTTTGATTAAAATTTTCATATAATGAAATTTTTATCAAAATTTGCATATAGTGAAATTTTGATCAAAATTTTTATAAAGTTAAATTTTGATCAAAATTCTCACATAGTCAAGTTTTGATCAAAATTTTTATATATTCATAAAAATTTCAATATAGTGAAATATTGATCAAAATTTTCATATTGTGTTATTTTGATTAAAATTTTTATATAGCGAAATTTTGATCAAAATAGTCATATATTCAAATTTTGATAAAAATTTTTGAAAAGTAAAATTTTTATCAAAATTTTCATATAGTGAAATTGATCAAAGTGAAATTTATATATAGTTAAATTTTGGTCAAAATTTCCACATAGTAAAATTTTTATTAAAATTTTCATATAGTGAAATTTTGATTAAAATAAAAAGTGAAAGTGAAAGTGAAATTTTGATCAAAATTTTCATATAGCGAAATTTTGATCAAAATAAAAATTTTTTATCAAAATTCTTATAAATTGACATTTTTGATCAAAATTTGAATATAGTTAAACTTTGACCAAAATTTTCATATAGTAAAATTTTGATTAAAATTTTCATATAGTGGAATTTTGATCAAAATTTTCATATAGTGAAATTTTGGTAAAAAAAAATTATCGAAATTCTTATAAATTGACATTTTTGATCAAAATTTGAATATAGTTAAACTTTTCATATAGTGAAATTTTGATAAAAATTGTAATATAGTAAAATTTTGATCAAGATTTGTAAATATCGAAATTTTTGATAAAAATTTCTCTATATACAAATTTTGAAAAAAATTTTATAAAGTGAAATTTTGATCAAAATTTTCATATAGTGAAATTTTGGTCAAAATTTTCATATAGTGAAGTTTTGATCAAAATTTTCATACGAGTTTATTCATAAAAATTTCAATATAGTGAAATTTTGATCAAAATTTTCATATTGTGTTATTTTGATTAAAATTTTTACAAAATAATCACATAGTCAAATTTTAATAAAAACTTCACTATATACAAATTTTGATAAAAGTTTTTGAAAAGTAAAATTTTGATCAAAATTTTCATATAAATAGTAAAATTTTGATCAAAATTTTCATATAGTGAAATTTTGATCAAAATTTTCATATAGTGAAATTTTGATCAAAATTTTCATATAGTGAAATTTTGATCAAAAAAAAAATTTATCAAAATTCTTATAAATTGACATTTTTGATAAAAATTTGAATATAGTTAATCTTTGACCAAAAATTTTCATGTAGTGAAATTTTGACAAAAAAAAAAATTTATCGAAATTCTTATAAATTGACATTTTTGATCAAAATTTGAATATAGTTAAACTTTGACCAAAATTGTAATATAGCAAAATTTTGATCAAGATTTGTAAATATCGAAATTTTTGATAAAAATTTCTCTGTATACAAATTTTGAAAAAAAATTTTATAAAGTAAAATTTTGATTAAAATTCTCATATAGTAAAATTTTGATCAAAATTTTCACATAGTGAAGTTTTGATCAAAATTTTCATACGAGTTTATTCATAAAAATTTTAATTTAGTGAAATTTTGATCAAAATTTTCATATTGTGTTATTTTGATTAAAATTTTTACATAGCGAAATTTTGATCAAAAAAATCACATAGTCAAATTTAGGTAAAAACTTCACTATATACAAATTTTGATAAAAATTTTTGAAAAGTAAAATTTTGATCAAAATTTTCATTTAGTGAAATCTTGATCAAAATTTTCATATAGTAAAATTTTGATCAAAATTTTCATATAGTGAAATTTTGATCAAAATTTTCATGTAGTGAAATTTTGATCAAAATTTTCGTATAGTGAAATTTTGATCAAAATTTTCATGTAGTGAAATTTTGATCAAAATTTTCATATAGTAAAATTTTGATCAAAATTTTCATATAGTGAAATTTTGATCAAAATTTTCATATAGTGAAGTATTTATAAAAATTTCGATGTAATGAAATTTTGATCAACATTTTTATATAAAGTAATTTTGATTAAAATTTTCATAAAGTGAGATTTTGATCAACATTTTAATATACTGAAATTTTAAACAAAATTTTTATATAGTGAAACTTTGATCAAAATTTTGATATATCGAAATTTTAATCAAAACTTTCATGCAGTGAAATTTGTATCAATATTTTCGTATAGTGAAATTTTGATAAAAATTTCCAGTTTGTGAAATTTTAGTGAAAATTTTATATAGTGAAATTTTGATAACAATTTTTATACAATGAAATTTTGATAAAAATTTTAATGTGGTGAAATTTTGTTCAAAACTTTTATTTAGTGAACTTTTGACCAAATTTTCATATAGTAAATTTTCAATCAAAATTTTCATATAGTAAAATTTTTATCAAAACTTTTATATTGTGAAATTTTGATCAATATTTTGTTCAAATTTTAATTAAAATTTTTGTGTTGTGAAATTTTCATCTAACCATTCATATAGTGAAATTTTAATCAAAATTTGCTTATAGTGAAATTTTAACCAAATTTTCTTATTGTGAAATTTTTATCAAAATTATCATAAAATGAAATTGTGATGAGAATTATTATAAAAGTTTTTTAGAATTAACTGTACTCTTGTAAATAAAATCGGTTTTAAATGAGATACAGAGTACTGAAGCCACTTATTTAGAATATAATGAAATAATTTTTACTACATCTTATATATATTTGCCAGTAATATTCTAGAACAATTAAATTACCTATGAATTAAAAATTGATCATGTTTACGAAACAAATACACGTTAAAGCTTAATCAAACGCCTATACAAAATTATATCTAAACCATATATGGTAAATATTTTTTAACAAAAAATGTATTTCGTCTTAAAGTGGCCAAAGATTTTATTTAACTAAATAATAATGTTTCAACTACTCAATATAAAGAAGTTTTTTTTTCAAAGACACACGTGTAACATTCAACATCTAACAAATAGATGTTTTTTTATGTCAGCAAAAATAATGCCTGTCTATATTATTCTAATAGTAACAATCGAAAACAGACAAAAGTAAAGAAAATATGTATCTTTCACTCTATATATGTACAAGTAAATATAATGTGTAAATGTCTTTATGATTTAACCAAGTTAATGTTAAGTAGGTCCATTTGAACTCAAACAGATGATGCTTCGCAGTTCTTACTACCAGAAAACCAATAAAACGAATCTTACACTCAATATCCTTGGACACATACTCATACACATACATATTAACTTACTGTGTATCTGTTTTCTCAGACACCAAATGATTTTCAAAATATGTTTTGCCCTAATAATAGAGCAATAGGTCTACAGCTTGTATTTAGGCACCTTCATTATATTAGATTTGTAAAAAAAAACACATCCACAATATTTATTTATCATGAATCACTCAACCAAATATGGGAAAGTAGCAAATAGGTCACGACCATGGATAGAAAAATCAATGACGCATAAATTGCATGTGTGGCAAAAAAATTAAATGAAAGAAAAAACGAATAAAAGAAAAACGTTTTTATTGCGAAAATTAGAGAATGAATTGAAAGGCGTATTAAAGCAAAATGCTGAAGACTTAACGGACATATTGTTACAGAAATACAATAAAATAAATGAGGCGTTGATTTTTTGTTAAAGAAGTTCTAATAGAAAATCAAACTTTTTTTATATGTTCACATTAGACATTTTTTATATAATTTAACTTGAATTGGTAAAATTAAAGTGGGTTTAACAAAAACCAGTCATTACTTTTATATTGAAAAAGTGCGGCCGAATTTAGAAAATCTAGAACACATTTTTTGAGAAATTTTTTATAATTTTTTTTTTTCGTAAAAATTAAAAATTTTTTTTGTATAAAAATTTTAAAATTGTTTTTGTATAAAAACACATTTTTATAGAAAAGTTGACGGTAGGAAACGATATCTATATAGAAAAGTTGACGACAGGAAGACATTTCTAGAGAAAAACAGACGATAGAAAGTCATTTCTAGAGAAATGTTGACGGCAGAAAGACATTTTTATAGAAAATTTTAGGATAGGAATACATTTCTATACAAAAGTTGACGATAGGAAGACATTTATAGAGATAAGAAAGTTGACGTTAAGAAGACATTTCTATAGAAAACTTGACAACAGGAAGACATTTCTATAGAAATGTTGACGATACGAAGACATTTCTATACAAAAGTTAACGGTAGGAAGACATTTAGAAAAAAAGTTGATGATAGGAAGACATTTCTATAGAAAAGTTGATAATAGGAAGTCATTTCTATAGAAAACTTGATGAAACGAAGACATTTCTATAGAAATGTTGACGATACAAAGACATTTCTATAAAAAAGTTAACGGTAGAAAGATATTTCTAGAGAAAAGTTAACGACAGAAAGACTATTCTAGAGAAAAACTGAAGATAGGAAGACATTTCTAGAGAAAAGTTCACGATACGAAGACAATTATATAGAAAACTTTAGAAAAGGAGAACACTTCTATAGAAAATTTGACGATTGGAAGATATTTCGATAGAAAAGTTGACGATAGGAAGATATTCCTATAGAACAACTTCTCTTTAGAAATGTCTTCCTGTCGTCAACTTTTGTATAGAAATATCTTCCTATCGTCATCTTTTCTATACAAATGTCTTTCTATCGTCAACTTTTCTATAGAAATTACTTTCTATCGTCGTCTTTTCTATAGGAGTGTCTTCCTATCGTCAACTTTTCTATACAAATGTCTTCCTATCGTCAACTCTTCTATAGAAATGTCAACTTTTGTATAGAAATGTCTTCCTATCGTCAACTTTTCTATAGAAATGTTTTCCTATCGTCAACTTTTTTATAGAAATGTCTTCCTATCGTCAACTATTTTAATAGAAATATCTTCCTATCGTCATCTTTTCTATAGAAATGTCGTCCTATCATCAACTTTTCTATAGAAATGACCCTCTATCATCATCTTTTCTATAGGAATGTCTTTCTATCGTCAACTTTTCTATAGAAATGTCTTCCTATCGTCAACCTTTCTTTAGAAATGTCTTCCCATCGTCAACTTTTCTATAGAAATGTCTTCCTATCGTCAACTTTTCTATAAAAATGTCTTCCTATTGTCAACATTTCTATAGAAATGTCTTCTTATCGTCAACTTTTCTATCGAAATGTCTTCCTATCGTCAACTTTTCTACAGAAAACTCTTCCTATCATCTACTTTTCTACACAAAACTGCCTTCCTAACGTCAACTTTTCTATAGAAATGTTTTCCTATCCTCAACTTTTCTATAGAAAAGTCTTCCTATCGTCAACTTTTCTATATAAAAGTCTTCCTATCGTCAACTTTTCTATAGAAAAGTCTTCCTATCGTCAACTTTTCTATAGAAAAGTCTTCCTATCGTCAACTTTTCTATAGAAAAGTCTTCCTATCGTCAACTTTTCTATAGAAAAGTCTTCCTATCGTCAACTTTTCTATAGAAAAGTCTTCCTATCGTCAACTTTTCTATAGAAAAGTCTTTCTATCGTCAACTTTTCTATAGAAAAGTCTTCCTATCGTCAACTTTTCTGTAGAAAAGTCTTCCTATCGTCAACTTTTCTATAGAAAAGTCTTCCTATCGTCAACTTTTCTATAGAAAAGTCTTCCTATCGTCAACTTTTCTATAGAAAAGTCTTCCTATCGTCAACTTTTCTATAGAAAAGTCTTCCTATCGTCAACTTTTCTATAGAAAAGTCTTCCTATCGTCAACTTTTCTATAGAAAAGTCTTCCTATCGTCAACTTTTCTATAGAAAAGTCTTCCTATCATCAACTTTTCTATAGAAAAGTCTTCCTATCGTCAACTTTTCTATAGAAAAGTCTTCCTATCGTCAACTTTTCTATAGAAAAGTCTTCCTATCGTCAACTTTTCTGTAGAAAAGTCTTCCTATCGTCAACTTTTCTATAGAAAAGTCGTCAACTTTTCTATAGAAAAGTCTTTCTATCGTCAACTTTTCTATAGAAAAGTCTTCCTATCGTCAACTTTTCTATAGAAAAGTCTTCCTATCGTCAACTTTTCTATAGAAAAGTCTTCCTATCGTCAACTTTTCTATAGAAAAGTCTTCCTATCGTCAACTTTTCTATAGAAAAGTCTTCCTATCGTGAACTTTTCTATAGAAAAGTCTTCCTATCGTCAACTTTTCTATAGAAAAGTCTTCCTATCGTCAACTTTTCTATAGAAAAGTCTTCCTATCGTCAACCTTTATATAGAAATGTCTTCCTATCGTCAACTTTTAAATAGAAATGTGTTCCTATCGTCAACTTTTTTATAGAAATGTCTTCCTATCGTCAACTTTTTTTATAGAAATGTCTTCAACATAACGAATTTATGAATAGTTTTACGTAGATTCGTTATTATTATTTATATATAGAAAATACTTACAGAATTATTTATAATAAATTTTTCAAGTTTATTTTAATTAAATTAAATAACTACAACTTAAGTGAACTTATGTGCAATAAATACAAAGAATAAATTTTCTAAATTTAAAAAAATTGAATTAAAAGATTCTGTTTAACTTTGGTAAATTGTCATGTAGCTTATTTGTTGAATTACTCGGATATCTCAAAATTCTTGAGTTTTAAGTTGTGCAAGTTTAGAGATCTTTCTTTTTTTTTTATTTAATTTAATTTATAGTCTCAACTGCATAACCAAATTTTGCAAGATCACATTTGATTATAATTTTTTTTTTAAATTAAAATGTGCACTTTATAAGTCATTTGTATGTTTTATGTTAGGTCATTATTAATGTAAATTAGAAATATAATCAGAATTGTTTAAATGTATTTTATTTCTTCCTATAACTTGTAATTCCAGCTTATCCTTTTATACCAATTTAATTATTTAAATTGATCAGATCTAGAAAAACTGTAAATTTCTTCTCTTTCTGTCTGCTCTATATGTATGTAATTCTAAAACACCCACCTAACCAAACATTTCGCATTAACAATTTCTATTAAACTGAGTAATTTATTAGTTACAGTGTGATAATAAGCTACAAATTCAGATACATACAAACACTGGTAAACTCACATTAGATGTTATTTCCTTAAGCTAATTTGGGGTACTTTTACACTATATATTTTAGTAAGACATATTATATAAAAGGATTTTTCATTTACCAGCAAATTTACTATACTAGAATGTTTAAAAGCGTTTATAGTCTAACGTTTATACGAGTAATAATTTCGATATAGACAATATGACATTTTATATCTCGCAAACATATAATGTAATAATATCTGTCCCTCCTTAGCATTATCTTCCTAACTAACGAGACTTACAAAATAACAGCCACAATACAATTTTACAACTATGTAAGTACAACCCATCTGAACTCTAATAGAAATAATGTTTAATTCTAAACCTACACTGTGATTACGTTTTAAATCTAAACTGACTATTTGTATATTTGTCTGTCTGTCCGTCTGTCTGACTATTGCTCTTCTCACTTTGTGTTTGTGTATATTTGTCTGTATTTCTAAATATTTCTCATCGTTGACATGAGTAAACACTAATTTAGATTGTATACTATTGACATACATTAACTATTGATACAAACATTTCAACATCCGTACATTTGTGCAACATTCAACAAAATACTCGTACTATATCTATCTGTATCTACACAAAAGTAGACTGTATCGAAAAACCTACATGCAACATTTAAACTTGGAACAAGTATTGAGTATGTATCCATGTACGAATGTTGTTGATTTTGATACCCTACTAAGGAGAGGTATATTGGGTTTATGCATTTGTTTATAAGGAACAGACACTTCTACAGAAAAGTTGACAATAGGAAATCCTGACGTCAAGAAGACATTTCTTAAGAAAAGTTGACGACAGGAAGATATTTCTTAAGAAAATTTAGTGATAGGAAGACATTTCTAAAGAAAAGTTAGCAATAGGAATACAGAAAGATATTTTTAGAGAAAAATTGACGATAGTAAGACTTTTCTAAGGAAAAGTTGACGATAGTAAGACTTTTCTAAAGAAAAGTTGACGATAGGAAGACATTTTTATAGAAAAGTTGATGATAGGAAGACATATCTATAGAAAAGTTGACGATAGGAAGACATTTCTAAAGAAAATTTGACGATAGGAAGACATTTCTATAGAAAAGTTGACGATAGGAAGACATTTCTAAAGAAAATTTGACGATAGGAAGACATTTCTAAAGAAAAGTTGACGATAGGAAGACACATCTATAGAAAAGTTGACGATAGGAAGACATATCTATAGAAAAGTTGACAATAGAAAGACATTTCTATAGAAAAGTTGACGATAGTAAGACATTTCTATAGAAAAGTTGACGATAGTAAGACATTTCTATAGAAAAGTTGACGATAGGAAGATATTTCTATAGAAAAGTTGACGATAGGAAGATATTTCTATGGAAAAGTTGACGATAAGAAGACACTTCTAGAGAAAAGTTGACGATAGGAAGACTTTTCTTAAGAAAAGTTGATGAAAGGAAGACTTTCTAAAAACCAGCTGACGATAGGAAGACTCTTCTAAAGAAAAGTTGACGATAGGAAGACTTTTCTAAAGAAAAGTTAAAGATAGGAAGACTTTTTTTAAGAAATGTTGACGATAGGAAGACTTTTCTTAAGAAAAATTGACGATAGGAAGACTTTTCTTAAGAAAAGTTGACGATAATAAGACTTCTCTTAAGAAAAGTTGACGATAGGAAGACTTTTCTTAAGAAAAGACTTTTCTTAAGAAAAGTTGACGATTGGAAGACTTTTCTTAAGAAAAGTTGACGATAGGAAGACTTTTCTTAAGAAAAGTTGACGATAGGAAGACTTCTCTTAAGAAAAGTTGACGATAGGAAGACTTTTCTTAAGAAAAGTTGACGATAAGAAGAGTTGACGATAGGAAGCTTTTTCTTAAGAAAAATTGACGATAGGAAGACTTTTATAAGGAAAAGTTGACAATAGGAAGACTTTTCTAAGGAAAAGTTGACGATAGTAAGACTTTTCTAAGGAAAAGTTGACGATAGTAAGACTTTTCTTAAGAAAAGTTGACGATAGGAAGACAGTAAGACTTTTCTAAACAATGGTTGACGATAGGAAGACTTTTCTAAAGCAAAGTTGATGATTTCTAAAGAAAAGTTGAAAGAAGTTTAGTCTAAGTTTAGAAGACTAAATATTCAGCATTATAACCAAATTCCATTTAGATTCCTATGGTGTAAATATTCGTCATCAGTAAATATTAACAGCAATTTAATTTTTGACGCTATATTAAGTCTATTTTGAATTGACTATATGGAGTATAGCATAACTTATGGTCTCAGCCATCTAAAAAATTTTCTTATTTGTTGTTAGTTTTTTTGTATTTTCTATTTAGTACTTTTTTCAAGTTCACTTTTAAGTACTTGAATAAATAAATACTCGTACATACATAGAAATGCACAAATTGATGGTATTTGTACTTTCCTGTAGAAATTCAATGAATGAGATTTTTTTGTTGCTGATTTTTTTTCCTAGTATTATTTATTTGTAGACTCAACAAAGTTTTAGAAATAAATTTATTTATGTTAGTAAATTGCTATTTGTAGGTCTAATATACTATGATATGTACTACTAAACATTGCATGAAAAAATAAAATTAAATTTACAAAAGCTAATAAAAATTAAATTATTTTAGCAAATTAGCGCAAATGAAATAATTGGTTTTATAATATTACTTTTTTCCGTTTTGTTTAAATTCTAAAAATTTTAATACAAATTTAATTAATGTGTAATTTTTTTTTTAATTATTAAGTGTTAAATTTAAATTCTGTCAAAAGTATTTTAATTTTATTTTTTAGTTCGTTTTTTTTTCGAATGTTATTTGGCATGCAACTGGTCACCTTAATTAAAATCGTTTCTATTTAAATTGTCTCTGGTAGTCTACAAAAAAATACACACTTTTCTCTAAAACCAATTAATTTCTCAATAAACAAAAAAAGTTTTAAATAAAATTCAATGCTATTTAAGGTAATTGTAATAGTAAGTTGCCGCTTCTAGTAAATAGTAGTAGGTAGCTCAATGGATCATTTTACTTTGTATCGTAGTTCTGATGTTTCATTTTTTTTAGTGTTATTTACGAGAATGGGGTATAAAGGAATGAATTCAATAAATATGTTGCTTGTATTGAAATACATTGATCGGTTCGTTATGTCATTATATCTTATTAAAGCAATTCACCTTTCCATATCTAAAGATAAGTACACTAAGAATATTATGTTAGTAAAATTAACTTAAAATGTACTTTGAAATGAATGAATAAAGAGTGTTCTAAAAAAATATGCATTTACTATTTTAGACAAAATTTATCCATAGTGCAAGAAATAATTTATTTTTTGATCAAGTAAGTTTCTATAGATATGTCAGATACTATTATTTTAGAAATTACTAATTTTCAATAGTTATTTCAATCAAAATGGACTGCGAAAAAAAGTTCGTGAAAATATAATTAAAACTTTTCAAAAAAAAATCCGTCATGGACTTTTAACAAAATAGCTAAAAATTTGAAAGTTGACCCTCGAACGGTTTCTAATGCCATCAGACGGTATAAGGAAAACCTGAGCATTGAAAGAAAACCTGGATCAGGGAGGAAAAAAGGTCCTACAGATATTGGTAAGGCAAAAGAAGTCGAGCGACTCTTTCGAACAGCGCCTAACACTTCTTTAAGAAAAGCAGCTCGTACGGTGAAATGCTCTACGAATTTTGCACATAGAGTCAAAGCTTATGCTGGACTGAAGACATACAAAGTCCAAAAGGTTCCAGATCGCAATGCTATAAAGAACTTAGAAGCAAAAAAACGAGCGAAAAAATTGAAGTCTGATTTTATAAAAAAAATACACCTGTTGTGTGATGGATGATGAAACATACGTACTGGCAGACTTTTCTCAACTTCCTGGTCAAGATTTTTATGTCGCTGATAAACGGGGCAATGTTCGGCAAGAGTTTCGCACAAAAAAACAAACAAAATTCCCTAAGAAGTTTCTCGTGTGACAAGCTATTTGCAGTTGTGGCAAAAGAAGTAAAGTATTTGTGGCATCTGGCACAATAAACACAGAAATTTATATAAAAAAGTGCCTACAAAAACGGTTGTTACCCTTTTTAAGAGAGCACAGAAAGACTACATTTTTTTGACCCGATTTGGCATCATGCCATTATGGAAAAAAGGCACTTGAGTGGTACTCAAAGAATAATGTCATTTTTGTACCACGAGAGGCAAATCCACCTAACTGTCCAGAACTTCGGCCTGTGGAAAGGTATTGGGCTCTGGTAAAAAAGGAATTGAAGAACACAGGAAAGATTTCCAAGAACATGTCCGATTTTAAGCGCAGGTGGAACACATGCTCCAAAAAGGTATCAGAAGCAACTGTAAAATCTTTAATGGGAGGGTTTCCGAAAAAAGTCGATAATTTTGCAAAACCCGAGTACTAAGTAAACATTTTAATGCTAAATGATTTTGTATAATATGTCATTATATTTGCGTATTTGGTAGAGTTTTTATATTAAAAGGTTTGATTTTTATTTAAGAAAATCCAACTATAAATTTTATTTAGAGCACTCTTTATTCATTTAAAAACCCGTCAACTGATTTTTCATTCAAATTCAATAAATATTTCATTTAAATTTAACTGACAAATATTTAAACTACATTTTCAGTTTTAAAAACGAAATATTCAGTTGTTTTCAAAAAAGTTACTGACAAAAATGTAAACTACATTCTTAGTATAAAAAAAGGAAATTTTCATTTATTTTTAAAAAATTGAATGGTAAAAAACTACGTAAAATTTCCGAAAAACGAACAAATTTCCATTTGTTTTTGTAATTAACGTAATATAAAAGAAGAAACCATAAAAGGTTATATCATTTAAGGCATCAAAAAACCAAACAGACAAAACAAAGTTTGTTGTTTGCTTAGGCCATACCCCGTGATAGCCGGCCAGTATTATAAAAAGTTTCTTCAGTAAGCAAACCTAAGATACTTAAGGAAAAACAATAATTAAACAAATACGAATTATATTTGATACAATAATTAAAAAAAATATATAAAAACTAAACAACTGATATTTTCAAATGTTACGGATTTTCAGTATTTTTTTGTAGGTTGTTTTTTAAACAAATGTGTAAATATGTTAAAAATCAATTTTCATATAAATTTAAATGAATATTCATTTGAAAACAACATAACCGAAAATTTCCTAAACAACATACAATCAGTTACTGTAATAATTTCCTGAGTGTATAGTTTTTTTCATAAAAAATAAAATAAAATTCATGGCAGTATTTCGACATTTGACTTTTTACCAGACACGCTGCCGGTAATGACATAAATATATACTTATCTCGAGAAAATTTAATTACAATCGGTCCATATTTGACCCTAGTCGTTGTATCAAATAATAGAACTTGACTCACTATAAAATTAAGGTACTTGTTTTACCCACCATCAAAAAGATTCGGGGGTATTTTCGGATTGTCATTTTGTTTGAAACTTCCTTTATGTTGGCTCAAAAACCCTCCTTATAAAATTCTAAGACGATTGAGCGATGACCGTCTGCCTGTCTGTCTGTCTGTCTGTCTGTCTGTCTGTCTGTCTGTCTGTCTGTCTGTCTGTCTGTCTGTCTGTATGTCTGTCTGTCTGTCTGTCTGTCTGTCTGTCTATCTGTGTGTCTGTCTGTCTGTCTGTCTCTTTGTATGTCTGTCTATCTGTCGGTCCATCGGTCTGTCTGCCTTATTTCTTGGAAAATTTTGGTATTAAAATAGGGCGACTATAGGGACTATAGCTCCCATATAACCTCGCCTAGCCTAATCGCTTATTTGCTAATAAATGACAAATTACTAGGCAGCATAATAAACTTCATCGAAATCGAATCATATATAACCATTGCCATTGTTCATATATAACCAACTCACTACAATGCCAATAAATGATAAACTCTAATAGCTCTGGCCACTAAATTCAGTTCAAATCAGTTTTATGTCAATGCCAGCTATTGTGCAGAATTTTGCCGAAATTGGTCACCATTTGACCATAGCTCCCATATAAACAACTTACGGAAACACAAAAATACCAAAGAGCAAGGGGCGTTTCTTTCCGTGATATGAAAGCGCGATAGTGCTTTAACAAAAAGAGCTAGAGGGAAAAAATTCTACAAGAGTATTTTCGATATCTTCGGAAAGATGTGTATTAAAAATGAGCGAAATCAAATTTTATAGGAATCGGTAAATATTTGACTATAGTCTGCATATAAAAACTACTCCCGGAAATCACTAAAATGCCAAAAACGCCAGTTAAGAGCTATTAAATTGTAAACTACGACAGCTATAGTTACTAAATTTTGCATAAATAAACTCTTTATAAATACGAGCCAAAGAATAAAATTTTGTGATAACTATAGCTCTAATGTATATAATATCCCCTTCACTACTATAGGTGGAAAGGGTATTATAAGTTTGTGCTGATGTATGCAACGCATAGAAATATTTGTCTTAGACTTTTTAGTATACCAATAGACTTAGAATCACTTTCTGAGTCGATTTAGCGATGTCGGACCGTCCGTCTGGCTGGCTGGTTGGACCCCAATGCAAACCATGTAATCAAGGTACAGATCGCAATTCTAAAAATAATTTCATGAAATCTGCCACAGATCATTTTTTTTGATAGTGGAACCATGGCTATTGAAATTTGTCAAAATCACTAGATTATTTATGGTACCTCACATAGGTTCAGACTCATTTATCCTTTAAAACGCTATATATTGTCATTTACCAACCGATTTGAAGAATCATACTACTTATATATTACAAATACGAAGATGAAGATCTACGAAAAACGTGCGGACATGCATATCCTGTCTCTTTTGGTTTTAATGATATTCGACTTCAAAAACTAATTTTTGTTCCACTTGGCCCATCCTAATTAAAATACGGAAAATACCTCAATGGAAATAGGGGCCAACCTAAGAATGACAAAATATTACATTGGCATCCAAGATTAGCGTGTCGTCTAAATTGTAATTGTTTACTTAATAAACAAGTAAGAAAGTGCTATAGTCAGTCAAGACCGACCATACGACCATTCACAACTAAAGTCAAAGGTGTTCTTTTTCCTGCATAAAGACTAATTTTTGCCATAATGCAAATATTTTTTCAAAACTTATATATTTAAGCTGTTTCCGTCATTTGGACTTATATGAGAGCTAGTGTCAAATGTGGACCGATTTTCTCGAAATTTGTCAAGTTGTTTACTGTTTACAAGAATTATGTATGCAAAAAATAATCTTTAATTTCGCATTATCTTCAGATTTACGAGAGTTTTAGTGATTTTTGACTCATTTAGTGCGTTTCGGTAGAAGAGTTTGTATGGGAGCTATGGTCAAAAGTGGACCGATTTCAACAAAATTTTGTACAGTGATTTGGTTCACATAATCAGTATTTGTTTTAAATTTCATGAAAAAATATTGATATTTGTGGCCAATATATCAATTCCGGAAAGTGGAACCTATGGGAGGTACCAAAATAATGGAGCGATTTTGACCAATTTCAATAGCAGTGGTGCCACTGTCAAAAAAAAGGATCTGTGCCAAATTTCATCAAATTATGTTTATTTTGATTGATGTCCAGCCAGACATACGTCCAGACGGACGGATGGACAGGCGGACGAACTGACATCGCTAATTCGACTCAGAAAGTGATACTAAGCCTATTGGTATAATAAAAGGTGGGTCTAAGACAAATATTTCTATGCGTTACATACATCAGCACAACTTATAATACCCTTTCCACCTATGGTGGTGAAGGGTATACAAATTTGTATCTGATTTAAATTTTAAAATAAAAAGTATTTTTTATGAAAATTGAATTTAGCAAAACGTGTAATTTTTGTTATTCCATATATAACCTTAAAAGTGAAGGGTTACTTAATTATAGTCGGGCTTTGTCATTTTCTTACTTGTTTATTAAATATTTTATACAATTTTCATTCAACTAAGGAAAGAAACTTTGAACTTAGAAAAAAATATAACCTATAAGATTACATTCCTTTCATATTCTGCTCTTTAAGCAATACAAATATTTTCATTAAAAAAACAATTCCAAGAACAAAAAACTAATAAAAAACTCTTAGTATTTCTTTGTGAAAAAACCCATAATTAAATATTGTCCCTCATACAGAGTCAAAATAATGGTAACGAGAGAGTAGGAGAGAAGACAAAAGCGACTTCAAAATGAAAGGCCTACTACAATTTACCTACCGGCTGACTTATACAAAATTATAGGTGTGCTCCACATTCAGCCACTTGTTGTTATTGTTTACCCAAGTTGTTGTTGCTGTTGTTGTGAGTATATACGAGTGAGTATCTTTGTATCTTTTAGTTTGTATTTTATAATTATTTTTATTTTATTTTACTTTTTTTATCCAAACACACTCAGAAAACGAGATCGCAGCGTAAACTAAAAATCTCATGCTTGTGGCTGGAGAATCATTTGTTTGACATTGAAAATTCAGTTGATTTTTCAAAGCCGGCCAAGTAAGAACAAACTTTGGGATTTCAAAGATAAAATCAACATAAGCTAAAAATATACAAAATTGTTATTAAAATAAAGTTAAAGTATACAAACAAGTTAAAAAGTGAGTTTTACATTTTGAAAAAAATTAAAGTGTTTTCTTTACTTTTAAAGTGATTAGAAATCAATTTCCCTTTAATTTTATATATTTTTTTGGGTAATTTTTTAAGAAACTGTTTTAAGAGGCCAAAAAGACAACTAAAGCCTACAAAATGGTTGATGATATATTTGTAAGTTTATTTATAATTTAATTAAATTTAATTTAAATTATTCTAACACATAAATCAAATGTTTTTTTATTTGTTCTATTTAGTTATTAGTATGTCATGTTTCTAATTATTTTTTATTCTTTTGTTTATTTAATATTATAATATTTTTGCTTGTTATAACAAATTATTTTGAATTATCGTTAATATAATTACTGTATGAGTAATCGTTTTTAGAGTTTAAAGTTTCTGTTTTTCATTTGTATTTCATTTGATCTGTGATTCATTTTTTGTACTTTCACCATTTTTTATATACATTTGTTGTGCATAAAGCTTTTTCTTTGTACGTGAACTAATTTATTACTAAAAACCTTTTTGGAGTTTCTTCTGGTTTTTGTGACGCAAATTTTAACTACTTTTAACAGCGACATTTCAGGTAGACGAATGTCTATCAAGAGTTTTGTTTTTATACCCTTCACCACCATAGGTGGAAAGGGTATTATAAGTTTGTGGTGATGTATGTAATGCATTGAAATATTTGTCTTAGATCCATCTTTTAGTATACCAATGGGATTAGAATCACTTTCTGAGTCGATTTAGCTATATCAATCCATCCGTCCGTCTGAACGGCTGGCTGGCTGGACCGCCATATTAACCATGTAATCAAAGTACAGGTCGCAGTTCTAAAGATAACTTGATGAAATTTGGCACAGATCAAGTTTTTGATATTGGGACCATGGCTATTGTCCCAATTCGTCAAAATCGGTCTTTAATTTATTTTTTGAATACATAATTTTTGTAAAAACTGTAATCAATTTGCCAAATTTCGAGATAATCTGTCCACATTTGACCCTAGCTCTCATATAAGTAAAAATGATGGGAAAATTAAACAAATATTTGTCTTTATACACGAAAAAGAACATCTTTGACCATAGCAGGGACCGAAAATAAATGTTATTTTCGAATTTTTGATTAAAAAAAAGCAACCACAAGGAAATGTCGGAGAATAAAACCAAGTGTACTATTTTGATGGTCTTGGACCAAATTTTCATAAAATGCGATAAAAATCTAATCTAAAAATGATGAAATCTGATTTTTATTTTTTAGAAAAAAAAAATAACAGTTATTTTTTTGATTTTTATTTTTTTGAGCAAAAATAACAGTTATTTTTAACTTTTATTTTTTCGAGCAAAAATAAAAGTTATTTTTTAACTTTTATTTTTTCGAGCAAAAATAACAGTTATTTTTGACTTTTATTATTTCGATCATGAATGCAAGTTATTTTTTGACTTTTATTTTTTCGAGCAGAAATAATAGTTATTTTTTGACTGTTATTTTTTCGAGCAGAAATAAAAGTAATTTTTGTGTTTTCAAAACCAATTACGCACTGATACATTTTGAGGAAAAAGAAATACACTTTTAAGGAAACTTATATCAAACGATAGGCCTTATTGAGTGTATCAGTATGTCATTTTTAGAAATTTCGATATACCCTCAAAATCGAAAGTTATCGATAAAAAACGACTTTTTTGGTCTTCTCAAACAAAAATAGGCCTAGCTAAGTCATTTGTTTATCGATTTGAAATTTTAATACGGTTTGAGACAGACAAGACATCAGGCTTTCTTCTTGTTAAAAAAGATTTTTTATATCATCAAATTATCACAAAAATATTTTCAAACAAATTTAAATTTTTATTCTTTTTTTCGATTTTTTCACATTGGGACGCCGTTTTCCGCAGTATTTTATTAGGAATGCCAAATTTTTTTATATTTACTTGAAAAGTGCATTAAATATTTTGTGAACCTAGATTATTTAAATTTAAATTAACAGCGAATTAAAAGAAAATATAAGTTTTTTTTTTGTAAAAGGGCCAGTTTAATTAACGTACTATATACGTATAATTATATTTATAACTTTTTGACAAAATCTGAATGTTAATTTGTAATTTAGACCCAATTTGCTTTCCATCAACAAATATCATAAAATCAAATAGACGTCTTCAAGGACCCAAAATTTCTATGAAAATTTCCGATAACTCAAAAAATCCTTAGCCGATTTATACGCTACTTACACAGATAGAAAGCTAATTGAGTCTACATTATGAGTTAATATTTACACTTTGTTAAAATGTTTACTAAAAAAGTTAAATTTTGCAAGAACTAAAAAATTGGCCATATTTTTTCTTATAAACGCAATTTTCAACTTCATGGCCTGGGCGCCACGTGATAACTTAGTCCGATTTGGCTTAAATTATGTTATTTGAAGTTTCTCACCGAATGCCATAATAATCCGACCGCCATTTCTCTACTTTCGAAAAAAGTTGAAAAAACACTCTAACATAGTATTGTATAGAAAATTTTCTAATATACAAATAATACTGAATTCACCTTTTTTACTAAAATTGTTAATATGTTTCCGATTTTAATTAAAGTACTCTTGTTTTACAAAATGGTAACCATGATTTTTTTTAAGTCAAAATATATTAGGTCTTCTGATAAATTTTACGAAAAAAAAGCTTCCGAAGTTGAAAAAATCGAAAAAAAAAAAATAAAATTTTAACTTCAGCGGAAAATATTTTTATGATAAATTGATCATGTTAAAAAAGGTCTTTACGAAGTGAAAGCCTATTTTGTTTTCTGTCGAACCACATTTTAAAATTTAAAATCGATGTAAAAATGACTCAGTTAAGCCTTCTTTTCTCCGCTAAGTCCAAAAAAATCGTTTTTTATCGATAACTTTCGATTTTGAGGGTATATCGAAAATTTAAAAAATGGTAAAATAATCTTCTAACCGAGTTCTACTGGTTGAGCTTGGTTTCGTTCCGAGTGTATTTTCACTGTATCAGAGTGTTATGATTGCCAAACTCAACTCCATTAACTTTTGAGCATATACATTTTTATTTTATTTTCATTGAAAAATTATCTTTGTTTAACAAAAATTTTCAATGAATTTATCATGAATTTGAACAAAAATAACTTTTATTTCTGCTCGAAAAAATAAAAGCTAAAAAATAACTTTTATTTCTGCTCGAAAAAATAAAAATCAAAAAATAACTTTTATTCATGCTCGAAATAATAAAAGTCAAAAATAACTGTTATTTTTGCTCAAAAAAATAAAAGTTAAAAAAAACTTTTATTTTTGCTCGAAAAAATAAAAGTAAAAAATAACTGTTATTTTTTATCGAAAAAATAAAAGTCAAAAAATAACTTTTATTTCTGCTCGAAAAAATAAAAGTCAAAAAACAACTTTTATTTTCTGACTTTTACGATAAAAGTTATAACAGTTACGGTCCCTGGTAAAATATTTTACTAAAAAAAAGAGCGATATCGCTCTTAAACTATAGCAAAAATCTATACAAATACAAAACGCAAATGTTTTTGCATTCAATCTATTTTGTGTTCCTATTTTTTTTTTGTAAAAATTCTTTATAACGAGTGCAAAAAATGGCTGTTTGTTCGTAATTTAAGGTACTCAATGGAAAAAATATGACCGTACGTTAAGTCGCTAATTCGTTAAACTGAGTATACGTTAAACCGGATACCACTGTATTTTTTTATAGAAAAATATTTAATCAAAATATGTTTCTTTGGAAAAGTTTTCTATAAAAATATTTTTATATCAAAAAATTTTCAAATCTTCTATGGAAAAACTTTGATTAAAAAATTTTCTGTAAAAAATTTTTGATAAAAACATTTTTTGTAAAAAATTTTTGATAAAATTAATTGTCTATAGCAAAATTTTTGATAAGAAAAATTTCTATAGACAAATTTTTGTAAGAAAATTTTCTATAGAAAAATTTTTGTAAGAAAATTTCCTATAGAAAAATTTATGATAAAAAAATTTTCTATAGAAAAATTTTTAATAAAAAAAAAATTTTCTATAGAAAAATTTTTGATAAAAAATTTGTCTATAAAAAAATTTTTGATAAAAAAATTTTCGATAGAAAAATTTTTGATAAAAAAATTTTCGATAGAAAAATTTTTGATAAAAAAATTTTCGATAGAAAAATTTTTGATAAAAAAATTTTCGATAGAAAAATTTTTGATAAAAAATTTTCTATAGAAAAATTGTTGATAAAAAAAATTTTCTATAGAGAAGTCTTTGAAAAAAAAAACTCTACCGACTATTTTTTTGTTCTGTTTTCTTTGCGCCGACCCGTGCTTGTAATGCTTATATATGTTGAATCGTAAGTACTTGGTACATTCTGCTAATGGTACTCCTAAAAAAATACCTTTCAATGATAGAGCTTCTACGTATTAAGTATTGCTTGGATATACCGATAGAAGGTCTTTTGTCGCTTACTTCGCTATAGTCAGAATGTTCCCATAAGAATATATTTTTTCAGAAACTCGCTATATCATCTACAATAAACTCCACAGCAATTTTAGGTGTACCAGAGCGATGTATGATTATTGTTATAGGTATACAAAAGGGTTAAATAAATATCTGCTCCTAGTTTTCTGTGAACCTCAAATTAGCTTGAAATAATATAGAATATTACTGAACCTTTTTCATTTCATGATATATCTGCTTCCCGCAATAAAATCTTAATAAATCCAAAATTTAAAAGGCTACTGTAATCAAATTATTAAAGACATACTTTTATTCATACACCCACAAGTCAGTCATTGATGTAGGGTACCTCTTAGTTAAAATATAATAACCACCTCTTTATAAAATGAGAAAAAATGTCAGGTGTTTATTCTTCAAAATTATACATAATTTATTGGAAACCTCAATGACCTCATGAGGCAGATACGTTGTGAATCCCATAATTTAATTGTAAACACTAATATTTAAGATATTTGACACGAAAAAAAATAATACATTTTTAGAAAATTGTTAAAACAATTAAATATCTTGTATTAACAATCGTTTGTTATACCCTATACCAATACTGGTAGAAAAGGTATATTGAGTTGGTTCAGATTTTTGTAACGGAAAAAAATATTGTTTTGCCATCTAGGGATAAACTCTAAATCACATTCAGAGTCAAATTTGAGAAAAAAATGCAATACATTTGTGGTTTAGGGTAACATTTAGTCTGGATTGACCAACTTTAATTCTTTCTTTATTGTTTTTTTACTAAAATATCTTGAAGTCATTCAACTCATTTTGAGTAGAAATTCTATCGAAAAAAAAAAATTGGTTAATAATAATCTTCAAGTGTTTTCCTAGTACAAACCGTTTATTGTCTTAAGTAAAAAAATTTCAAATACCATAAATCACAAAAATTAGAAAGGCTGATCTTCAATTATAGTAATATTTTTTAATGAATTGTTATCGACGTGATCTTTTTAAAGCGTTCTGTTTCTTTGAAAGGAATTTTATGATGTTTACAGACTTTTTTTGTGTTTGTTTATTAATAGATTCTATACATCTTCTTAAATGTATGTATATCTACTGAACTCAAAGATTTCTGTTGATTTAATCAAAATTGTACATAAAGCTACAAACTTTTATGAACTAACCGAGGAACGGTAAGTTTTGTAAATTAAAACAGAGAATTAAAAATGTTTGCCGGAAACATCATCATATACACACACACACACAAATTCTATAACCTGCCTTGTTTACAAAATTGTACTAAACCCTATTCAAATAATTTAAACTAAAACTCTATAAATCCAATTAAAAAAACCTTTACTTCTTAACCTCAAAACTGAAATTTTGAAATAATGATATGCCATAAAGTTTATTAATGACTTTGAATTTAAGGATCATTTTATTGACAATTATCTTAAATTATCTCATAAATTATTAGAAAACTAACCTATTAATAGTTTTAACAATTAATTAAATTACATTCTCTCAAATGAAAACCCAAAAATTTTATGGTTATTTTAGCACTTTATACATCCCTTATAAATTTGTATCATAAATTTTCTAATTTTGCTTAACCTTATTTTATTTATTAAAGTATCATTTAATTTAATTTTGTCTATTAAATAAATTTTTATTTTATGACAAATAAATACATTAATTAATTACATAACATCAAATAAAAAGCAATAAATTAAGTTCATCAAATGTTATATATATATATATATATATACATATATATATATATATATATATATATATACTTACCTATATTCCTACGTGTACATTAGGGTGCACCTTATTTTACAAAAATGCGAAATCTCAACTTTAATTTCCCCAGAAATGTTTTACGTAACATAAAAAAAATTTTAAAATTTGGCAAACAAAATTTCAAAAATTTCTTATTTTTATATAAAAATTTTTTATTTTTCTTTTTTTATTTTATGGAAAATTTTTCAAAAATTTCTTATAGAAAATTTTTCAAAAATTTCTTATTTTTATAGAAAATTTTTCAAAAATTTCTTACTTTTTATAGGAAATTTTTCAAAAATTTCTTATTTTTATAGGAAATTTTTCAAAAATTCTTATTTTTATAGGAAAATTTTCCAAAATTTCTTATTTTTATAGGAAATTTTTCAAAAATTTCTTATTTTTATAGGAAATTTTTCAAAAATTTCTTATTTTTATAGGACATTTTTCAAAAATTTCTTATTTTTATAGGAAAATTTTCAAAAATTTCTTATTTTTATAGGAAATTTTTGAAAAATTTCTTAATTTTATTGGAGAGTTTTTAAAAATTTCTTATTTTTATATGACATTTTTCAAAAGTTTCTTTTTTTTATATAAAAATTTTCATTTTTTTTTATTTTATGGAAAATTTTTTAAAAATTTCTTATTTTTATAGGAAATTTTTCAAAAATTTCTTATTTTTATAGGAAATTTTTCAAAAATTTCTTATTTTTATAGGAAATTTTTCAAAAGTTTCTTATTTTTATAAGAAATTTTCAAAAAATTTCTTATTTTTATAGGAAATTTTCCAAAAATTTCTTATTTTTATAGGAAAATTTTTAAAAATTTCTTATTTTTGTAGGACATTTTTCAAAAGTTTCTTATTTTTATAGGAAAATTTTCAAAAATTTCTTATTTTTATAGGAAATTTTTCAAAAATTTCTTATTTTTATAGGAAATTTTTCAAAAATTTCTTATTTTTATAGGAAATTTTTCAAAAATTTCTTATTTTTATAATAAATTTTTCAAAAATTTCTTATTTTTATAATAAATTTTTCAAAAATTTCTTATTTTTATAAGAAATTTTTGAAAAATTTCTTATTTTTATAGAAAAATTTTCAAAAATTTCTTATTTTTATAGGAATTTTTTCAAAAATTTCTTATTTTCATAGAAAATTTTTTTTATTTTTTTATTTTTATAGTAAAATTTTTAAAATTTTCTTAGTTTAATAGGATATTTTTCAATAATTTCTTATTTTCATAGGAAATTTTTCAAAAATATTAAGAAATTTTTCAAAAATTTTGTGTTTTTATAGGAATTTTTTAAAAAATTTTATAGGAAAATTTTTCAAAAATTTCATATTTTTATAGGAAATTTTTCAAAAATTTCTTATTTTTATAGGAATTTTTTCAAAAATTTCTTATTTTGGTAGGAATTTTTTCAAAAATTTCTTATTTTGGTAGGAAATTTTTTTTATTTTTATAGTAAAATTTTCAAAAATTTCTTAGTTTAATAGGAAATTTTTCAAAAATTTCTTATTTTTATAGGAAATCTTTCAAAAATATTTTATTGTTTTTAAGAAATTTTTCAAAAATTTTGTATTTTTATAGGAATTTTTACAAAATTTTTTTATTTTTTTTTAGGAAATTTTTCAAAAAATTCTTATTTTTATAGGAAAAATTTTCAAAAATTTCTTATTTATATAGGAAATTTTTCAAAAATTTTTCTTATTTTTATAGGAAATTTTTCAAAAATTTCTAATTTTTATAGGAAATTTTTCAAAAATATTTTATTGTTTTTAAGAAATTTTTCAAAAGTTTCTACTTTTATAGGAAATTTTTCAAAAATTTCTTATTTTTATAGGAAATTTTTCAAAAATTTCTTATAAAAATAGGAAATTTTTTCAAAAATTTCTTATTTAGATAGGAAATTTTTCAAAAATTTCTTAATTTTACAGGAAAATAAAATAATTTTTAAAGTTTTGTTGGCGGATGAGTCACGCTTTTTCCTGATGCCATACAATTTTTCATAATTTTTTTTTTTTTTGTTACATAGAACATTTCTGGGTTAAGTTAAGATTTCGCACATTTGTAAAACAAGGTACACCCTAGCATACATACATGTTATGTTTGTACGAACATTGGACATTTGGCAGAAATAAAGTCAATTTTTGTTATGTTTTATTGTAAATGGTGATATAGGTTGACATATTGAAGCATTTTTGTAGTGCTCGTATAACAGATATTCTTTATTTTATAAAATGTAAATACCCTAAAAATAGTACTACTTTCTGAATCGATTTGTATCCGTTCTCCTGTCTAACCATACGTTCCTCCTGATATTTACCATAAACTGATGTTTAAGCTGATGTGTGCCTATCGAGATGTAGGGTATAACGAAGAAAAATGCTGATATTAAGAGTTACAATAAAATTCACTTTAATTATTTATTATATGGTGAAATATTACATATTTATAAATGGTGAAATGAAAAACACCACTTCTTTTCTATATATAGAAAAATTACCTATACAAAAAAAAAATTACTTGCATGTATGTGGGCGTAAATAACACATAAGAAGTTAGTTAGTAGTTTAGGTTCGAATATATAATAATAAATATTAAGGGTAATAAAAAATTAAGGATCTTTGTTAAGTGATTTAAGAACTTAGGACAAAAATCCACTCTACAACTTATGCTCTAATAAATCTATGCACATACAATTACTTTTTTCTTCTAATATCTTTATTATCTTGAAACTAGATTCTTAATAGCAATAATACTTACCACCTCCTTTATCATCTTCTTTAACTTATATATTTACAAATACCTACAAATCCACTTACACATATTTAAGCATGTCACTCGCATGAATAGGTCGTTCAATTGGTAGGTGCTGGCCCACAAAAACAAAAAAAACAATAAAAGACTTAAGAATTATTATAATTATAATAATTGACAAAATAAGACTAATTTTGTATAATTTCTTTGATAGACTAAAAAGGGAAGGGTTGGAAATTTTTTATTGATTACATTGTTTTTACTAATGTCATGCCGTCAATCGTTACAAGCTAAATCTATAAATGTAAGTATCACAACTAAAATAATGTAAAGAATATTGTTAATATAAAGAAATAAAAAAATGTATATGATAAGTATGTAAATATCAGATATACTAGTAGTGTTCACACAAAATCGGGTCACAATATTTAGTATACTTTAAACAAAAACAATAAATATTGAAAACGAATAAAATTTAATGGAATTAAAGGAAGACTTTATGACGACCTTTTAATGTTGCTTTGATTTTTATAGATATATTTACAATTTCATTTAAACAAAATTTTATTGTTATTTCATCTTAAAATTTTGTATAAAAATATTTTTTTTAAATAAAATATTTTGCGATGAATTATAATATTTATATTTCCTGACATATTTTTCAGAACGAGTCATTTAAGTAGACAATTTTGTATACAGAAAATTTTAATTTCTAAAATTTTTCTTTTTTAAGAAAAAACGGCCAGGCCCTATCAGATTTTTACACAGACTTTAAGAATAATATAGTTTGATTAAGAAAAGTTTAAAAATCCATAATCAAATTACAGACACAAAAAACTCAAGTTTTATCTAAAAATTTCCACCACTGGTTGTAGGATGCATGTCCAAAATTTTTCAAAATATAGTTTATACGCATCCCTATACCAAGTCTTTTAGAAAATGTTAAAAAAATGAAGTGTTTTGGACATTTTTTTCAAAAATATAAGAAAAAATGAAGTTACTTTTTTTTGGAAAAATTTAATTTTTCTAGATTTTTTCGGTTCGCAAACTTTGAATTTGTATATCGTTACTTTAATATAGTAAAGCCCTAACTAATATTGTTCTTACATTACAGGAGAGGGAAAAAAGACTAAATAAAATAATAAGTTTCGAAGTTATAGAAATTTTCTAAACGCAGTTTATTACTAAATTCTCTAAGAAAACTTAATGCTATAAAAACGTTTTTTAAAATTAAATAATTTTTATAAAATTATATTAGATAATTTTTTTAGAAGCGATTTGAATGAAAAACGACTTAGGGCTTTTCTATATAAAAGTAACGATATGTAAAAAAATTTACATAATTAATTTTTTTTATTTTTGTTCATTTAGAAATTTATCAGCAATCTTGTAGTATTTTTTGGAAAAAATTAAAAAGACGTCATGTCAAAAAATGAAAAAAATTATGTTTGGATTCAAATATCTCTAAATTATAAGAGATAAGGTAGAATTGTATACAAGTTTTTTCTTAATTTTTTCGAAAATGTAAAAATTATGGGATCGGACCAAATAGGTGAAAGTTATACAGACCTAAACGTTTTACATAGCCGAGGCGGGCAACTTTTTCCCCTGTAAACGAGACTGTTACTCTGAAAGCCTAACCCACTTCCAAGTTTCGTCAAAATCCGGCGGGCAGTTTAGAAACTACTGAGTTAATAAAAAAAAGTCATACGCATTACTGTGCAATGTCGGACATGAATATATGTGTGTATCTTTATAAGATTTAGAGGTAATTCCATTGAACTTAATGAAACCGACATTAAAAAAAAAACTAGATCGGAGCAGGGTTACTTATTCATTCTGCTATAAAATTACCACTGTGCTAATGTGAAAAATAACAGAGATGCGATATATCTACTAAAGATAATCCGGCACATTGATTTCAATGAAGGTATTCAATTTTTCTATGTTAGCTCAGATAAGGAAGATATTTGAATTTTTTGTTTGGGAAATCCTTACCATATTATTTTGATAAAATTTGGCTCATATGCCTTTCATGGAACAGGATGTCTATGGAATTGCTTTAGTTCAGTCCCATATATAAAATTTACCTGAATGAAGTATTGTATATATTATTTAGCATGCCTTTAGGCTGTGATTCCTGGAAACCTTTTATATGGGAGGTAACCTAGATAATGGACCCGTACAAACCAAATTTTCACATACATTGTTTTTATAGCAAAAAATACATATGTGTCAAAGTTTATTAATTTATCTCTAAATTTAAGACAATTTCAATCACAATAACATAGGTAGGGCTTTCAAAAAAAAAATAAATAAAATAAATAATAATAATATCTTTCTTATCTGAGCTAACATAGAAAAATGGATGATAAGCAGGCACCGAAAATAACTGTTACTTTTGAATTTTTGATTAAGAAAGCAACCTCAAGGAAATGTCGGAGAATAAAACCAAGTATACCATTTTGAGTGGTCCAAATTTTTTATAAAATGCTATGATTTTAAAAAATCTGATTTTTAATTTTTTAGAAAAAATAACAGTTATTTTTTGATTTTTATTTTTTTGAACAAAAATAAGAGTTACTTTTGACTTTTATTTTTTCGAGCAGAAATTAAAGTTATTTTTTTTTACTTTTATTTTTTCGAGCAGAAATAAAAGTTATTTTTGTGTTTTTAACCCCAATTATGATTAGGGGATATATAAGATACATGTGAACCGCCGTGGTATAGCAGGTTAGTCATCCGCCTAGCATACCAGAGGCACAAGTTCGATCCCTGGCCAGACTCGCTTAAAAAAATAAATTTTCAAAAAAAAAAGCGGCGGTTCACCTCATAACTCAGCTAGCCACTGGATATTGAGTATTAGGCTATGTAAAACTTCTCTAACTAATGCATTTGCCGTCCGGAGCCGGCGTTAAAACGTGTAGGTCCCTTTCAATGAGTCAAAAAATAGAATCGGATGCAGCTCATTGTCTGAGAGAAGTACCCCTTGTTCCAATTGGAATGTTGTCGGGGAATTATATATATATATGATTGCAAAACTCAACTTCATTAATTTTTGAGCATATGCAAATTATTTTCACTTAAAAATTATCTTTGTTTGAACAATTTTTTCAATGAATTTATCATAAATTTAGACAAAAATAACTTTTATTTCTGCTGGAAAAAATTAAAGTAAAAAATAACTTTTATTTCTGCTGGAAAAAATAAAAGTCAAAAAATAACATTTATTCATGCTCGAAATAATAAAAGTCATAAATAACTGTTATTTTTGCTCGAAAAAATAAAAGTTAAAAAACAAATTTTATTTTTGTTTGAAAAAATTAATGTCAAAAATAACTGTTATTTTTTATCGAAAAAATAAAAGTCAAAAAATAATTTTTATTTCTGCTCGAAAAAATAAAAGCCAAAAAATAACTTTTATTTTCTCACTTTTACTATTAAAGTATTAGCAGTCCCTGATGAAAAGTGAATAAAATCAGTGTGTCCAAATTATTTTTGATAGATATGTCTCGTCTCTTTTACTAAAAAGGGTTCCAAATTCAAAAAAAAGTGTCATAATGGCTATAAATTCTTTGATAAATTTTACTAAAAAGGGTTCCAAATTCAAAAAAAAGTGTCATAATTGCTATAAATTCTTTGATAAATTTGGACACAATTAATAAGGATAGGAGTGTGGGGAACTTTGTTAAAAAAAAAAAAAAAAAATATCAGTAACAAGTGCATCGACGTGTCTCCATATCTAGTTTATATATTACAAATGCGTTTAAGTGTTTAGATTTTAATGTTGATAGAGTTTTACCCCAAGGGTGTCAAAGGCATGTTTTGTTTTGAAACATGGTTCGAGAATGGTTTTAATAAAGGACTTAATAGGTCAGAATCCAATATTTATCACTGAATATTTCATTTACTAGAAGAGTTAGAAAATTCAAACTTAATTAAAGTAAATTTCTTACAAATGTCGGAGTTTTAAAAAAAGACATAGAAAGGATTGGAGCTGTGGACATATTAATTCTGAATGTTAGACTCTAACAAGATAAAATTTTTGATGTTTTAGTCCAGAAAAGTGTCTAAAAAAATTAGGATGGATTTAAATTTTTTTATTGAATATATGGTAAAAAGGTACAGTCAGATACTTTTAACTTAATAAATATATACCTGCTAAACATGACCCTGTTTTAGAAAAAAAATAAAAAGGATAGAAGCTAGGAAGGCTACCTTACAAAAACAAAATGCTTAACGAGGTAACCGATTTTGATAAAATTTTACATGCATTAGATAATAGATGAAGCTTTACCCACAGTGTAAAATATTTCATGTCCTAATTTCATAGAGATGAGCTTTTTTACACCCTTCACCACCATAGGTGGAATGGGTATATTGGGTTTGCGCTGATGTTTGTAACGCATAGAAATATTGGTCTGAGATCCTCTTTTTAGTATACCAATCGACTTAGAATCACTCCCTGAGTTGTTTTAACGATGTCCGTCCGGCTGGCTGACCGGTTATCCATGTAAGCTTGTTATCATTGTACAGGTCGTAACTTTAAAGATAATTTGATGAAATTTGGCACAGACCCATATTTTGGTCTATACTTTTTGGGCGAAATCGAATTACTTTTTTGAGGTACCACCTCATAGGAATGCCTTCCCGGAATAGAGTTTTTGGTTCTTTACAGCAACAAATTTATTTATATTTTGATAATATTCAGCACAAATATTGCTTATGATTACCTTAATCAGTTCATTTATTTTGTAGGAATCGGTCTATATTTGACCATAATTCCCATACAAGACACATTCTCAAAAGACGTTTATGTACACATAAAAGCACCAAAACGTTTATAACTCTAGAGATAAATGTATTTGACGACTAAACACAGATAAATACTTTGTATATACAAACCAATAACCAAAATTTGGTAACAATCGGTCCACAATTAACCCTAGCTCCCATATAAGGACCTTAGCCGAAGATGACATTTATCTTAAAATTTTGAAACAAAATCACGTAGTATTTGTATGTATATCTCTAAGACATAAGGAAAACTTGTTAAATTGTTGGTCCATATTTGACCTTAGCAGTGAAGGGCAAGGTAGATTATAATGAAGGTAATTTCACTTAAGGTTACTAAATTTAATTTCACTTTCTGACAATTTTAAGGGTTCTGACATTTCCATAGAAATAAAGCTACCATATTATGTTAAGTTTTCCCATTTTTTCTGTCACTGCTCCGACAATATGAGTTATGTGTAAAAATGTTAATACATTTTATTGCATGTGTATCTTCATATCTAATAGTTAAACTATATTTTACTAGTTGATGGAGAACTAAGCGGGATAGTATATAACTACTATACACATTAAATAAAATTTTGATTAGCTACGTTGATGTTCTAGGTATTTAGGAAAAAAACACATAGCTGATATTGTAGTCGCAGGGACCATTTGAAGTTGTATAAATTAATTTTGAAATTTTGAAAATAAAAATATAATTTTATAAATATAAAGGTAAAAATTTATTAAAATAGAAAAAATATAACAAATATCTTATATTTTTACAGAAAAGTTGTTGTTATAGTTCTGCTGCTGATGAAAGTTCTTTTCTATAAGATGAAGCTGGAAAAATTGGGCCACATCTATCGGTCTATGCCATAGATAAAATGGGCCCAAATCAGTTGGCCTATTTGGGCAGTTAAATAAATGTACGGGTTTAAAGTGTCAGAAAGAATTCGTTCGCCTTAGCAGTTGAGTAAACTGCTCCTTATGCCGGCTCGAATCATGCCATTATTATTTATATCTTAAAAACAGTATTCTCTCTGACAGTATTCTCACAATGACAAGTCGACTCCCAGCGTAGAATTTATGGGTATAACTGCATTGTTATTGGGTCTCATTGGTGTATATTCTTGCAATGCAGAAATTACCTAAAAAAGACTTGAAGGACACTTTTGCCCGTTTCCTATTCTTTGGATTTAATCTGCTGTATTACAGAAGCTATTAAGCTTACTTTAGAGGTTTTGGAAGGCGCTTACAGTTCAATGGCTACAACCATGGTAGATATCTGTGAATATTGGTGCTTAGATGGCTTACCGTTCGTTTGGCAAATCTGTTGCGCTATTGCAAGTGCCGGTGCGCTTTGGTACAGTCATTGATATTGTGGAATAAGCTGGAAAATCCATGACTATTACCGATTTCCAAACACATACAACACCCGTACTTTTGGCTATGCGAGAACGTGCCGAATTGGCTTCAGAAGAACATATAGCACTAACGCCAATTATGGAATGATTTATTTTAAAGAAAAATCCAAACTTTGTCAAGTAAAAGCGAATAAAATATCGCTAATTTATTTTTCTATTATAAACTAAATTATATAATTCATTTAAATAATCTTTAATTGGCTCTTAAATTTGAATGCTAATTAACTGGAGACAATAAAATAATTTATATTTTGCTATAAATGCAAATACCCTTCTCTCGCAGCGGAAAGGATTTCTCCTATGAGTCTGCTTGGCTTCGGTTTTCCACTTTGATTCAGTTTGTATCTGATGTACATATTTTAATTTGTTTGCGTATTTCAGTTGTAATTTAGTACTTTATTGGTTAAATCGAACAATTTCTAGAATGAGATTCTTCGTTAGAAAATACGCGGTTTTTCTTTTAGTAGCTTTTGTTCATGTATAATTTATATTGTACACATTACACATTTTATAAAAAAAATTCCAAAAAAAAGAAAATACTTTTTTATAATGTGGTAACGTTATATTTGATATGACGTAGAAAGACAAACTTCAAAAACCCTTATTCAAATTTAATGAAAACAAGTGAAATTACCTTCAATATATATGCCTTGGTGAAGGGTATGATATAGTCTGGCTTGATCGACTATAGCTTTTCTTACTTGTTTAAATAGCTTTTGTGTGAACCACAATTTATTAACAATATTTTATTATTTAAACAAACAAAAAAAATGTATCTAACTGAGCTTAATTCTACATTATTAATATGCACACATACTTAGTAAATGACATTTACTAAGTAGAAATATTGAATAAAAACCTTCACAAGTATATGCATTAGAGGGGGTCAAATTTTTCCTTAGGAAGGCAATTGTCTAAATAGTAAAATACGAAAAAATTGAATGCTTTATCAAAAAAACCATGGGTCTAAAACCGTGGTAGGCAGTGCCTACTAGGCACAAAAAGAACATAGAAAATATCAATGTATTGGTGATTTTGCAAAAAAAAGAGACTAAAAAAATAAATATTTTCTTGTCTTCTTTAGCATGTGTTTTGTTGTTGCTTCGTCGAGCTTGGTTGTAGTTCATGATTTTGAAAGCCTGATCATTTTTGTAGCTCCATAAAAATTGACCACTCTAATATACATACTAAGATATATAGATTTTCATGACATATTAACAAAATCCTTGTAGGCCTATCAAACAATAACTTAATGAAATAATTTAATTCCAATGTTTACTTACACTTATATCTTACATGTTTTACCAATTAAAGTCTATATGACTTTGTACAGACAAAATAACCAAAAAAAAACAACTCCAAAATAAAGCAAATACAAATTCAGTGAGTCCTGACCAGTCTTTAGTCTGTCTTTACACATACGAAGCGTTAAGCGTTTAAATTAATAAAAGTAATAATAAATTTTTGTACAGACTCGTAAAAACAGAAGAATTAACACAATACGAGTATTATTCATAAACAAAAATAAAAAAGTAAAAATATAAAAATACTCATAACACTCACTCTGTATTAATACGCTTTATTAAAGTTTATAACGAAATACGAAAATACCGTTTATTAATTATAATTTTTATTTTTATAACTTCCTTTGTCTGTTGCCTCCGTCTGTCTGTCTATCTGTGTGTGTACGTCCGTCTGTCTGTTTGTGTAAAGTGTGTAATTCCTTAACTCATCTGTGTCATGTGTATTAATACATATCAAATATTTATATTAATATATTGTTAACAATATAAAGAAACAAATATCATATTAAAAATTTTTGTAACTTTAATTCCGTAATTGTTAAAATTTTTTTAATATCATTTAATATGACCATAAAACATGATTTATTTATTATTGTAATATTTATTTTGTATGAGTTCCTACGTGAAAATATCTGTCATTTTGTAAAATTGTGTTAATTGTGTTAAACTTTTTAAATATTTAAATCTCCAGGACTTCCAGCAACTCGAAACTAACGCAGTAAATAAATCAATTCAGGAACTTTCAGCCGGTGGCATGGATCCGATTTCGAAATTACGTGCTCTTTGCATTTCACGTGGCGCCAATGGCATTATTGGTCTGGGAAGGTAATTTCTTTTTTTTTATATTTGTGTAATAAGCTAATATAATTTTCTATAAATAAACATTATTATATATATAAGTTAAGACTTTATTTATTAAGTTAAAAACTAGGGCAAAATGTAATTTAAAAAAATGTAAATTTTTGAAAAATTTCCTATAAAAATTGGAAATTTTTGAAAAATTTCCTATAAAATTAGGAAATTTTTGAAAAATTTCCTATAAAAATAGGAAATTTTTGAAAAATTTCCTATAAAAATAGGAAATTTTTGAAAAATTTCCTATAAAAATAGGAAATTTTTGAAAAATTTCCTATAAAAATAGGAAATTTT
Organism: Stomorhina lunata; assembly: GCA_933228675.1. NCBI lineage: Eukaryota > Metazoa > Arthropoda > Insecta > Diptera > Rhiniidae > Stomorhina > Stomorhina lunata. Next base: position 150,776,392 of record OW121740.1, read on the forward strand.
TGAAAAATTTCCCATAAAAATAGGAAATTTTTGAAAAATTTCCTATAAAAATGGGAAATTTTTGAAAAATTTCCTATAAAAATAGGAAATTTTTGTAAATTTCCCATAAAAATAGGATATTTTTGAAAAATTTCCTATAAAAATAGGAAATTTTTGAAAAATTTCCTATAAAAATAGGAAAATTTTGAAAAATTTCCTATAAAAATAGGAAATTTTTAAAAATTTCCTAAAAAAATAGGAAATTTTTGAAAAATTTCCTTTAAAAATAGAAAATTTTTGAAAAATTTCCTATAAAAATAGGAAATTTTTGAAAAATTTCCTATAAAATAGGAAATTTTTAAAAAATTTCCTATAAAATAGGAAATTTTTGAAAAATTTCCTATAAAAATAGGAAATTTTTGAAAAATTTCCTATAAAAATAGGAAATTTTTGAAAAATTTCCTATAAAAATAGGAAATTTTTGAAAAATTTCCTATAAAAATAGGAAATTTTTGAAAAATTTCCTATAAAAATAGGAAATTTTTGAAAAATTTTATATAAAAATAGGAAATTTTTGAAAAATTTCCTATAAAAATAGGAAATTTTTGAAAAATTTCCTATAAAAATAGGAAATTTTTGAAAAATTTCCTATAAAAATAGGAAATTTTTGAAAAATTTCCTATAAAAATAGGAAATTTTTGAAAAATTTCCTATAAAAATAGGAAATTTTTGAAAAATTTCCTATAAAAATAGGAAATTTTTGAAAAATTTCCTATAAAAATAGGAAATTTTTGAAAAATTTCCTATAAAAATAGGAAATTTTTGAAAAATTTCTTATAAAAATAGGATATTTTTGAAAAATTTCCTATAAAAATAGGAAATTTTTGAAAAATTTCCTATAAAAATAGGAAATTTTTGAAAAATTTCCTATAAAAATAGGAAATTTTTGAAAATTTTCCTATACTAATAGGAGTTTTTTGAAAAATTTCCTATAAAAATAGGAGTTTTTTGAAAAATTTCCTACAAACATAGGAAATTTTTGAAAAATTTCCTATAAAAATAGGAAATTTTTGAAAAATTTTCTATAAAAATAGGAAATTTTAGAAAAATTCCCTATGAAAAAAAGAAATTTTTGAAAAATTTCCTATAAAAATAGAAAATTTTTGAAAAATTTCCTATAAAAATAGGAAATTTTTGAAAAATTTCCTATAAAAATAGAAAATTTTTGAAAAATTTCCTATAAAAAAAGAAAATTTTTGAAAAATTTCCTATAAAAATAGAACATTTTTGAAAAATTTCCTATAAAAATAAAAAATTTTTGAAAAGTTTCCTATAAAAATAGAACATTTTTGAAAAGTTTCCTATAAAAATAGAACATTTTTGAAAAATTTCCTATAAAAGTAGAAAATTTTTGAAACATTTGATATAAAAAATGGTTTATTTTTGAAAAACTTCCTATTTTATGGGAAAATTTTCCTATTTTTATAGGAAATTTATGAAAAATTTTCTATTTTTATAGGAAATTTTTCAAAAATTTTCTATTTTTGTAGGAAATTTTTCAAAAATTTTCTATTTTTGTAGGAAATTTTTCAAAAATTTTCTATTTTTATAGGAAATTTTTCAAAAATTTCCTATTTTTATAGGAAATTTTTCATATTTTTAAGAAATTTTTAAATTTCCTCCAAATTTTTTAGATTTTTTAACGTAATTTTTTTCCCAAAAGCAGTTTTACAAATTTCGGAATTTTACGGCAGGATTTACATATTTCCTGACTTAATTTTAATATAGCATTGACTAACATTTGTAGAGTTTTTGAATTAGGCTATTATATTTTACCCTGAATAATTTTAAATGAAAAATGAGAAGATTATTCCTAATTATACCATGTTATGTTTTTAATTTTTTAAGATTTTTTTTAATAAATTCAAAAATATCTAATAAATGTAAATTCTTTCTTTTTCCACATAAAAATAGAATATTCCGCAATATGGATGATGATGGCAGTAAGGCCCTAAATGAATATGAATTTACAAAAGGTATTAAAGAAATGGGCTTGCAATTGAGTAATGAGGAGATAAAGGAAATGTTTAAAAGGTATTTTGAGAATCTAAGCAAAAAAATAAAACAACACATATTAATTACATATTTTTCTGTTAAATTTTCTTTCATACCCCAAATTTTGGCTTTCACACAAAAACAGCTTCGATGAAGATGGCAGCGGTTCCGTGAATATGACAGAATTTCTACTTAAACTGAGAGTATGTTGTGAATTTTCTTATAACTGTCTAATGTTTTTATTAATATTTATCTTGGAACTTATTTGCCTTTTGTAATTCTCAAGAAATGTATAAAATTTCATTAAACATTAACTTGTTGTTGTTGTTGTTGTTTTGGGCTGTGGCAAGGATATTTGTTTTGTTTATATCCTTCTTCATCTCTTCACTCGCCTTCCTTAATTCCCTGTTTCATTGTTTCTCCTTTTCTTTTATTAGCAAATATTTTAATAAATCTACTTTTTTATTATTATTATTTTTACGATTATTACACTACAGCCCCCCATGTCAAAAGCTCGTTTAGATGTAATTGATAAAGCCTTTGCCAAAATGGATAAGACCGGTGATGGTGTGATAACCTTGGAGGATTTGAAAAATGTTTATACCGCTCGTGAACATCCCAAATTTAAGAGTGGCGAAAAGACTGAAGATGAAATTTTAACTGACTTCTTGCATAATTTTGAAGGTGGTCGTGGCAACTTGGATGGCAAGGTAAATTAAATGATGAACTTAAAAATATTTATATCTAAATATATCCTTCCTCCTTAACATTTATTTTTTTCTTTTAAATTTACTAGAGGAGAAATTGTACTTGATACTGCTTTATTTACGTTTTTTCTTTTCGCTTTTTTACTTTTCTTTCTTTTTTTTAGGTAACCAAAGAGGAATTTGTTAATTATTACGCCACAATTAGTGCCTCCATAGATAATGACGAATATTTCCAATTAATGATGACAAGGGCTTTTGCCATGGAATAATGCCATGATTATCATGATAATCTAATATAAGAGTATTTTGGTTTTATTCTTTTTTTTTTTTTTTTGGCACAATTTTCCCTTCGCATTACTGTTTTAATTTTTCAATTATACAGAACATTTGTATTTTTTTAAAAGTATTTTTGTAATTTAATTAAATATCAAATATAAAAAGTATTTATAATGTTTAAAAAATATATTAAAAGTTAAAAGCAATTTTTGATGTTGATGTTTTATTTTACTCGTAATGAGTTATTTAAAATATATTAGAAACTATTTTAACTAAAAATTTGATATGACAAATGCGGAATCTATAATGCATTAAACACATAGACAACAACAGGCTACGGGCTACAACCGGTCAAAATTAGAATACATGCATTCAAATAGAAATAAATTTTTTAGAGTCGACACGGCTACACGACTACCGACCACCGTTGTAGCTGTAGCCAAAATAAAACTATTTTCTATTTTTGTTGGCGACAATAAAAGATTTAGTGCTGTCAACACCATATAATATTGAAATAAATGAGCGATTTAAACCACTTGACTTTATTTGCCATAAATACAATGGGGAGAATTTATGTAAACAATTTACATACTTATCAAATATTTATATATTTAATGTATATGATAATATCTAATAAAATATTATGTAAAAATTTATATTTATATAACTCTAAAGTATGAAACACAATTGGAACGAACGACCAATTTTTCGGAACGAATATTCGTCGTTAGAAATAGAACATATGGGTTTATATGAAAGTGCTCACAATAGATGCGTATGACGAAATTCGTTGTGCGTATCGAATAGTGCGATAGGTTTATTTCTATTTTATACGCAGACGAACGACGATTAAACTGGTTTAGAGTGGCTGTATTTCTATTTCTGTTCTAAAATATTAGAAATTATATGTGTTTTTGTAAAATATGGTCACCTTATAAATTGTAAACAAAAAAAAAATATTTCAAATAAAATTAATTAAATATTTTCTTTTTGTGAAAAAATTAAAGAATAAAGTAAAAAAAAAATTGCAAATGTCGTGAGTGCGCGATATGTACGAAAGTGTGTGTAATTTGTGCTAATGAAAAATAAACAAAAATGGCGTCAGCAACGTTTATTCGTCCCAAATGTGTTCAATGGACGAATATACAAGACGAATTTTTAAAATCGAATTCGTCGTGCTGGACGAAATTAGTCATTCGTCCCAATTGTGTTTCTACCTTAACTCAATAGAAGTAAAATTTTAAAAAGTTATTTTTTAAACTGTCTTGTCGTGTGCTAGAGCTACGTAGTTCTTATTATATAAAAGCCCAGTATGTCCTTTATAAAATTCATTATATAAAAGAGCATTTTTATAAAAAAAAGTCGGTTGCAGAAATAAGTTTATAGTATATTAGCTCCTTATCCATTATAAAGAATATTATATAGAATATATAAGAATATAAAAGATATTTTCAGTAGCTTTTGTTCGATACCAAAAAAGTTAATATCGGATATAAACTTCTAAAGTTATACGGTATTATTCTTGAAATTTAAAAAGCCCATAACTGTTAAACTATTAGAGATCACACCAAAATCTTTCTATAAATTTTTTTTTGATATAGACATACCATCAGGTACAGGAAAATCGTTGATTTCGGAGGTTATTTAATAAAATGAATTTATGTCGTTTTTATCAAAATTTAAATTGTTATTTTGTCCATCTTATTAACGCGATATTGGCACCACTCATAAACAGGTGTTTCGAAATGTAGCCGCCAACTTAAATGTAGCTGCCGTCCCCAAAATAAATAAGTAGTTGACTACGAGGTGACGATTGCAGCCAACGACTTTTGTAGTCGGTGTTTGTGTAGCCTGCTGTTGTCTATGTGTTTAATGCATAACTTCTCAAGAACTGCAGCCACCAAGATCAAATTATGTTATCGAACAACTTATTTATCGACATATATTTGTTATCAAGGTATTTCTTGCAAGTTAAACAAATTTAATAAAAGCAGATATAATTGTTCCACTTAAATTTTCTTTTGTAATCATTTTTCAAATTTGTTAGCATTTTTCAATTATTAGTGAATCATTCTATATATGTTTTTGAATATTTGTATAGTTTGTTTTTTTCCATAATTGAAGTTAATGTAAGATAGTTAAATATCGAGTAAGAACCATCAAAATACAATTTTGAAGCTCTATATCAAAAGATAAGCTAGAAGAAGTTAAACGCAAATTGTATATCATAAACTTTTTTAAATACATCAATTTACAATTTAGTTAGAAAAATCTTCATTTTCAAGTATTTTGAAAATTATCAAATCTAAACATTTCCCAGCAAAACTTTGGTAATGGCAAGTACTCTGATAACTGGTTACCTTGTAACGACTACAACATACCATCCGAATAAATAATAAGTTATTACAGAAGTACTTATTTGTAATTAAGATGGTAATTTAAACTGAATGGCCCCGGTTCAAATCCCACCAAGGGCAAGAATTTTTTTTAGTTTTTTTTTTTATTAAAAGAGTCTTTTTAAATGATTTTTGAATTTTAAGAACTTAAATATTATCTTCTGTAAAAAAAATTTGTAAAACGAACTCACGTTAATGAAAAAATACCATCATGAGTCAATTTTGATTATGTAGGGGATGTTGAATACCAAACACGATTCTAATTGGTCTTAACTTGGTAAGCCCAACTTATCTGGGTCATCCTTCATCTCAACTGTGGACACACACCTCCTCATGGTATCACCCGGTGAGCTAGTTTAACACCCATTAATATTGTGAGTTAACATGTTCCGAGAGTTGTCCCATAATATCGATAAAAATGGGTTAGGATTACGGGCTAGTAACCCTCTCTTGAAAAAAATACAATGAAGAGGATAAAATTAGAATTGAAATGTCCCACTACCTAATATTAGAGGAGGATGTCCGAAACTTCGATAGAAAGACCAAGTAGAGGAACATTTTTCAAAGCTTGGCCTATAAAATTGGAGAATATTCGCACAAGATCGAAATCCATGGAATTCTAAAATATGCTCGGACTTTGACCTTAACAGGTTGTAACATTTAAGAAAGTAAGAGTCAATCTTATGTAAAAACTTATACAAAAAAGAAGATTTAAATTGTTTAAGTTTTAAAATAATTTTAAAAAAGTTTTAAAATAATTACAAAAAATCGTATAAAAATATTTTTCCAAAAATTACAACAAAGCAAAAAAAGCAGAGAAAAACAAAGTTATTTCCACATGATTTTGGATCTAAAAATAAAAATTGTTTATATTTATTATAAGCTGTTAAGTTTTCAACATATGATGTAGCTCAGTGGAAGAGTTTCTGCCTAGCAGTCGGAGGGTCTGGGTTCGAGCCCCCATGGGATCATAAAAAAAATTTTGTATTTCGTTTAGAAATATATATTTTTAATAAAACAACAACAAAAAAGTTGTTGCTGTTGTTGTTGCTTTCAAATTGCTTACCCAAGTCATTACTTTCTGCAATTGGTAAGTACTTGCCTCCAATGACATCCCCATGTTAATGTAATGACTTAAACAGGGAATGAGTAAGTAGTTCGTGTTCAATAGTTTAACTGTTGAACTCATTATTTGGTAATGAAAAGTTTTACTGGGTAACTTATCAAAATGAGTATTTATTTAAAATTCGAATGAAAATTTAAGCTTAATGACTCAGGTTCAAGTCCCACCATAAATAGGTCATTTTTTCTGACTTTTTAAATTACTTTTGAAAACGTTTTAAAATTAAACACAAATAAAATTTACCAAGCATGCATATATTTAAATTATGAAAAAAGTGACATTTTCGTGGAATTCGACGACTTAAAGTCCCAGGTACGGCGAAACGGTTAATGATATCGACTTCATCTTATTTTGATTTTGTTGACCCAATTGTTTAACGTATCGGTAAGCCAATTCTAAATTTTTAATATATGTTTGACAAAATTTTTAAAAAATTAAAAAATGAGTTCTGAAACCGACCTAAGACAAAAGTACCATTTTCCAATATGAACAAAAGTACTTAAAAGTATTTGCTATATATAACTTTTATATTAGACATACTTGAGGAGTGGTCAAATGAAAAACTAACTTTAGTAAAAACAAGTAAGAAAGTGCTATAGTCGGTCAAACCCGACCATACGATACCCTTCACCATTAAGCTCAAAAGTGTTTTTTTCCTGCATAAAGACAAATATTTGCTAAATTTTGCCATCATACATCATACAACATATTGTCAAAACTTATATATTTAAGCTGTTTCCGCCATTTCGACTTATATGAGAGCTAGGGTCAAATGTGGACCGATTATTTCGAAATTTGGCAAATTGATTACAGTTGTTACAAAAATTATATTTGCAAAAAATAAACTTAAAATTCTCAATTCTCAATCAATTCCGGGAAGTGGGACCTATGCGAGGTACCATAAATAATGGACCGATTTTGACGAATTTCAATAGCCATTATCAAAAAAATGATCTGTGCCGAATTTTATCAAATTATCCTTGGAATTGCGACCTGTAGTTTGATTACAAGGTTTGCATAGGGGTCCAGCCAGCCAGACGGACGGACGTACATCGCTAAATCGACTCAGAAAGTGATTCTAAGCCTATTGGTATACTAAAAGATGGGTCTAAGACAAATATTTCTATGCGTTACATACATCAGCACAAACTTATAATACCCTTTCCACCTATGGTGGTGAAGGGTATAATGAAACACCTTGACAGATCTTCAAAAAAATAAAAGAAGTGGTTCAGTAGAAGAGTACCAAGGAGAAAGTTTTAAATGTGCCAAAGAAAAAGTTTAAAATTTTGAAGAAATCTAAAAATTGTACGAGCTAGTAGAATGTATATGGGCAAATCCTGTGTGACGAACGATATTGTACGGATTTTGTTGTACTTAAATGTATCTCATTATCGTGCTACATATCTTTGCAAAGATTTTGGAGAATATTAGCCCGTCCATAGTGCGATCGAATGGCATTTGTTGATTAACAAGGTTGGTTGCATTGCAATATTGGGTACCTGCGGTAAATTGATAATAAAATTCACATTTTTATGGTTTATAGCTTATTTTATTCTTAAGATATGTAACTCTTAGAAAAATGTTCAAAATGTTAAAATTTAACTTTATCTTTTTTTTAATTACATTTTTAACCTGAAAAAAATTACGAATTTCGCACGAAAAAAAATTTGTTTCTCCATTAATTTCTAAATAACTCCAAAACGATAAGAGAAATATAAAAACTATATTAGACTCAAATGCAATAAATAAATGCAATTTTGTTATGCATCTTCAAGTATTTTAATTTTGAAAATCGGATGAGTCGTTCTCGAGTTAGGACGAAATAGGTCTCCGTACCTAACTAATTTAAGGGGAAAATTTGCCACGATCAAAAAAAAATCCAGATCTCATGGAGAAAAACCGAAAACGGATTTGAGTTTAGCGCATCAAGATGCCCCACTGTATGTTTTTTTAATACCTTAAATTTAATCTGTGGAAAAAGTTCAATTGGAGAAAAAAGACAAATTGTACTAGTGATATTAAAAAAAACCTTTATTTCTGTGACGGACGCTACACACTGTGAGCCCTTTTTTCCTGCTAAACAAACAATATTACAGAATATAGTACTCCAAGGGGTAATAATGCGAGAAATCCCCCTGCTACGATAGCCGGCACAAGGATTTTGGAGGTGCCTAATCTATGCAAGAACATCCTGATAAATGAAATCAATTCTATCCGAAGTGAGGCCCTATGCTCCACTGGGAGTCAAGAATAACAGAAGAAGAAGAATTACTTTTGATGTAGTCTTTTACATCTAATTGTATAAAATTAAGCAGACTTTGAGCCCCTACTGAAATTTGATATGTAAATGTTTGTTTTTGCGATTTTTATGAACTTAAAAAAAAACTATTATTTCAAAGATGTTATAAAAATTCGAGATGGATGCAAATAAGGATCTGTCATTCACGAAGAGAGCAATCAAAAATTGTATCCATTATATATTCTAAAGGATCAATATATGGTAAATTTTTCCATAAATACAAATACGTGATTTTGTCAGTTTTAAAATTTTCTCCTTGGTTTAATGTTTTTCGGATTTACCCATATACAAATTCGTATTTTTTTCGAAATTCATATTTTTTGTTTGAAAAATTTTAATTTTACCCAATTATTATTTATTTATTTATTTTGAATTAAAAACTGTATTAAGTTTCATGAACCACTGTTTTCAAAACAAAAATTTTGGCTTTGTTTTAACAATTTAAATAAATTTTAAAATTTTGGTTTCAAACATAGTGTAATAATGAAAGTGATATCAAGAGCGCAGCTGATAAATTCGCCTTGAAATTTAACATACAAAAATTTGACAAAATGTAAGCAAAACTACAAGAACAACATAGCGTTTCATTTTGTCATGTTGTATTTGTTGTATTCTTACCACCACCTGTAATGAATTCGCCTTGGCTAATATTTTTTTGGTTAGTATTTCAAAAAAAAAGGAGTGAACTTATACCACTTTCAAAATAAAAATTTGTAGAAATCGCTAAACACAACATATTTGGTTGGTAAAATTTCAGTGTTTTGTAAATTTTTATAATTTACAAAACAACTGTAATTTTTTTCGTAATCATTTTCCATTTTTTTTTTTTTTCAGAATATAGACTTATACCACTTTCAAAATAAGGTCTTCATTTCATTATAAAAATATATTTTATAAAAAGAAAAAAAAAGAGGTTAGCTGATCTCGTTTATTTACATTACTAGAAAATAATCTGTTCAGAGATCTACAATTGGCAAACATGATGCAAATATAGCTAAAAGCTAAATTAAGTAACTTTTCGGTTATTAAGTTATTAACTAGAACAAAACACACTTGTTGTGATCGAAATCTGATAACAAAAGTTACAACTTATGATCTGCTTTCAAAATGCCGGCTACAGTTATCTAGATCTAAGTGAAAATAACTAGCTAAATGGTCTTCCAACAGGGACTTCAGAACATTGACATTTGATAACAAATATCTAGTGGAAGTACCATCTATGAAATTAATTGTGATTTATTCCGAATATCTTTAAAATCACCATAAACAGATATACGGTCTTATGCAAAAAAATTTAACAACGATTGTTAAACCAAAGTTTAGCAAAATTCCTTAAAGTATTATCCTAAAACGATTGTTAGCTTAACAAACCAATGTTAATCTTTTGTTAACATCAAATAATTTAAAGTAGCTGTCTACATAATTTAAAGCTACGTTAAATATTTTACTGTTTTGACAAATAATATTTTGTGAAAACTTTTAAAGAAAATATTTAAGTTTTCAGACTTTTCTGATAAATTTTTTTTTTTTTGCTAAATTTAGTTATCATATTTTTTCTAATTTGCTATTTTTTTATCATATAAAAGGTTTCGGGGTGGGGAATTTATGAAATATAATTTCCGAAGCTTTTCATACTCTATTTTACATATTTCATACTAAAATCAAACTTTTCAAAGAAATTGATAATACAAATTCAAATTTTTAACAAAAATTCGTGTTTCCAACAAAAAACAGACATCGGTCCATGAAATTTACAAAAAACATTATAGTGATGCATAAATACTCAACATGAGTTAAAAGTACTCGATTTTTAAATAATCGGTTTAAACCCTTAGTAAAAATTTGTCTATTTATTATTTTACTGTATTATAAATGTGTTTAGTTTATGCTTTTATATAACATTAACATAATTTTCAGAGACCGGAGATCGTTTTATTTTTTAAATCCATCAAGTATAAATATCATTGCCGATGAAAATTTATTTTCATTTCGATCGAATAATAAAAAAAGAGGGATTTATATTTGAAATATAAATATCCCTCATGATGAAAATTTTAAATATCTATAACGATAAATATCCGAACAGAAAAATATTTTATTGATTCTTTTATTTTTGAACTTCTGTTTTGACTTTGAAAAAATAAAATGTTTATGAAATTTCAAAATTTTCAACAATGAATGTATGAATGTTTTCAATTTATTGCAATGTTTTAGTTAAAGATAATAGTTCAAATAGGAACTATTGGTGGTTTCTTTGATTCGCGTCGCTATTTCTAAAAAAACATAACTTTTAAACTTTATATTGAAATGGGTTGCCCAAACCCATTTCAATATAAAATTTGCAACAATAATTGAATTTATCTTATATTCTTAAACGAGCAATAATTGTATATATATATATATATATATATATATATATATATATATATATATATATATATATATATATATATATATATATATAGAATGGCTATCTCGAAAACGGCTCTAACGATTTTGATAAAATTTGGACAGTGGGTATCTTTTTTGATCTATAGGTCGAAGAAGAAGGGACTTTTGGAACTTTTGCCTCTAAGAGGGTAAAAACGGGTAAAAAGGGGAAAAAATCGAAAACGCTATATCTCCTAAAGTAATAGGTATAGAAACAAAATTGAAATTACGTTTTAAACAGCTATGAAAATAAGCGGACAGGTGTTTGGTACTTTTTTGAAACTATGTCCGATAGGGGGTAAAAAAGGGTGAAAATAGTTTTTTTTGGCACCTTTTTAACCCACTCTTATATTTTAAACTAAAGAATATAGAAAGAAACTTGGTACTGCAATCAATAGATGTAAAAAAAACATGAAACACGTATTTGGTACTTTTTTGATTTTGGAGCCAAAATGGGTAAGAAAGGGATAAAATGATAACTTAACATCTCCAAAGTAATATGAATAGGAACATTATACATTATGTTAAATGCGTTTTAAAAAAATGTACCGAATTCAATTGGCACCAAAAAAGTACCAAATATACATATGGAACTTTTAGAAATTAGGGAATAAAAAGGGGGAAAAATTAGTATTATTTTAAACAAATGAATGTTTGTCTGTATGTATGTTCTTTATAGAATAGTAAACTGTGAATTTGATTGTGTTATGCTCTTTAGCGAAGATGTTGCGGAAAAGCCGGCGAAAGTTTTAAAGTTGATAAGACTAATTTTCGACAGATAGATGTAAACTGATGTAAACTGTACATTTGATCATGCTATGATCTTTAGCAAAGTTGTAGCACATGAGCCGACGAAGGCTTTTTAGTTGGTATGAATAATTTCCGACAGGTGGCGCTACAGAAACTTACTCAAAGTCAATTTAATCGTAATCTGTACATTTAATCATGCTACAATCTTTAGCAAAGTTTTTGCACATGAGCCGACGAAGGTTTCTTAGTTGGTATGAAGAAATTTCGACATGTGGCGCTACTGAAATTTACTCAAAGTCAATTTAATCGTATGCTGTACATTTAATCATGCTATAATCTTCAGCAAAGTTGTTACGAATAAGCCGAAGAATGTTTATGAATTGGAATAAGCAAAGTCCGACAGGTGGCGCCACAGAAAACTACTCAAAATGAATTAAATCGTAAACTGTGCATTTGATCAGACTATAATCTTTAGCAAAGTTGTTGCGCATGAGTCGACAGAGGTTTCTGTTGATATGAATAATTTCCAAAATTATTGAAAATGAGTTAAACTGTAAACTATGCAAACTATGTGTTGGTCGGACAAAATAAATCAAATAATTCAAAATTAACTGAATATTTCTACAATGTCTTTCCTCTAAATTTATTTTAGCACTTTATAATATAAAATATATAAAACTTTAAAATTTTCCTCAAAATGCTTATCATAAAGCTCCGAGCAAGGCTCGGTCTACCAGGTACTTGCTATTTAAACGTCCTAAAGATGCTTTATACCCGGACAAATACAGAAATAAAATTTGAATTTTTTCTATCAAAATTTATTTTCATCGGATGAAAAAAGATGAAAATTATTTTGAACTGTACTGATAAATATCCCAAACGATTTTTTTATATTTTATTTTCATCGGATTGAAAAAAGAAACAAAATTTTTGAACAAATAAAAATCATGAGGGATTTTTAATATTTTTTTAAACTTCAATGATTGTTTTTTATGGATTTAAATATGAAAATATTGTTTTAAAAGTATTAAAATCCGGTCTCTGATAATTTTACATTAAGAAAAGAAGAAAAATGTTATTTTATATTAAAAACATACAAAACATTATTTAGAAATTCGACTACCCGGAGGAAACAATGAATAATTAATTCGTTGTTTTGTATATTTAACTATAAAGAGACAAGAGAGAATGACGATGTTGCCAGCATTAACATGTAACATTGACTTGACGTATTCATTAGTTAAAGAACTGTTTTTGGATACTATTTTTTAACAATCGTTTGTTAGCCTTAAAGTATTTGGTAACTAACGTGTTCTTTAACCCTGGAACGTCATCCTTATTTTACATACACTAACGTCATCCTTCGTCATTTTGACTACGCATACTTCAAGAGACTATAAAACTCTTCGTGAGCAAAAATGGATACCAAAATAGTTTTCTTATATATTAATAGACTCTTTTTAATAAATATTTTAAGAAATCCGTTTGTTTATTTCTTAATTATTAATAAAAACTTAACATATTATAGCCTTCTTTTTTTGTTTTAATTTGAAAATAAAATTTTCCGTAGTCATTTTGACGAAGGATGACGTTCTAGGGTTAAGCAATATTTAAGATTTTTTTTTAGCATAAGACCGATAGTTTTCAACTTAGATTTCAGTTATTTAATTAAATGATTGTTCAAATTGTTGACTTTTATTATAAATGGTAAAAATATGTTAAGTGTGGTCTAATATAATAATTTGTATTATGATTTATTTTTTTTTGCATTGAAATCATTTGTTTGTAGCTTTAAAATATAAATTTGTCTCAACTTAATTATAAAGTATTTAAATTAATTTTACATATCAAATACGCCTGAACCAACTTAACCTCACTACAAATTGACATAATTTGAGGTTGTATTTCTGATGATAGATAAGAAACGAATGCTAGTTACCCTATAAATATGTATAGATGGATAAATTAATGGATAGAATTATGGTTTCGAAAATAGTAACGAATATTGAAGAAATTAACATTTTTGTAGAGTTAGTACTTACATAAATATATCATCAACAAAGTATAATTTAAGTAATAATTTGCAAACACTCCCTCTTTAAGTGTAGGGAGTGTTATACACACGTTTTACGTAGCATTTACAGATTTCAATATTATTTATGGATTCTCATCAATTTGACTGAAATTGCAATTACTACGTTCTTGTATGTTTTTATTTTTTCTACCTCTATCTCTCTGTATGGTTGTACATTTTATTTTATGATTATTTAAATAAGTCATGCATGGTATATTTATCAAATCAAGCGATAAATTAATATTTATACTCATAATATAAAAATACATACAAACATATATAGTTTTTTCTCAAATGCACTTATATTCATATACCACCATCATCATCGCCATCACTGGGTAAGCGACAAATGATTCATGGAGCAAAATGTGTAGAAAAAAAAAGAAACAGAACCGAATTGCGGTTGAAAAATAATCTAAATATACAAATAGAAAGTAAAAAAAATAAAATGAAAATAAGTACATTCACCGCTACTTTAATGTGTAAATGAATTTTATAAAAAAAGGAAAATTTTTTATTGGAAGTTAAAAAAATAAAATTGATAGGAATAAATAAAAAACAAACTTAAATAAATCCTTTCAATTTAGTTTACAAATGCGTGTGGTTTTTTCAGTATTTTTTTATGTGCTTAAATTTAAAACAGCAAGACTTATCTATAAAGCTTCATTTCATGCTTATACAGGGTGGCTGATGAATTTTGCTACTTTAACCTTCATCTGCTCCTAAAAAAATCAGTTTTCTACGCATGAAATATTATTTATAGTTTTTGGTACAAAATTTTAAAAACTCTGGGAGGAAACAGTAAGAAAAAGTAATTTATATTTATTTGGTAGACGAAAAAGCTTTTTTTTGCATTTCGAAGTCTTAAGTTAGCTTTCCTCCGAGAAAGACTATATGAGGAAAAACAATTACCCATTGTCATGAACTTAGTTAAAAACATCACGTTGGTACTGATTTTGTTAGCATAGGCTTATACTGAATAGTACGCTGGCCGAGAGGTGGGAAATAGTTGTGGTCAGCGATGGACGGCACCCTATAATAAAGCCTCGAGTTTCGGAAAAAAAAGACAGAAGTAAAGTTGTAAGCCTAATATTTTGAAGGTTTGAAGGGTAAAAAGGTAGCAAGCACCTTTTATATAACTAACAGATGTATCACTTTACTACTTTATGAAGATTCTGGCACTAACTGTTCTTCATCTTCTTTTCAGTAATCAAAAAGAACTTTTACATGTTTTAAAATTACAATGATTGACAAAAAAGAACCATGACATCAAAAATTCCCACCAAAAACGTATGTTTTTCCCATATGCGTAGAAAACTACGCAAGGGTAGACAACGTAAATTTTGATCTAATCCATAAAAAAGAAAATTTCGGAGTAAAAAAATGCCTTAAGTTATGCAAAATCACTTTACTTACAAAGTCAATAAATTTTGTTAAGTTAAAGCTAGCACTTCCAAAAAAAAAAACAGAGAAATTCTGTAGCGTTTGCGTAGTTTTCTACGTAAAGAGCAGATAAAGGTTAAGAAACTCAAATTACTTTTTTAAAAGTTTATGTAATTTATTTGTATACCCGTCGCCATTATAGGTGCAAATGGTATAATGGGTTTGTGCTAATGTTTTTGTAACGATTAGAAATATTAGTCTATATCCCACCTTTAAGTATACCGATTAACTCATATTCACCCCCTAAATTGTGATCAACATACAGATTGTAACTGTAAAGACAATTTAATGAACAAATTTTGTATTTTGTATTTTAATATAATTCATCATAAATGTTGCATATGGCCACCGAAATCAGTGTACTAGCTTTTGCTGGAATCGGCCCATATTTGACCTTCTATATAAACACATTCCCAAAAGCCCTTTAAAAATCCAGAAAATTACAAAAAGTCTTATAAATCAAAAGATACTCGATTTTTTGGCAAAATTTTAAACAGATAAGTATTGTGTAAACACACCGATAAACGAAATAATCAGTCCACATTTGAACCTAGTTTTCATATTAGACCCCCTCTAATAAATGCACAAAAATCTGGAAAAAATTAAGATGTCTACACAACTTTAGAGTCCATAATATTATATATAGATCTTTAATATCAATCGTCAAATAATCAACAAATAAATTAATTGTAAAACAATTACCAAACACACTCGTCAAACACCAGTAAAACAATAATAAAACAATCGTCGTATAATCTTCAAACAATTTTTATAACAATCATCCAACAATTATCAAACTATCGTCAAACAATCACCAAACAACCGTCAAACAATCGCTAGTCAATAGTGAAATAATTATCGAACAATAATTAAAAAGCATTAAACTGTGGTTAGTCAATTATCATCAACTATTATCTAACAATCGGATATAAATCGTAAAACAATCATCAAACAGTCGCTTACAATCAAAAAACTAAAAAAAAGTTAAAAAATTACCTCACAGTCATTAAAATACCTTCAAACAATAATTAAATTGTCTTCAAAAAATCATCACATTCATAAGACAATCGTCAAAAAATAATTATTAAAAAAAAATATGCAAACAATCTCTTGTCAATCAATTATCGAACAATCATAAAAAATCATCAACAGTCGTTAGTCAAGCAATTATCAAAATAATCATCAAACAACAGTCAAACTTCGCCATTAAATCATGAAACAATCACTTAAAATCGTCAAATAGTCATCAGTCGATCAAACAGCCATCAAACAATCATTAAACAATCGTCAAACAATTACCAAAAATCATCAAACAATCGTCAAACAACCATCAAATAATTGACAAAAATCATCAAACAATTGCCAGCCTGTCAACTGTTAAATCCACAAGGAAGCAACGTTGTATTGGTGAACCTGCTAGAACGTGGAGAAGATCAATTGATGATTGCGAGATGCCTAACATCTCGCAATTAAGTCCGATATAAAAGGATGGTTGAGGCCCTATGCTCCACTGGGAGCCAAGGATAACAGCAGAAATCTATCGTCAACCAATTATCTAAAATCTATCAAACAGTCATCAAACAATCGTCAAACAACCGTCAAACAATCATAAAACAAACGCCAAACATCGTCAGTCAATCCCGAAACAATCATTTAAAATCATCATTTAAACAGTCATGAGTCAATCAAACAGGCATCAATAAATCATTAAATAATCGTCAAAAATCATCAAAAAATTGTCTGCCAGTCATCCGTCAAACCATTATCAAACAATCATCAATTATTACTAATGTCCGTGCAGCCATTTTCCGATTTTAGATAATTTCGCGGTAATTTCTTAATTTGGTCAAAACTTAATTATTTCGAACGTTTTAGGCAATGATTAACCACATCCGTGCAGCTATTTTCCGCTTTAAGGTAAATCAAAAAAAAAATTGGGCGTGGTAAATTTCTCTTTAGGTGGAACCCTAACTTGGACTAAGACAAAAACTTTCCAAATCGGTCAACACGATCTCAGCTAATGCAATTTTAATGAAAAGGGAAATAAACAGGCATACAGACGCGAATATATTTTATCAACAAGTAATTACTACTGACGCTTAAGTGCATAGAGAACAGAACAAAAAAGTAGTCTGCAGAGTTGCCGTTTTTTATACTTTTATCTAAAGTAGGTATTTTTTCAATGTGTAGTTCTAACGTTAAAAAAAAAAGATTTCTACTCCATTTTTTTTTTTTAATATTTGTATCAAACATTTTTGTATAGAAAATATTTTTTATCAAAAATTTTTCTATAGAAATTTTTTTATCAAAAATTTTTCTATAGAAATTTTTTTTATCAAAAATTTTTCTAAAGAAATTTTTTTTTATAAAAAATTTTTCTAGAATATTTTTTTTGAAAAATTAGGATTTATCAGGCTTGAGTTCATTTTTAATTTTTAAATTATTAATTTGAAAGTAATAATGTGGAGAAAAACTGAAAAAATTATTTTTGATTTAAAATTTTCAAATTAATAATTTGAAAATTAAAAATGAACTCAAGCCTGATAAATCCTAATTTTTCAATTAATTCAATTTAAAGTTCGAATAATTAATTCCCAAATAAATTTTTTTTATCAAAAATTTTTCTATAGAAAGAATTTGATTAAAATTTCTCTATAGAAAATTTTTAATCAAAATTTTTCTATAGAAAATTTTTAATAAATTTTTTTTTATCATAAATTTTTCTATAGACAATTTTTAATCAAAAATTTTTCTATTTTTTGTCAAAATTTTTTCTATTTTTTGTCAAAAATTTTTCTATTTTTTGTCAAAAATTTTTCTACAGAAAATTTTTGATCAAAATTTGTCTATAGAAAATTATTTTACCAAAAATTTGTCTATAGAAAATTTTTTTATCAAAAATTTTTCTATAGAAATTTTTTTTTATCAAAAATTTTTTTTATCAAAAATTTTTCTATAGAAAATTTTTTTTATCAAAAATTTTTCTATAGAAAATTTTTTTTATCAAATATTTTTCTGTGGACAATTTTTAATCAAAAATTGTTCAATTTTTTGTCAAAACTTTTTCTACAGAAAATTTTTTTAACAAAATTTTTCTATAGAAAATTTTTTTATCGAAAATTTTAACAAAAAAAAAAATATTTTATAGAAAAATTTTTTCAAGAAAAAAATTTTTATTAAAAATATCTAAAAAATATAAAATTCTAAAATTTTTTAATATTAGAATTTATTTAGTCCCTCAAATTAAATATAATGTGTGGTTTTCGCTCAGTCTAGAATTAGGGATAATCCTCCTGATGAGATGGCCTAACCAACCATCGTAACGCGTCGAGGAAAGGTTTCCCCAACAACATTTTTTTGTTTTATCAAAAAACTATTTGTTATTTTATTTGGGATCTTAGTGCAATACACTACAGTAAAACTTTAGAATTTATTTCTTTTTTAAAAAATATTCACAAAATTTACAAAAATATTCCCAATGTTTACAAAAATAATTGTGTCGTGGCAATAATCGATCGAGATTATATTTCTTTGTTCTCTCGAACCATATATTTTGTTGCTATAAATTGGATTTTGATTTGTTTTTGTCTTTTCTTGAACAAACCGACTCTGTTAACATCCAAATTCCAACAGAATAATTTTAATACTCAATTTCACGAGTTTTATTGATGATCGTGGTATTTACGAAAATTATATAAAATTTATCGGCTGTGAAATTCTTTATTGTTGATACTTTTGCCGAATTATATGTTAGACTTTCTTAAAAAGTTTTATAATAAACAAATTTTGGTTATAAAAATTTCTTGTAATAAAATTTTTCGTCATAAAAACTTTTTGTTCTAAACGCAAATTTTTTTAGAGGCAATTTTTGGTTATAAAAATGTTCTTAGCGAAAACCTTTGGTTGTAAAAAATTTCCTACAGAAAATTTTTTGTTCTAAAAATTTTCTTAGAGAAAACCTTTTTTGTAAACAAAATTTAAATTTTCTTATATCAAATTTTTCGTGTGAAATTTTTTTGCCAGAAAGTGTATCAAAATTTTTCTCACGAATATCTTTTCGCTGTAAAATTAAAAAAAAAAAAAAATATTTCTATAAGTTTTTTTTAATGAATCAATTGTAGCAAATAAATAATAATTTATTTAAAATCTTAATTTCCTCTCATAATTTCCTTGGTAAAAGCTTAAAGTAATGGAAAGTAATTTATTCCATGAATATTATTTCGCTTAAACCGCTTAACGTTAAGTAATTCATTGGGTTGATGGATCTTAAAAAATAAATTCCAAACGTTTGAAGGAAGAAAACAACATTTACTTTATCCTTAATTCAATATTACTTATATTTATTTTAAATTCATTGAATTTTCTTCATTTTCTGTTATTTTTTTATTTGATGTAGTTTTCCTTTATTTTTCTTACTAAAATTTTCTTTTAAGAAAATTGTTTTTAATATTTATTAATTCGTTTTGGTTTATCTTGTTCACTTTTTTTTAAAGGAAGTTTTAAAATTAATGCTATTTTTTTGGGAGGGAATAATAATGGCCTATTTAATTATTTCATCGGTAAATTGTATTTATTTACAATTTATTTGGTAATTTTTGGTTAATATGGAAGTGGGTAAAAAAATTATAGGATGAACTTTTAATGGTTAAATAATAATACGGTTTTTGGAATTTGTTTTTCGATTATCTGAAATGGAAAAACAATCAACAGAGAAGTTTTAAAAAAATAAAATCGTGGAAAACGGGCACTTTGGGAAAA
The DNA here is from genome assembly GCA_933228675.1 of Stomorhina lunata. Classification (NCBI taxonomy): domain Eukaryota; kingdom Metazoa; phylum Arthropoda; class Insecta; order Diptera; family Rhiniidae; genus Stomorhina; species Stomorhina lunata. The sequence goes on from OW121740.1 coordinate 150,796,685, forward strand.
TTGCTTCATTTTTGTTTTGAATCGCTGCTCCAGAGTTTTGTTTTCAAACCTAAAGAGATCAAAACAAATTTTTATAAAAATTTTCTACTGAAAAAATTTTATATAAAAATTTTTATATTAAAAAAAATTAATTTAAGATTTTTTCATTTAAAACATTTTAAATGAAAATTTTTTTATAAAAAAAAAAATCAAAATTTTTAATTAAATTTAAGCAACATGGATTTCAAAAATACAAATTTTTTTTTCAAATAAACATTTTTTTAACAAAAAAATTTCAAGTGAAAATTGTATCAACAAAATTTCATATGAAAATATTTCTATTAAAAAATTGTATATGAAAATTTTTCTATTAAAAATATTTCAGGTGAAAATTTTTCTATCAAAACAATTACAGATTAAAAATTGTCTATCAAAAAAAAATTTCCAAATGAAATTTTTTTAATATAAAAATTTTCATATGAAATTTTTATGAAAGAAAATTTTTCACATGAAACTTTTTTTTCACGTTGTCATATTTGTACGAAACTTATTCCATCAAACAAAAAAAAAATTTCGTATAAAATTTTTTCTATACAAAAAATTTCGTATGAAATTTATTCTATAAAAAAAAAAAATTCATATGAAAATTTTTGTAGTAAAAAAAATTTCAAATAAAAATTTTTCTCTAAAAAATTCTTATAAAAATTTTCTATCAAAAAAATTTTTCGAAAAATTAGGTTTAATCAGGCTTGAGTTCATTTAACTTTCAAATTATTAATTTTTTCAGTTTTTCTCCACAATTACTTTTCAAAATTTTCAAAATTAATAATTTGAAAGTTAAATGAACTCAAGCCTGATTAAACCTAATTTTTCAATCAATTCTAAAGTTCGAATTATTAATTCCCAAATAAAAAAATTTTTCTATTAAAAAAAGTTTCATATGAAAAATTTTCTATCTAAAAAAATTTCATATGAAAATTTTTCTATCAAAAAATTTCATATGCAAATTTTTCTATTAAAAAAACTTTACACTAAAATTTTTCTATTACAACGTTTTCTTTCAAAAATTTGTCAATTTAAAACTTTCATAAGACCATTTTTCGAACAAAAAATTTCATATAAAAAAAATTTCATATGAAAATTTTTCTATAAAAAAAAAATTTCATATGAAAATTTTTCTATAAAAAAAATCTTCGTATGAAAATTTTTCTATAAAAAAATCTCATATGAAAATTTTTCTATAAAAAAATTTTATATGAAAATTTTTCTTTAAAAAAAATTTCATATGAAAATTTTTCTATAAAAAATATTTCATATGAAAATTTTTCTGTAAAAATTTCATATAAACATTTTTTTGTTAAAAATTTCATATGAAACTTTTTCTCAAAATTTTTGAATAAAAAAAATTTCATAAGAAAATTTTTCTATAAAAAAATTTCATACGAAAATTTTTCTATAAAAAGAATTTGATATGAAAATTTTTCTATCAAAAAAATTTTAATAGAAAAATTTTCATATGACATTTTTTTGATAGACAAACTTACATATAAAATTTTTTGATAGAAAAATCTTCTTTAAAATTTTTTTGATAGAAAAATTTTCATATGAAATTTTTTCGATAGAAAAATTTTCATATGAAATTTTTTCGATAAAAAAATTTTCATATGAAATTTTTTCGATAGAAAAATTTTCATATGAAATTTTTTCGATAGCAAAATTTCATATGAAATAGAAAAATTTTCATATGAAATTTTTTCGATAGAAAAATTTTCATATCAAATTTTTTCGATAGAAAAATTTTCATATGAAATTTTTTCGATAGAAAAATTTTCATATGAAATTTTTTCTATCGAAAAAATAAAATCGAAAAAATAAAAATATATTTTTCTATCGAAAAAATTTCATATGAAAATTTTTCTAATAAAAAAATTTCATGTTAAAATTTTTTTATCAAAAAATTTCATATGAAAATTTTTCTATCGAAAAAATTTCATATGAAAATTTTTCTATCAAAAAAATTTCATATGAAAATTTTTCTATCGAAAAAATTTCATATGAAAATTTTTCAATCGAAAAAATTTCATATGAAAATTTTTCTATCGAAAAAATTTCATATGAAAATTTTTCTATCGAAAAAATTTCATATGAAAATTTTTCGATAGAAAAAATTTCATATGAAAATTTTTCTATCGAAAAAATTTCATATGAAAATTTTTCTATCGAAAAAATTTCATATGAAAATTTTTCTATCGAAAAAAATTTCATATGAAAATTTTTCTATCGAAAAAATTTCATATGAAAAGTTTTCTATCGAAAAAATTTTCTCGATAGAAAAATTTTCATATGAAATTTTTTCGATAGAAAAATTTTCATATGAAATTTTTTTGATAGAGAAATTTTCATATGAAATTTTTTTTGAAAGAAAAATTTTCATATGAAATTTTTTCGATAGAAAAATTTTCATATGAAATTTTTTCGATGGAAAAGTTTTCATATGAAATTTTTTCGATAGAAAAATTTGCATATGAAATTTTTTCGATAGAAAAATTTTCATATGAAATTTTTTCGATAGAAAAATTTTCATATGAAATTTTTACGATAGAAAAATTTTCATATGAAATTTTTTTCGATAGAAAACTTTTCATATGAAATTTTTTCGATAGAAAAATTTTCATATGAAATTTTTTCGATAGAAAAATTTTCATATGAAATTTTTTCGTTAGAAAAACTTTCATATGAAATTTTTTCGATAGAAAAATTTTCATATGAAATTTTTTCGATAGAAAAATTTTCATATGAAATTTTTTCGATAGAAAAATTTTCATATGAAATTTTTTCGATAGAAAAATTTTCATATGAAATTTTCATATGAAATTTTTTCGATAGAAAAATTTTCATATGAAATTTTTTCGATAGAAAAATTTTCATATGAAATTTTTTCGATAGAAAAATTTTCATATGAAATTTTTTCGATAGAAAAATTTTCATATGAAATTTTTTCGATAGAAAAATTTTCATATGAAATTTTTTCGATAGAAAAATTTTCATATGAAATTTTTTCGATAGAAAAATTTTCATATGAAATTTTTTCGATAGAAAACTTTTCATATGAAATTTTTTCGATAGAAAAATTCCTTTCATATGAAATTTTTTCGATAGAAAAATTCCTTTCATATGAAAAAATTTAAATAAGGTTGAGTATCCCAAAAACCCAAAAACTAGCAAAGAAATCACATATTACTTACCAATTGTTTTTCCTCTGATTAAATATTCACACCATTTTTCATTTTAATTTTTATTCTTATTTTATTTCATTTTTTATTTAATTGCTTTATGTTTTTTTTTTCTTTTTTTGTTACCAACTATTAAAGAGCTTAATACTATTTATACTCGTACCTTTAAAGTTGTTTCTACTTGTATTTTTAATTTAATTTTTTTTTTGTTCATATTTTATTTATAGTTGTTATTCTTATTTAAGCAATTTATAAATTAGTTTTTATACAATTTTTTTTAAATTTATTTTTAATCCCCGTTAAAGTGCTGTTTTTAATCGTTTTTTTTTTTTTGTTTTTTGGTTTTTTTAAATATGAAACAACTTTATAAAAATGTGTGCTTAAAGTGTTTTAATAGTTTTAATTTATTTTTTTATATATTTTTTTTGTTGGTATTTATTTAGTGTTAAGAAAATATTTTACAACAATATACGCCGAAAATATATAGTAGAATAAAATAAAATAATAAAATGTATTAACAAATAAAAAAATAAAGTATTACAAAAACACGAATTCTATTTAATTTTTCTTTTTTTTTATACAATTGTGCAATTAATAAAAAATGTGCAAATTATTTGTATTTAGGGCTACAATGTATTCCAAATGGTTTCCATGAGCTGCAAATGGTTTTGATAACTTTTACTTTCAGGTTTTAAAAGAGAATATATTTGTTCTGAAATTTTACAGATTCAATAGATTTGGACAATTATATTGACCGATTTGTAACTCTTCTTTCTTCCATACTTGGTTCATTTTGAAAATGTCTTAGAAATCGCAAGTTAAATCTACGATGTTCTTTCTTATTATATTTGTCTCTAATAGATATATCCAAAACACGAAATTTCGTTCGTTTTTTTGCAGTTTTGCTATTTGGAGTAAGATGTTGTTGCTTTATTGATTTTATCTCAAGGAAAAAATTTTAGATCTAATTAGGAGGTAAAAGTAAAAGACAAGCAATTATTTGAACAGTTCACGGGATATACTTTTTCTGTTATCCTTAACTCCAAGTGGAGCATATAGATATAGTCTTAAGGAATCATTGCTAATCAATTAAAACCTAGCTAGGGTTTTTTTTTACCAGATTTGGCATTCTGAATGGGTTCAAGATTTAAATGTTGTTAATGTGCTACTGTGTAATTAAACACTGAAAACTAAATACAATTTTTTAAATTTTTGTTTAAAAAAGTTTTTGGTTTATTATATTAATAAAACAAAAATTTTTAAATTCCAGTAAAAAGCAGAAAAGACTAATTTATAATCGATCAGGAAACTTTTCTAACATATAAAACTTTTCTATCATATAAAAATTTTTTTGCCAAAAAAAAATTCCATCGCAAATCTATAAAAAAAAAAAAATTATATAAAAATTTTTATATTGAAAATTTTTCTAACAAAAAAATTTTTATATTGAAAATTTTTCTAATATAAAAATTTCATATGAAAATTTTTCTATCAAAAATATTGCATATGAAAATCTTTCTATCAAAAAAATTTCCTATGAAAATTTTTCTATCCAGAAAATTTTATATGCAAATTTTTCTATCCAGAAAATTTCATATGAAAATTTTTTTATCAAAAAAAATTTTTCTATCAAAAAAAAATTTCATATAAAAATTTTTTTATCATATAAAAATTTGTCTGCCAAAATAATTCCATTGCAAATCTATAAAAAGAAAAGAATTATATAAAAAATTTTATATTGATAATTTTTCTAACAAAAAAATTTCATATGAAAATTTTTCTATTAAAATAGTTTAATATAAGAATTTTTCTATCAAACCAATTTCATTTAAAAATTTTTTTATCAAAAAATTTCATATGAAAATTTTTCTATCAAAAAAATTTTATATGAAAATTTTTTATTCAAAAAAATTTTTCTATCAAAAAAATTTCATATGAAAATTTTTCTATCAAAAAAATTTCATATGAAAATTTTTTCCTCAAAAAAATTTCATATGAAAATTTTTTTATCAAAAACATTTTTCTATCAAAAAATTTCATATGCAATTTTTGATAGAAATATTTTATGATGAAAATTTTTCTATAGAAATTATTTATAAGGAAAATTTTTCTATTGAAATAATTTCAAAAAGAAATTTTTTTATGGAAAAAATTTTATAATTTTGTAATAAAAATTGTTTTATAGAAATTATAAATAAAAATTATTCTATAGAAAAAAATTTATAATAAAAAGCTTTATATAGAAAAACCTTATAATGAAAATTTTTCTATGGAAAAAATTTTATAATGAAAATTTTTTCAATAAGAATAATTTTAAAATATAAATTTTTCTATGAAAACAATTTTATAATAAAAATTTTTTATAGAAACAATTTTAAAACGAAAGTTTTTCTATAGAAAAAATTTTCTAACGAAAATTTTCTATTGAAAAAATTTTATAATAAAAAATTTTTTTATAGAAAAATTTTATAATGAAAATTTGTCTATAAAAAAATTTTATAATGAAAATTTTTTTATAGAAAAAATTTTACAATGGAATTTTTCTACAAAAACAATTTTATAATGAAAATTTTTCCATAGAAAAAATTTTATAATGAACATTTTTCAATAGAAAGAAATTTATAATGAAAACTTTTTTATACAAAAAATGTTATTCAAAAAGAAGAGTATTCGCATTTGATCCCAAATCTGTTGCATTTATTTATTAATGTAACAGACCAATTTATTGATTAAAAGGCAAAAATTGTTTGCGGAGAAACCAAATTCTTCGATGCATTTCGATGGTTGGTTAAGCCATCTCTTCAGGGGGATTATCACCAATTTAGACAGATCGAAAACCTCGCATTATTACTAAATTTACAAACAAAACTTTTAAGAATTATGTTCACAAAAACCAAAAGTAAAAGCGTAGATTATCGACTGAACAAAAACAAACATTTTTCAGTTTTCATCTACCTTCACTTCACTTATAGTAGCCGACGGCTGCAGCAAGAATGTGGGAAGTGCAGGTAAATGAAAACAGATTTGGGATCAAATGCGAATACTCTTCTTTTTGTATAATATTTACATCCCGACTATTTTGTTATTTTTTGAAAAAATTTCATAACAAACATTTTTTTGTAGAAATAATTTTATAATGAAAAATTTTTTATAGAAAACACTTTTTCAATAGAAATAATTTTAAAACAAATTTTTCTATTTTGAAAAATTTTATAATGGAAATTTTTATATAAAAAATATGTTATTTTGAAAATGTTTTTATAGAAAAAATTGCCTAATTTTTGTTTTTATATAAAAAATTTTAAAATGTTTTTTAAATTTTAAAAATTTTTAATTTTATACGGGGTTAGGCTTATATGGTCAGATTTTAATTGTTGATGTAAATAAAACAATTGTTTGTTTACATTTCCCAACGTTTCGTTTCTTTTTTGGAAACTTCTTCAGGGGACTTGAGTCTGTTTATTTTATTGTATTTTTGTATATTGCAAATTTTTCCCTTATTTAATTATTTACTTATATCAAAAAAACTGGACATCACGAACAAATTTTTTGTATAAATAAATAAATAATTAAAATAAAATAAAAAATGACAACACTAAAAACAAAAACCGAAAAGTCAAGTTAATCTTAACTCTAATATCACTTCTATAGAAACAATTTTAAAATGAAAATTTGTCTATAGAAAAAATTTTATAATGAAAATTTTTCTATAGAAAAAAATTTAAAATGAAAATTTTTTTATGGAAAAAAATGTATAATGAAAATTTGTCTATAGAAAAAATTTTATAATGAAAATTTTTCTATAGAAAAAATTTTATAATGAAAATTTTTCTATAGAAAAAATTTTATAATGAAAATTTTTCTATAGAAAAAATTTTATAATGAAAGTTTTTCTATAGACAAAATTTTATAATGAAAATTTTTCTAAAAAAAAAATTTTATAATGAAAATATTTCTATAGAAAAAATTTTATAATGAACATTTTTCTATTGAAAAAATTTTATAATGAAAATCTTTCTATAGAACAAATTTTATAATGACAATTTTTCTATAGAAAAAATTTTATAATAAAATTGTTTCTATAGAAAAAATTTTAAAATGAAAATTTTTCTATAGAAAAAATTTTATAACAAAAACTTTTCTATATAAAAAATTTTATAATGTTAATTTTTCTATAAAAAAATTTATAATGAAAATTTTTCTATAGAAAAGATTTTATAATGAAAGTTTTTCTATAGAAAAAATTTTATAATTAAAATTTTTCTATAGAAAAAATTTTATAATAACAATTTTTCTATATAAAAGATTTTATAATGTTAATTTTTCTATAGAAAAAATTTTATAATGAAAATTTTTCTATAGAAAAAATTTTATAATGAAAATTTTTCTATGGAAAACATTTTATAATGAAAATTTTTCTATAGAAAAAATTTTATAATGAAAACTTTTCTATAGAAAAAATTTTCTAATAAAAATTTTTCTATAGAAAAAATTTTCTAATAAAAATTTTTCTATAGAAAAATTTTATAATGAAAATTTTTCTATAGAAAAAATTTTATAATAAAAATTTTTCTATATAAAAAATTTTATAATGAACATTTTTCTATAGAAAAAAATTAATAATGAAGATTTTTCTATAGAAAAAATTTTATAATAAAAATTTTTCTATAGAAAAGATTTTATAATGAAAATTTTTCCTTAGAAAAAAATTTTATAATAAAAATTTTTCTATAGAAAAGATTTTATAATGAAAATTTTATCTTTAGAAAAAAATTTTATAATAAAAATTTTTCTATAAAAAAAATTTTGTAATGAAAATTTTTCTTTAGAAAAAAATTAATAATGAAAATTTTTCTATAGAAAAGAATTATAATGAAAATTTTTTTTTAGAAAAATTTTATAATGAAAATTTTTCTATAGAAAAAATTTTGTAATGAAAATTTTTCTTTAGAAAAAAATTAATAATGAAAATTTTTCTATGGAAAAGAATTATAATGAAAATTTTTCTTTAGAAAAAATTTTATAATGAAAATTTTTCTATAGAAAAAGAATTTTTAATGAAATTTTTTCTATTTTTTTATCGAAACAATTTTATAATGAAAATTTTTCTACGAAAAAAATTTTTTAATGAAAATTTTTTATGGAAAAATTTTTATAATGAAAAATTTTCTATAGAAAAAATTTTCTTTAAAAAAAATTTTGTAATGAAATTTTTTTATAGAAAAAATATTATAATGAAAATTTTTCTATAATAAAAAAGTTTTCTATAGAAAAAATTTTATTATGAAAATGTTTCTATTGAAGAAATTTAACAATGAAAATTTCTCTATAAAGAAATTTTTATAAGGCTCTTGATCTAAAGAATATGGTTTGTGTTTCAGTGCTTCCAATTCAAGCTGTAAAAGCTGTTCTTCGAGAGTCACTTGTATAAGGTCTTGTGTTGTCAATCAATTTCTTCAGTTGTTGATAGAAGACTTCAGTATTTAAGCAGTAACGTATTTCTTGTTCTTAATTGCGGTATAGAAGTTTGTAAAGAAAACGTTTTTAAGCCACATTTTAATGTTTGCTGGGAAACACATGAACTTACAATTACAAACTAAATTTATTGAAAGCAAGGTTAGCTATGGTAAAGGAGTTAATCTTCTTCAATTACCTCTTTTAAAGTTTATTTGAACAACATTTTATTTAGTGTAATTCCGAAAACTTAAATTCCATCTGAAATTAAAAACCAAAAATATTAAGGAAGTTTTCAAAAGATTTTGCAGCTGAGAGAAACCCGAATGGAAACTTTGTTTTTTAACACTTAAATATTAAATTTCATCAAATTTGTTGTGTACTGAAAAGTCATTATTTAGAGCATTTACAATAAAAATTATTTTTCATTTTTTGGATTTTATTTAAAGTTTAGTAATTGTATTTTGTTTATATTAATTTAACAAGTTTTTATAACAAACATGTCTATGTATGAGTTTTGGTACTAAAAGTTAAGAAAAGTTTTATTTGAAATTTTAGCAACAAAAATATGGCTTTAAAGAAAACTATAAAAATAAATTTAAAACAATTAAACTATGGCAGTACTGAGTTGAGTTTAAATTTTGTTAATATAAAATAAAATTTAATTTGTGTAAAATAATTTTTGTTTAAAAAAATGGCAGTTTTTGTTTTAACTAATAAGTAAATTTTTGTCCGTTTTTTTATGTTTAATTTTAACAAAATATTTTTGTTTTATCATGTTTATTTGTTTGTTTGTTTATATATAAAATAATATCTAGTCAAGTGTTTAAAACACAATATTCGTTATGTTTAGCTATTATTAAAAATATTTTTTTTGTAATTTTATTTATTTATTACTTTCCTATAATTTACTGGCAAAATAAGAATTAAATTCTTGTTTGAATTTTCTGCTTCACTTTTTCTTTGAACTTAAACCTTTAAAAATCTTAAAGACTAGATAAAAATTATAATAATTTTTCTTAAATTCATGTTTTAATTACAACTACACATATTTTTTTGTATGAAATTAAATATGATTTTTTGTTAAATATTTTTATATACAGTCAGTTTCACTTAAAAATAACCATCCGAAATGTTAGGCCAATTTATGATATTAAAAAATAATTTCTAAAGAAAAATTTTCATTATAAAAATTCGTCTTGGGAAAATTTTCACTACAAAAATTTTTCTATAGAAAAATGTTCATTATAGAAATTTTCAATGGAAAAATTTTCAATACAAAAATTTTTCTATAAAAAAAAAATTTTATATTGAAAATTTTTCTATAGGAAAATGTTTCTAAAGAAACATTCTTATATTGAAAATTTCGATATCGAAAGTTTTTATAATGAAAATTTTTTTATAAAAAAATTTTTATAATGGAAATTTTTCAATAGAAAAATATTTATAATGGAAATTATAGAAACATTTTTATAAAGAAAAAAAAATAACAGAAAAAATTTTATAATAAAAATTATAAAAAATTTTTCTATAAAAAAAGTTTTATAATGAAAATTTTTCTATAGAAAAATTTTTATCAAAAAATAACAAAATAGTCGGGATGTAAATATTATTCAAAAAGAAGAGTAATCGCATTTGATCCCAAATCTGTTACATTTATTTATTAATGTAAAAGACCAATTTATTGATAAAAAGCCAAAAAATGTTTGCGAGGTTTTCGAACTGTCTAAATTGGGAATAATCCTCCTGAAAAGATGGCTTAACCAACCATCGAAACGCGTCGGGGACTTTGGTTTCTCCGCAAACATTTTTTGGCTTTTTAGCAATAAATTGGTCTGTTACATTAATAAATAAATGTAACAGATTTGTGATCAAATGCGAATACTCTTCTTTTTGAAAAATTTTTATAATGAAAATTTTCCTATAGAAAAATTTTTATAATGAAAATTTTTCTATAGAAAAATTTTTATAATGAAAATTTTTCTATAGAAAAATTTTTATAATGAAAATTCTTCTATAGAAAAATTTTTATAATGAAAATTCTTCTATAGAAAAAATTTTTATAATGAAAATTTTTTTATAAAAAAATTTTTATAATGAAAATTTTTCTATAAAAAATTTTTTATAATGAAAATTTTTCTATAGAAAAATTTTTATAATGAAAATTTTTCTATAGAAAAATTTTTATAATGAAAATTTTTCTATAGAAAAATTTTTATAATGAAAATTTTTCTATAGAAAAATTTTTATAATGAAAATTTTTCTATAGAAAAATTTTTATAATGAAAATTTTTCTATAGAAAAATTTTTATAATGAAAATTTTTCTATAGAAAAATTTTTATAATGAAAATTTTTCTATAGAAAAATTTTTATAATGAAAATTCTTCTATAGAAAAATTTTTATAATGAAAATTCTTCTATAGAAAAAATTTTTATAATGAAAATTTTTTTATAAAAAAATTTTTATAATGAAAATTTTTCTATAAAAAATTTTTTATAACGAAAATTTTTCTATAGAAAAATTTTTATAATGAAAATTTTTCTATAGAAAAATTTTTATAATGAAAATTTTTCTATAGAAAAATTTTTATAATGAAAATTTTTCTATAGAAAAATTTTTATAATGAAAATTTTTCTATAGAAAAATTTTTATAATGAAAATTTTTCTATAGAAAAATTTTTATAATGAAAATTTTTCTATAGAAAAATTTTTATAATGAAAATTTTTCTATAGAAAAATTTTTATAATGAAAATTTTTCTATAGAAAAATTTTTATAATGAAAATTTTTCTATAGAAAAATTTTTATAATGAAAATTTTTCTATAGAAAAATTTTTATAATGAAAATTTTTCTATAGAAAAATTTTTATAATGAAAATTTTTCTATAGAAAAATTTTTATAATGAAAATTTTTCTATAGAAAAATTTTTATAATGAAAATTTTTCTATAGAAAAATTTTTATAATGAAAATTTTTCTATAGAAAAATTTTTATAATGAAAATTTTTCTATAGAAAAATTTTTATAATGAAAATTTTTCTATAGAAAAATTTTTATAATGAAAATTTTTCTATAGAAAAATTTTTATAATGAAAATTTTTCTATAGAAAAATTTTTATAATGAAAATTTTTCTATAGAAAAATTTTTATAATGAAAATTTTTCTATAGAAAAATTTTTATAATGAAAATTTTTCTATAGAAAAATTTTTATAATGAAAATTTTTCTATAGAAAAATTTTTATAATGAAAATTTTTCTATAGAAAAATTTTTATAATGAAAATTTTTCTATAGAAAAATTTTTATAATGAAAATTTTTCTATAGAAAAATTTTTATAATGAAAATTTTTCTATAGAAAAATTTTTATAATGAAAATTTTTCTATAGAAAAATTTTTATAATGAAAATTTTTCTATAGAAAAATTTTTATAATGAAAATTTTTCTATAGAAAAATTTTTATAATGAAAATTTTTCTATAGAAAAATTTTTATAATGAAAATTTTTCTATAGAAAAATTTTTATAATGAAAATTTTTCTATAGAAAAATTTTTATAATGAAAATTTTTCTATAGAAAAATTTTTATAATGAAAATTTTTCTATAGAAAAACTTTTATAATGAAAATTTTTCTATAGAAAAATTTTTATAATGAAAATTTTTCTATAGAAAAATTTTTATAATGAAAATTTTTCTATAGAAAAATTTTTATAATGAAAATTTTTCTATAGAAAAATTTTTATAATGAAAATTTTTCTATAGAAAAATTTTTATAATGAAAATTTTTCTATAGAAAAATTTTTATAATGAAAATTTTTCTATAGAAAAATTTTTATAATGAAAATTTTTCTATAGAAAAATTTTTATAATGAAAATTTTTCTATAGAAAAATTTTTATAATGAAAATTTTTCTATAGAAAAATTTTTATAATGAAAATTTTTCTATAGAAAAATTTTTATAATGAAAATTTTTCTATAGAAAAATTTTTATAATGAAAATTTTTCTATAGAAAAATTTTTATAATGAAAATTTTTCTATAGAAAAATTGTTATAATGAAAATTTTTCTATAGAAAAATTTTTATAATGAAAATTTTTCTATAGAAAAATTTTTATAATGAAAATTTTTCTATAGAAAAATTTTTATAATGAAAATTTTTCTATAGAAAAATTTTTATAATGAAAATTTTTCTATAGAAAAATTTTTATAATGAAAATTTTTCTATAGAAAAATTTTTATAATGAAAATTTTTCTATAGAAAAATTTTTATAATGAAAATTTTTCTATAGAAAAATTTTTATAATGAAAATTTTTCTATAGAAAAATTTTTATAATGAAAATTTTTCTATAAAAAAATTTTTATAATGAAAATTTTTCTATAGAAAAATTTTTATAATGAAAATTTTTCTACAGAAAAATTTTTATAATGAAAATTTTTCTATAGAAAAATTTTTATAATGAAAATTTTTCTATAGAAAAATTTTTATAATGAAAATTTTTCTATAAAAAAATTTTATAATGAAAATTTTTCTATAGAAAAATTTTTATAATGAAAATTTTTCTATAGAAAAATTTTTATAATGAAAATTTTTCTATAGAAAAATTTTTATAATGAAAATTTTTCTATAGAAAAATTTTTATAATGAAAATTTTTCTATAGAAAAATTTTTATAATGAAAATTTTTCGAGAAATTAATTTTTAGTTGAACCATGAATTTATGTTAAGAGGTTGTGGGTTCGAATCCGGGCTCAGGTTCATATCATAAATTTTTATTTTTTTAATTTTAATAATTTTTATGATTTTTTAAATTAGATTAATAATTTTTAAGAATACTGAAAAAACTATGTGACACTTAGCAGTGTGGAATGCTGCATTTTCTGTCCCGCTACGGACTTCATCAGCACACTGTGTCACCAACTGTTAGATGTTTTTCTATAGAAAAATTTTTATAATGAAAATTTTTCTATAGAAAAATTTTTATAATGAAAATTTTTCTATAAAAAAATTTTTATAATGAAAATTTTTCTATAGAGAAATTTTTATAATGAAAGTTTTTCTATAGATCCAGCCGATTTTTTATATAAGTAGTTTAAGTTGGCTATCTTTAAGTGAATCGAACTGTACAATTTGTGTCTTTTAGATAAATATTTGTGAGATATTTATTTTCTTTATATCTATTTATTTATTTACTATTTACCTGGTAAAAAGATACTGATATTTACATTTGTTATACGAAATATAAGAAATTAAAATATTTATAATCTAATAAAAAATGAATAAGTCAAATGGAAAATAAATATGTTCCTCCCTTTTTTCATATTTCATAATGTCATTTTTTACTTGTAACTTTAATTTATTTGAGTTTTTTTTACTTTTCTTTTTTATATACTAACTAATATGATATAGTAACTTCTTCCTTATAAATTTTTTTTGTTGCAGTTTTTTTGCTTTGCTTTATCTGTTTCTTTCTTGCTTTTAAGTTTATTTCAATTACAACATCTTATACTCAGCCTTTTGCTTCCGTTTCCGCCTCGTATAACAGCTACTCCTACTTCGTTTTCATCTCCATCTGCTTGTCCCGTTATTGCTGTTTGTGCTTAAACTAGAGTCCTATTTCGCCACTTCACTTCCTCTTTTTCTAACTTCTCACTAATACTAGAGCATTTGTCATTCTATTTTATTTAATAATTTGTTATTTTAGCAAATGACATCGCATTTTGAGTAGATCATAAAGTATTTAAACCTAAAATTGTTGAAAATATCACCATGACAATATTGAAGATGATTGTGTTGTTAATGGATGTTGCAAATCTACTTGAAGCACTTCCTCCTTCAAATATAAGAAAGTACATGATAAAGATAAGTTAAGGAAACAGTTGAAACGGATTAATATTTTTTTAATAAACATTAAAAATAATGGATAATGTTCTTAAACTCTTTCAAGAGTATATAAATTTCAGACTTTCTAAAACCTTTAATCCCTAATAAGTCAAATTAAAAAAATTCGAGCATATACTAAACCAAACTACCATCGATTTCGATGAAATTTTGTATATGGGCAAATATTAAACGTTTTAATTATTCTAAACATTTTTTCTATGAAAAATTTTCTGTAAACTTTTTTCTAGAAACTTTTTTTTATCAAAATTTTCTATAAAAATTTTTTCTATGAAAAATTTTCTATTTTTTCTATGAAAAATTTTCTTTAGAAATTGTTTCTATGAAAAATTTTCTATAGAAATTTTTTCCATGAAAAATTTTTATAGAAATTTTTTATAGAAAAAATTTCTATAGCAAATTTTTCTATAGAGAATTTTTCATGAAAAAAAATTCTATAGAAAATGTTTCATAGAAAAAATTTCTATAGAAAATTTTTCAAAGAAAAATTTCTGTAGAACATTTTTCATAGAAAAATTTTCTATAGAAAATTTTTCATAGAAAAAATTTCTATAGAAAATTTTTCATAGAAAAAATTTCTATAGAAAATTTTTCATAGAAAAAATTTCTATAGAAAATTTTTCATAGAAAAAATTTCTATAGAAAATTTTTCATAGAAAAAATTTCTATAGAAAATTTTTCATAGAAAAAATTTCTATAGAAAATTTTTCATAGAAAAAATTTCTATAGAAAATTTTTCATAGAAAAAATTTCTATAGAAAATTTTTCATAGAAAAAATTTCTATAGAAAAATTTTCAAAGAAAAAATTTCTATAGAAAATTTTTCATAGAAAAAATTTCTATAGAAAATTTTTCATAGAAAAAATTTCTATAGAAATTTTTCATAGAAAAAATTTCTATAGAAAATTTTTCATAGAAAAAATTTCTATAGAAAATTTTTCATAGAAAAAATTTCTATAGAAAATTTTTCATAGAAAAAATTTCTATAGAAAATTTTTCATAGAAAAAATTTCTATAGAAAATTTTTCATAGAAAAAATTTCTATAGAAAATTTTTCATAGAAAAAATTTCTATAGAAAATTTTTCATAGAAAAAATTTCTATGGAAAATTTTTCATAGAAAAAATTTCTATAGAAAATTTTTCATAGAAAAAATTTCTATAGAAAATTTTTCATAGAAAAAATTTCTATAGAAAATTTTTCATAGAAAAAATTTCTATAGAAAATTTTTCAAAAAAAAATTTCTATAGAAAATTTTTCATAGAAAAAATTTCTATAGAAAATTTTTCATAGAAAAAATTTCTATAGAAAATTTTTCATAGAAAAAATTTCTATAGAAAATTTTTCATAGAAATAATTTCTATAGAAAATTTTTCATAGAAATAATTTCTATAGAAAATTTTTCATAGAAATAATTTCTATAGAAAATTAATCATAGAAAAAATTTCTATAGAAAATTTTTCATAGAAAAAATTTCTATAGAAAATTTTTCATAGAAAAAATTTCTATAGAAAATTTTTCATAGAAAAAATTTTTCTATAGAAAATTTTTCATAGAAAAAATTTCTATAGAAAATTTTTCATAGAAAAAATTTCTTTAGAAAATTTTTCATAGAAAAAATTTCTTTAGAAAATTTTTCATAGAAAAAATTTCTTTAGAAAATTTTTCATAGAAAAAATTTCTATAGAAAATTTTTCATAGAAAAAATTTGTATAGAAAATTTTTCATAGAAAAAATTTCTATAAAAAATTTTTCATAGAAAAAATTTCTATAGAAATTTTTCATAGAAAAACTTTTAATGATTTGATTTAATTTCTGTATAAATTTTTAATAGAATAAATTTCTGTAGAAAAAAATTTCTATAAGAAGAAAATTTTTTATAGAAAAAATTTCTATAGAAATTTTTTGTAGAATAAATTTCTATAGAAATTTTTTATATAATAAGTTTCTATAGAAATTTTTTATATAGTAAGTTTCTATAGAAATTTTTTATATAATAAATTTCTATAGAAATTTTTTATATAATAAATTTCTTTAGAAATTTTTTATATAATAAATTTCTATAGAAATTTTTTATATAATAAATTTCTATAGAAAAAATTTCTATAAAAAGAAAATTGTTCATAGAAAAAATTTCTAGAACAAAATTTCTAAAAAAAATGTCTATAGAAAATTTTACTTAGAAAAAATTTCTATAGAAAATTTGTCTTTAAACATTTTGCTATAGAAAATTTTTCCATGAAAATTTTCTATAGAATTTTTTTTTATGAACAATCTTTTATATGAAAAATTTTTTCTATAGGAATTTTTTCTATGAAAAATTTTCTATAGCAATTTTTTCTATGAAAAATTTTCTATAGAAATTTTTTCTATGAAAAATTTTCTATAGAAATTTTTTCTATGAAAAATTTTCTATAGAAATTATTTCTATGAAAAATTTTCTGTAGAAATTTTTTTAAGAAACATTTTTATGGAAAATTTTTTTAAGAAAAATTTTTTATACAATTTTTCTGTGAAAAATTTTCTATAGAAATTTTTTCTATGAAAACTTTTGTACAAAAACGTTTTGAAAGAAATTTTTTGTATGCAAATTTTCCACAGAAATCTTTTTAAAATAAAAGTTCCTATAGAAATTTTTGTATAGAAAATTTTTTGGGAAAATATTTTGTATTAAAAATTTTTTCTATAAAAAATTTTCTATAAAAACTTTTTCTATGTAAAATTTCGATAAAATTTTTTTGTATGAAAGATTTTCTATAGATGTTTTTTGTATAAAAAAGTTTTTATAGAAATTTTTTGTATAATTTTTTTTTTATAGAAATTTTCTATAGAAATTTTTAATTTTTAAAAATTTTTAGAGATTTAATATAGAAGTGGTAGCAAAAAAATGCTTTTTTGACTCTGCTAAAAATTTGTAAATTTTGACTCATTGTTATTTTACATAATAATATCAAACACCAAGTTTAAAATAAGAGAACTTTATTAGATCTCTTAGGACTTACCATTTGTACCGGCATGTATTAACATTTGATTGTTCAGGTTATCATAAGGAATTAGAGCTGCATTTAAAGAAGTTTCTCGAGTGAGTTCGGGGAAATTTTCAATTTCCGCTATGCATTTCAATTGCAGAATTTTGCCCGCCTGATAGAATCGAGGACCACTTAAATAAAAATGTACTTGAAGTTTTTGTCGTCTTAAAATATAACCATGAGCCGAAATGCTGGTGTCGACGTTGGGTTGCAGTTCGCTCAAAGAGGCCTGAAAACAGAGGATAAAGGAAAAATTACAAGGATGATTATAGTTTTTAAAAATTATAAACTTACCCTCTAATTCATAAACGAATAATACATCTTTCAAGGTCTTTTTTTAGAATTTTATATGAAAAAGTTAAGTTTTTTCGTATATGAATTAGGGGGCTTTTTAATTACGTATAAAATAAAGCAGAGTATATTTTTTTATGAACTGAAGCATTGACTCAAAAATTCTTACCTGTTCTCCATTGATAAACCACGTCAGTCTCGTGGGCAAACTGGAATAATCTGAGGTACAAACGGCACTTAGATAATCCTCCATACGATACATGGGATTAAAGCTTTCTATTAGTGGATCACTTTGAGGTAGAGCTGAAAACATAAAAAAATACAACATGTCATTTTATTTAATTTGTTAATTCATTTTATTAAAGTTGTCATTGTTTAAATTGTATTTTATAACAAAAATGTTGCATTAACTACACGCACCTGCTACAGTCATATTATCCTCTTTGGCTGCCAACTGAAAATGTGGTGCATCTCCAGACACTTCGCACTTGTAAACACCCGATGATTTAGCACTTAACATACTCAACTCCACTCGGCAGGATGATTCATTGCAATAGTATTTGCCATCTGGCAAATGTACACCAACCACAGGAAATTTTATATAAACCGGATGCATCATAGGTGAATATCTACAAATATTATTTTATATTATATTATGATATGGTTGCGGGTTTATTGAAAATACAATTTTTATATAAATTTATTTAATACATAACGTCGACTAAAACGGTAAAGTCCCATGTTTTTACTTAAAAAAATTAATTCATAGAAATTTATTTGACATAAAATTTAAAAAAAAAAATTAAATTTCATCTAAAAAATTTATGATACAAAATTTTTTGCTAGAAAACTTTTTTTGATATGAAATTTTCTTTAAGAAATTTTGACAAAATATTTTTTTTAATACAAATTTTTTCGATACAAATTTTTCAATATAAATTTTTTTAAGAAATTTTTTGATATACAATTTTTTGACTGAAAATTTTGATATAGAATTTTCTTATAAAAAATCTCTGGTATATAATTTTGTATAGAAAATTATCTTACCAACAATTTTATTATAAAAAAATTTTCAGTTTAACATTTTTTAATACAAAATTTTCGATATAAAATAATTCTGTTGAAAAATTTTCGATTTAAATTTTTTATGGAAAATTTGCGATTTAAATTTATTTAATGTACAATCTTCTTTTAGAAAATTTTTGATATAAAATTTTCTTATAGAAAATTTTGGATATAAAATTTTCTTATAGAAGATTTTGGATATAAAATTTTCATATAAAAAATTTGTAATAGAAAATTTTCGATATAAGATTTTTTTAATGAAAATTTTCAATATTAATTTTTCTAATAGAAATTTTCAATACAAAATTTTCTTTTAGAAAATTTTCTTATAAAAAAATTTTTGATATAAATTTTTCTTTTAGAAAATTTTCAATAAAAAATATTATTTTAGAAAATTTTCGATATAAAAATTTCTTATAAAAACTTTTAATATAAAATTTTTTTTCGGCATATATTTTTATTCTAGAAATTTTCTTATATAAAATTTTCTATACAAAAATTTTTTTAAAGAAAATTTTCTTATAGAAAACTTTTGATACAATATTTTCATATAGAGGATTTGTAATAGAAAATTTTCCATATAAAATTTAATTTTATTAATTTTTTAATGGAAATTTTCCTATAGAAAATTTTTGATACAAAATTTTCTTTTAGACAATTTTCTTATGTAAAGTTTTCTTTTAGAAAATATTCGATATCAAATTGTCTTAAGAAAATTTCTGATTCAAAATTTTCTTCAAGACAATTTTCGATATAAAATTTTATTCTACAAAATTTTTGATATAAAATTTTCTTACAAAAAACTTTTGATATTAAATTTTCTTATAGAAAATTTTCGATATAAAATTTTATTATACAAAATTTTAAATATACAATTTTTGTTATCAAATTTTACTATAAAATATTCTTATAGTAAATTTTCTTATAGAAAACATTTGATGTGAGATATTTTGGTAGACACAAAATTTTTTTATAGACAATTTTCACTGCCAAATTTTCTTATAGAAAATATTCGATACAAAATTTTTTATAGAAAATTGCCAGTGTTAAATTTTTCTATAGAAAATTTTTAATATGAAATTTGTTTACAGAAAATTTTCGATATAAAATTAAATTATAAGAAATTTTCATTAAAAATGTTCTTATAGAAAGTTTTTAATAAAAAATTTTGTTATAGACAATTTTTGATGTACAATTTTCTTATATTTTCTCATACAAAATTTTGTATCGAAAATTTTCTTATAGAAAATTTGCGATATAAAGTGTTCTTACAAATAATTTTTGATATACAATTTTCGCATAGAAAATTTTTAATAAAACCTTTTCGATATAAATTTTTCTCAACGAAAATTTTCAATAAAAATTTATTATAGAAAATTAACATTATAAGATTTTTTTTTAGAAAGTTTTTGATTAAAAATTTTCATATAAAAAATTTTTAATAAAAAATTTTATTATAGAAAATTTTCTTATAGAAATTTTTAATACAAATATTTCTTTCGATGTAAATTTTTTTTATACTATATTTTCAATAAAAAATTTTATAGAAAATTTTCGATATAAAATATTTTTATAGAAAAAATTTTAAAATTTTCCTATAAAAATTTTGATATAAATTATTCTTAAATATAATTTTTGATATAAAATTTTCTTTGAAACCAAATTTTTTCATAGAAAGTTGTTGATATACAATTTGTTTAAAAAAATTGTTTAAAAAATTGTTTAAAAAAATTTTCTTGAAAAAAATGTTTGATAGAAAATTTTCTTATAAAAAGTTTCTTTATTGAAAATTTCCATTATAGAATTTTCGGTATAAGATTTTCTTATAGAAAATTTAATAAAAAATATTCGAATCTAGAATTTTTTTATAGAAAATTTTCAATATAAAATTTTCATTAAGAAAATTCATACTATTTTTATATAAAATTTTCTTATGGAAAATTTTTGATATAAAATGTTTTTATACAAAATAATCTTATAAAAAATTTTTAGTCTTAAATTTGATTTCCTTTAGAGATAATTTTGAATGTTTAATTTTTTATAAAATATCTTTGAAGCAAAACTTGACATTTGATGTAAAATTATATTATTGAAAACCCTCGATGTAAAATTGTATCGAAGAAAATTTTTGACATAAAATTTTTTTACGGAAAATTTTATCTTTCGAATTTTATTAAGGCCATTTGCATTAAAGTATACGATATCTTATATAAATACATATTGCATTAAATTTATGCAATATTTACGGTTATGGTTATTTATATATAAAATTAAAAATTAAAACTATTTTTTTATTAACTTTTCTATTACAGTGGGACTTATATTTTTTATTTTAATAAAATATTTTATTTTATTGAAATGAAATATCAATTTATTTTCCAAAAATTTTATAAGACATTTAATTTAAAACTAATAAATATTTCATTTATAAATTATTATCAAAAATGCATAGTATTTTTAAAAAATAAAAGTAAAAATTTAACCACTGTCCCTTAAAAATTTAATATCTTCCCTATAAAAAATGCAAGCAATGCTCCATTGTGTAACGAATATATAAATATTTTAAATCCCTGGTGTGTTAACAAAAAAAAAAAAAAAATGAATATGTGTTAAAAAATATTTTATCATACAAATATTGACTTACCTGAAAAACTCCATTTTATCTTTGTACCATTTGACCGAATTTAACGTATGTCCACTCATGGCATAACTACACGATAATGTCACATTATCACGAAAATCAACAATTTCCGGAACATTTAAATCAGTCACAAATAAACAGCTAACGCTTTGGAAATCTATAAATGAAAGCGAAATAAATATTAATTTCATTATAAATGTCAGCAAATAAAGAAGTGTTTTTAAAAATGGATACAAAATAAATACAAAAAGGGGGACAAATATTATTAAATACAACGAACATTTTATTAATAAAGATACATTTTTTTAACTTCGTTTATTTTCATTCAATATCCTGCATACATGTATCCTGTATGGTTTTAACATTAATCATTTTTGAAAGTTTTAATATTTGTAAGATCTCTATGTATGTATGTATATAAGTATAGATAAACAATATATCTTCTAAATTGCATGAAACAAAATTTTTTGACTGGATAAGTAGTTTCCAGTATGAGTGCTAACTCAAAGTTTTCAAATCATCTTTGTAGGCAAAAAAAAAAAAACGGTTTTATTTCACTACTACTTTCGTATTAAAAAGAGAAATAAAATTTTATAAGGCTACATAACATGTCTGCAACTAACTATGTATGTGACACACTCTACATATAAGGAATTATTTAAATTGTTTAATGCTCATGCGAACAGACACTAGGGTTGCCAGATACAAATCCTGAAAAAGCTGGACATAAGAAAAAAATGCTTGACAACGCAAAAATTAACTGGATTAATAATAAAAAACTTGTTTTAACAATTTGCTTCGATGAATCTTTTAATTTTTGATGAACCGAATATCGAATACCGTAATTAACCGCAGCGATATCGAGAAAAAATCAACAGCCTGTTTTTGAAACTACAATTTTTTCAAATTGTACGTCAACTTACGAAAAAATTGAATTTTTGGTTTTTGAAATTTTTTTTTGAGTGAAACGAGAAAAAGCTTTTAAAATTTTGGTTCGTAAATGAAATGTATAGACGAAAGTAAATGTCAAATCAGGCAATTAAAAAATTCTAATCACCTGGGAAGCAAAAAATAAACAGTTATTTATTTTTTTTTATTTTGCTTAAGACCTGAACACAATACAATGCATTATGTTGAAACTAGGAAAAGGTTGTGGGAGGGGGAATAGGTAGTGTTTGTGGACATTTGATTTAAACTTCCCTATATTGTAACTGATTAGAAAAACTTCTGCGGGAAGCAAATTCTACATACGAACTGTACGGCTAGCGTATCGTCTATCTATAGAGTATCGTCTGCCTACTGGTCAATCGACTACGAAAAGATGAGATCTAACAGATAGACGTGTATTGCGTATGAAAGTTCATGTATCGAGAACGAGTTTCCTGATTTTGTTACAGCACATTCCAAAGTAGTAACAATACAACCGGTACGCAATATATGTTTCGGAATAGGGTCTATGTAAGAGTGCAAGAAAGGGCGAAAGTGCTCATTGATGACAGCATGGTATCCAACTCTATTGAACCACTGAAGTGTCACACTTTTTTATCGTTTTCACTTTGGAATGTGCCCTCAAGAAATAAGGGAACTCGTTCCCAAACTCAAATCTTCTTACGCAATACATGTCTCAGAATAGGGTCTTTGTAAGATCTACTCTACCGAGTGTAGGAAAGGGTGAACGTGCTCGTCGGTATGCAACTCTATTGAGCCACTGGAGTGTCACAATGTTCTCTGATTTCTGGTTCTTTGGAATCCGGCTGTCGAAATCAGGGAACTTGTTCCTAAAACCCGAACTTTTCTCTTAATAATTGTCTTTCTCATTGAAAAATGTTTAATTTAATTTTGAAAAAAAAAATAATTTTTTTATGTATTGTTTTTATTTATTTTTGATTTTATTCAATTTAAGGGTTAACAAAAGTCTTACGGTCCAATTTATAAAAATTTTATATTTTGGCTTATAAGCTTACAATATTTATCATACACTTATTGTTTAATAAGCCATTAATAAAAATTTGATTTTATAAACATGTCATGAACATATTATAACAATTACACACTTTTATAGCTTTTGTGCTTTTATGTTGGTAATACCACGTTTCAAATTGTCATTTGTGCTGTTCAAATAAAAATTATATAAGTAAATTACAATTTGAAAAAATTTCGGTATATGAAGTAGCTCAGTGGGTAGTGTCTCCGCCTAGCAGTCGTAAGTCGTGAGTTCAAATCTCAGTGAAGAATTAAGCAAGAAATTTTTTTTTTTAATTTAGTTCTTTAATTACATTAAAAAATGTATCTTTATTGATGCCAGTGTTCAAATCGGACCAGGTCATTTTCACTTTTTTAATTTTTCTTATTAAAAATTATTTTTTAATTAAAAAACATTTTGAAGAAAATTTACTCCAATCTGATTACTTTTTTCAAGATTTTGGAAAATCGTGCCTCTAAGCAATCTACTGATTTAATATAAGATATACTGTGAAAGTATACATATGAATGTATATATGGTAAGGCGTTACTTCAGGTAGAATCAACATATTTTTGAATAAGGAGAAATGAATTATCGATTTGTTGTAAGGATCAATAAAAAATGCATTTATAAAGTCTTTTTTCTTTAATCGCAGATAAATAGTATTAAATAATATAAAAATCTTATTTCTTTTTCAATTAATGTATTAAAATTTATATAAAAAATCATTTTGTTTGCTATCAAATGTGTTAAAAATAAAAAAAAGTCGCAATTATCAAATTTTTAAGCAACCAAACTTTTTATTGTATGCTTATAGTTGGGTTGAGGCCACAATAAAAATTTCAAATTTTATGATAGGTTATAACAGTTTAATAAAATATTTTTCCTTTTATAAATTCAATTTTTCCCATTTTAACTTATAGTAGCTTTAAAACCTATTATAGTTTGTTTATAAATTAGGCTGTTAAGTTTTACAGGAAAAGCTTTCATAAAAGTAATAAAATATTTCATGGCAATACTATAATTTGATATTTCATTACGAAGCTTTTACTTCCAAACGAAAACAGAAAATGAACTCAATTTAGAGCTTAATCGTTAGGCTAGTATTCGATTGCCTTCTAACGTATGATAGTTTTGTGAACAGGCTGTAAATCTTCCGAATTGCTGCAGCTAAAACATCTGAAACAATTTTCAACAGAAAACACATACTACTCGCATTTGTCGATGTCATTGATATCATGGGACGCACATTGACGATTTGACTACAGCCTTTTCAAGTATCAAAAAGGAATCTTATAAAATGGGTCTAGCTGTCAATGATCTACAAGCAGACTCAAGAATTGGACCACATGTGATCGTTGAGAACTATAGCTACGATGTTGCAAAAGAATTTGTTTACCTTGGTACCTTGGTCAACATAAATAACGACATAAGTTTCGAAATCAAACGTAGAATCATACTTGCCAACAGATTCTTTTTTGGCAAAAGCAGGCAGATAAGAAATAAAGCTCTTTCTGTAAGAACTTAAACTACGATCTACAAAACGCTTATACTACCCGTGTTATTATATGGTGTTGAATCATGGACACTTGCACAGGCAGAGGAAGCTATTTTTGGAGATTTGAGAGGAAGATTCTACAAAAAATAAACAATAAGCTGTCTGAGTTATACCTTGAGCTCGACATTGTATCGGGTGTTTTTTATTGAGGTATAGAACTTTAAGTTGGCATCACTTTTTTAACTGGCGGCCATTTTGTCAGCTGTCAAGTGATTAATATTTAGTTTGGTTTGCCATTTCATCATGAACAGGTTGACAAAAGAACAACGCTTGCAAATCGTGCAAATTTATTTCGAAAATAATGGTTCAGTTCGCGAAGTTTACCGCAAGCTCCGTCCATTTTATGGTCGACATAATCGTCGATCAGAGCAATTAATTCGGTTAACCATGGATCGTTTTTGCACTACGTTAACTCTATGTGATAATACGCATCCGCAGCGACGTCGAACAGTGCGCACCGAAGAAACAATTGCCGCTGTAGAGCAAAGTGTTGAAGAGGACCCGAATGAATCGATTCGCCACCGTGCACAGCAATTGGAGCTTTGTCCATCAACTTTATGGAAGATTTTGCGCAAAGATCTTGGCTTGCGACCTTACAAGATCCAGCTTGTGCAAGAATTAAAGCCGCGAGACCATGCAATGCGTCGTGATTTTGGTGTATGGGCCGAAAATGAGATTGATCTCGATGCTGATTTTCATCGCAAAATTTTGTTCAGTGATGAGGCTCATTTTTGGTTGAATGGCTACGTCAACAAGCAAAATTGCCGCATTTGGAGTGAAGAGAATCCACATGAGACCCTTGAGACGCCATTACATCCACAAAAACTGACCGTTTGGTGTGCTCTATGGGCTGGTGAAGTCATTTGGCCATACTTCTTCCGAAATAATGCTGGAGAGTCAGTTACCATAAATGGAGACCGGTATAGAGCCATGATAACCGACTATTTTGTTCCCCAATTGGATGGCATGAATGTGGATGAGTTGTGGTTCCAACAAGACGGCGCTACATGCCATACAGCGCACATCACAATTGATTTATTGAAGGAAACATTCGATGAGCGCATAATTTCGCGGAATGGACCTGTCAATTGGCCACCGTGCCGTGCGATTTGACACCACTGGATTATTTTCTTTGGGGATATGTGAAGTCGCTCGTCTACGCCAACAAACCAGAAACGTTAGGGGACTTGGAAGCCAACATTCGTGGCGTTATTGCTAACATACGGCCCCATATGCTCGAAAAAGTAGTTGAAAATTGGACCTGTAGAATTGGCTTTATTCGAGCCAGCCGCGGCGGCCACATGCCTGAAATCATATTTAAACATTAATGGCATAAAATAATCCTTCCAATAAAGCCAAATTGATGGACATTAAAACGATTTTCTTGTGTTTTATTTCAATTCGAAGTTCTATACCTCTAAAAAAACACCCATTAGAACGCATCAAACAGCACCGGCTGCGTTGGCTGGGACATGTGCGAATCTATGAAAATACTCCAGCAACAAAAGTATTCGAAAGCGATCTCGAATGAGCTCGTAAAAGAGGACGTTCCGATGGAAAGACCAAGTAGAGGAAAATCTTTCAAAGCTTGACCTACAAATTGGAGAATATGCGCACATGATTAACCTTTATGTTTACAACCAAAAAAATTATGTTATATATACAACCAGCATACCCGGATATGTCATACAGTTTATAAGGGAATTTGTATAGACTGAACAACAGTTTTGTGTTTATATCAATAAATTAAAGCCCTTGCATCCCATTTCATAAAAAAGAAAGCCATTTGATGCATCGGAATACTTTTATTAGTATTCTTCTCGGAACCCTTTTACTAGCTGACGTCAGACATTCAAATTTCTTCCATGCAATTGACTTATGTTAAACTAATTGACATCCCTTGCATTGTGCATCGACGGGTATTTAACGATTTTTTTGCTATAAGCCGTTTTATAAGATAAGATAAGGACAATAGGCGGAAATATCGCAAGGAATGTGATAAATCAACAGCCGTATTCCAGGTGGTAAACAGAAACCTACAAAACAACTATATAACATCACTGTTGATGAACACCGTCCGCACTGTGGTAGAGATGGATTCACGCAATATATTCCTTCGAAGCTGACAAAATATGGGATAAAGGTATGGTGGGCTTGTGTTTCTCTTACATCTTATCCACTGAGGGGACAGCTAAATACTGTGTTGGTGCCTTCTGCAGAAAGGGAAAAAGCAGGGTGAACAAGTCGTTTAATGCGGAAAAAACATTGGGTACCGTCAACAAAAGGCAAACATTTGTTCTGGCTAAATTTTATTATCCAAAAGAAAGAGAGGTAGAATCTTTAGTCTTTGGATCAGAGACCGAATATTAATGCTTTTAAAACAATATTTTCATATTTTAATCCATACAAAAACAATCATTGAAGTTTAAAAAATAATAAAAATCCCTAAAGATTTTTAATTGTTCGAAAAATTTTGTATCGTTTTTCAATCCTATGAAAATAAAAAATAAAAAAATCGTTTGGGATATTTATCAGTTCAAAATAATTTTCATCTTTTTTTATCCGATGAAAAAAAAAATTATAGAAAATATTCAAATTTTATTTCTGTATTTGTTCTGGTTTCATTCATCATAATTTTCTTTCATAGATTAGGCTACTCCAAAGTCCTTGCGCCAGCTGCCGTAGCAGAGGGATTTATCGCATGATGATTACCCCTTGGAGTAGTATATTCTGTAATGTTGTTTCTTTTCATGCTTAAAACATCGTGAGTGCTAAGTCGATGTTATGTATAGCAAGCCGCTCTATCCGAGACTGACACCCGCTTGCAGCCGCAACTAACATGTTGAAAAGACGCTGCATTTTCGTACTTTTCCAAGTAAAATTATCTTAGACCCTTAGACCATATACGTTGGAATGGCTTTAAGATAACTCCCTTTTATATTAGCCCTGACCTAGAATCCCAGACGGGTTGTTTACCGCATCTAAAACTAGGTTGCTCAGGCTTCCAGGATGTACCACGAGAAGGTTAGAGTGGGAATTGAATACAGTTCTTACGTGGCAGCTAGAGACGCCAGGCAATTGCTGCATCCTAACAGGCCCTATGCTCCACTGGTATTCAAGGATGACAGAAGAAGAAGATTTGTCCTGGTATAAAAAGTCGTTTAAATAACAATAAATTCAATTATTGTTGCAAATTTTATGTTGAAATGTTTTTGCGAGTCAAAGAAACCACTAATAGTTCCATTAGGACTATTAAATAAATTGGAAACATATTCATACATTCATTGTTGAAAATTTAAAAATTTCAAAATTTTTTTATTTTTTCAAAGTCAAAACAGAAGTTCAAAAATAAAACAATCAATAAAATATTTTTCTAAAAAGTTTTACTGTAGTGTATTGCACTAAGAATCCCAATTTATTACAATAAATAAATAGTTTTTTTTTTTTTTTTTTTTGATAAAACCAAAAAATGTTGGTGGGGAAACATTTCCTCGACGCGTTTCGATGGTTGGTTAGACCATCTTATCAGGAGGATTATCCCTAATTCTAGACAGAGCGAAAACCTCACATTATGTATAATTTGAGGGACTGAATAAATACGAATTATTATTATTGTGTCCAACAAATATCAACATAAAGCGCAGATTATCTTCTGTTCGGATATTTATCGTTAAAGATATTTAAAATTTTCATCATGAGGGATATTTATATTTCAAATATAAATCCCTCATTTTTTTTCATGGATCGAAATGAAAATAAATTTTCATAGGCAATGATATTTGATACTTGATGGATTAAAAAATAAAACAATATTCGGTCTCTGCTTTGGATTTAGTAATTATATATTTATAAAAAAAACAAGTCCATTGAGCTTTTATCCACATCTCATTACAACATTTAAGTTGAAGGTGTAAACCGAAAGCCAGTTATGAAGTTAGATTACAATAATTGTAAATGGTCTTAAATCCTCTACAAACAGTAGAAGAATTATACTTCAAAATCTTAGTGAACAATTAGCTATGAAGGAAATTCAGATCCGTCCATAAGATCCTCAAATAATGAGGCATTTTTCATCACGCCGTATAGTTGAGTTTATTTTAGTAAAATCAAATAATGATTAATTGTTCCAGAAGAACTTGATGACACTGGAAGCACAAACGAAATTGCTATGTGTATAAATAAAAGGAGATCTACAAAAAATGCTTGCAAAGGATGTCAAAGATCAGTTTGTGTGGAACACTCGCAGAATGTAAGCATTTGCAATACATGCTCAAACAAAAAAAAAAAAAAATTGGAAAAAAACTACTTAACATTTTCGTAGGTATCTCTATTCTTTTTATAAAGAGATGTTATTTTTAACGATATATATGTCAATGACATATGTATTGAGAATTTTGTACATATTTTTTCATTTTCACTCCAAAAATAGTTTGATTTGTTTCGTGCATACCCGGGTATTTCGGTTGTATGGTAAAGGGGTAAATCTCAAAAACTACTCGTAGATTTTTTCCAAAAAAATAAAATAAATAAATTATTTTTTTAAACATTAAAAAACTATATTTAAAACTATACCTCATTCGGTGACCAAAATATATTAAATTGAAAATGAAAAACATACCCGGGTAGATGGTTGTAGACATAAGGGTTAAAGCGCATGGAATTTTAAAACATGATCGGCCTTTGACCTTAACAGGTTTTTGATATAGATCATTTAATTAAAGTATATTGGGGAAATTTGATAGAGGAAAATTTTATTACAAAATGAACTTGATCAAGCGATCAGTTAATCAACGCATAAATCGCTTAAGTAAAAAAAAACACTTTTACAAAGTTCTTATTGCGTTATTTTTCATAAAAATAGTTTTTCTTTAAAAATATTAAAAAAAATCAAATTCTTTACCTTTCAGCTGGACAAATTTAATTTTAGCTTTACACTGGACTAGCACTAAAAAAACTGGGCAATCCAGTAGAATCCAGCCTGACTGGCAACCCTAACAGACTCCCATAATTCATGAGGAAATATTCTTTGAACTAAAATCTTAAATTAGAAGTTCTGGTATGTCTGGACTTAATGCATATTTACATGAATGCATAATTCTTAATGTAAATATAAATTAAACTAAACATGAAAATACAAAGATAATTTCAGTACAATATATATACAATATATTATTAAAATACCTTAATCACACTATTGTTATGTCCATATTGGCTTATATCTGATTTTATTGCCTTTATAATCTTTACTTAAAAAGATGATGTTATGATAAATTGTGAGGAAGTATTTGAGTAATAATAATGTACAATCAAATTTAAATAAGTTTTTTTTAGAAATACTGACTAAAGGACAAATGCATATGGCTATTTGTTGCACCACGAAGACAATTAAAACAAGTAAGAAAGTGCTATAGTCGGTCAAGCCCGACCATATGATACCCTTAATCATTGAGGTCACATATGGGCATTTCCAGGATCGCGAACGGGACATTCGTACGCACTCAACTTGAAAAAAAAATGTGAAAACTCAAATTTTTTTTTTAACTTTTTATAAATATTTAATAGCATTTTAGTACAACAATTTTTGAGAACAAAAATAAAATTATAAAATATGAACGTTCTCCAAATATTTTCGATAAACTTGCGATCGCGAACGGGACAAAAAATGTAAGTCATTTTTTTCGGTGTGTGGTTTTCTTTAAAAGTCTGCGAATTTTGTCAGTTTATTAAATGGAG
This sequence comes from Stomorhina lunata, assembly GCA_933228675.1. Classification (NCBI taxonomy): domain Eukaryota; kingdom Metazoa; phylum Arthropoda; class Insecta; order Diptera; family Rhiniidae; genus Stomorhina; species Stomorhina lunata. The sequence goes on from OW121740.1 coordinate 150,827,525, forward strand.
ATTATTTTTTGACTAAAGCAGAGATATAAAGCTTTTATTTAGCATTTTGTTTTTTTAATTATCCTTATTATTATTTTTTTTAAATATTGTTTTTTTAAATCGCGAACGGGACATCGCGAACGGGACAATGATTCCAAAGAATGTAGTATAAAGAATCTTTGAATTATACCGTTATTCGGAGTTTGCTTGATCTCTACTGTGGTGTTTTTAAATATTTATTGTTGGTATATTTAGTCTATAAGAAGAGTGCAATCGACATGATATGTAACACTCAGAAATAACTCAAGGAAAAATGTCAATAAAAAACGCTAAAACCAAAAAAAAAAACAAAGGTGCTCTTTGCAAATGGTAATATGTATTTAATTAGGTATATTCTCAAAATCCAATGCATTAACTAACTAAATTTTCTCAGAAAAGTCTTTTTTCTTCAACTTTAATATTTTGGTAGCGGTTGACCTTTTCCAGGAAATGCCCATATCAGTTTTTGTTTATGAAACGACAAATATTTGCTAAATTGTGTCATTATACAAACATTTTCTCAAGACTTGTATATTAAAGCTTTTTTCATCACAACCCCTTGTATGAGAGCTAGGGTCAAATGTGGACCGATTATCTCAAAATTTAGCAAATGGATTTACAAAACTTATGCATGCAAAAAAAAACTTGAAATTGTCATTATATTGTGATTTACGAGTGTTTTAGTGGTTTTTGTCTCGTTTAGTGCGTTTTGATAGCAGAGTTTGTATGGTAAAATGAAAACCGCTTTCAATAAAATTTGGTACAGTGATATTGGCTAATATAAGCAGTACCTGTTTTATGGTCAGAAGAACGCACGCCGGACGATTGGAATCTCAGTGTCCTTTGTCAAGTCCACAAAAAAGGAGATAAAACTGTATGTGCAAATTATAGAGGGATAAATTGCATATAAGACTTTATCGACCATACTGTGTGAAAGGCTAAAGCCCAAAGTTAACGAAATAATTGGGACATACCAATGTGGCTTTAGACCAGGTAAATCAACCAATGACCACAACTTTACTCTACGTCAAATCCTAGAGAAGACCCAGGAGAAACAAATCGATACATATCATCTCTTTATTGACTACAAAGCTACTTTTGACAGCACGATACAGAAGAAGGTGTTTGAAGCAATGTCTGAGTACGGCATCCCTACGAAGCTAATAAAGTTATGCAGGATGACACTAACTAATACAACATCATCTGTTAAGATAGGTTAGAACCTATCAGAGTCCTTCATAACTAAACGGGGATTCAGGCAAGGTGACAGTTTAACTTGCGACCTCTTCAATATTGTGTTAGAGAAAATCTTGCGAGATGCAGCGGTTAATACAACAGGAACAATTTTCAATAGAAAACATATGCTACTCGCGTTTGCCGATGACATTAATATTATAGGACGCACTCTACGCGAGGTAACTGCCGCCTTTTCCAATATCGAGAAGGAATCAAACAAAATGGGTCTAGCTGTAAATGAATCAAAAACAAAACTGATGGTTTCTACAGGCAGAGAGACCACTAGAATTGGATCACATGTGTCCGTTGAGAACTGTAGCTTCGAGGTTGTAAAAGAATTTGTATACCTTGGCACCGCATCAACAACGATAACAGCTTCGAAATTAAACGTAGAATCATACTTGCCAATCGATGCTATTTTGGACTAAGCAAATAGCTAAGAAATAAAGTCCTCTCTGTAAGAACTAAAACCACGCTCTATAAAACGCTCATACTACCCGTGTTATTGTATGGTGCTGAATCATGGGCACTTGCACAAACAGATGAAGCTATCCTTGGAGTGTTTGAGAGAAAAATTTTACGAAGAATCTTTGGACCAGTCTGCTTCAACAATGAGTATCGACATCGAATGAACCATGAGCTGTATGAGTTATACGCTGACATAGACATAGTTAAACGCATTAAGCAACAGCGTCTGCTTTGGCTAGGACATGTTGTGCTAATGGATGAAAATACTTCGGCAAGAAAAGTCTTCGACAATGATCCAGAGGGAACGCTTAGAAGAGGGCGTCCAAAACTTCGATGGAAAGACCAAGTAGAAAAAAATCTTTTGAAACTTGGTATACGAAATTGGAGAATATGCGCCCGAGATAGAGGTGCTTGGAATTCTAAAATATGCTCGGCCTTTGACCTAAACAGGTTGTAATTACAGGCCATTTATGTAAGTAAGTGTTTTAAATTTCATCAAAAAATATTGATATTTGTGGCCAAAATATCAATTCCGGGAAGTGAGACCTATGGGAGGTACCATAAATATTGGAATGATTTTGACAAATTTCAATAAACATGGTTCGACTGTCAAAAAAAAAATCTGCTCCAAATTTCATCAAATTTTCTTTAGAATTGCGACCTGTATTTTGATTACATTGTTTACATGGGGTTCCACCCAGCCAGACGGACGTACTGACATCGCTAAATCGACTCAGAAGTGATTCTAAGTCTATTGATATACTAAAAGGTAGGTCTAAGACAAATTTTTCTTTGCGTTACATACACCAGCACAAACTTATAATACACCTGTGGTGGTATAGGGTATAAAAATATGGTTGCAAGCAAAATCACTTTGAAAATCTTCATTTCACTATGTTATAATTAATAACTTTAGTTCGAAATAAGGAAAATAACTCAAGGTTTCAGGTTTTAAACAATAAACCTATCTAAAGAGATACATAGCACGAAATACATGGCATGATGGGAAGGAGTTGTATTGTCTTTGGTAATGCATTATTTTTCCATTAAATTTTTCGATATAAACTTTTTTCTCATTTATAAGTAATATTTGTTATAAAAGTTTTTTTTTATAGAAAATTGTTTATAAAGATAATTTGCGTAATAAATTTTTTTTAGTAAAAAATGTATACATATTTTTTTTTTTTGTAGAAATATTGTTGTTTACATTTTTTATAAACAATTTTTCGTTATTAAATTAGTTATAAAATTTTTTTAATAAAAAAATTTTTTTAGTTAACATTTCTCGAGGTTAAATTTATAAAAAAAATTTCGAAGCTATCCAAAAATTTAAATTGAAAATGTTTAACTTTAGTCATAAGATACTAAAAAAACGAAGTTTTTGCTATATCAATAGCATTTATTTGTAAGCTTTGAAAGGCTAAAAGACCCTTGATATTGAAAATATTTAAAAATAAAAAAAAACAGTTTCAATCAATGTAATATTGAAAAGAACTGAGAATGACAAATAGTTTACTTTCTTGAAAATATTTTTTGTTTACTTTAAACTCTTAATTTTGTATTGGGTCGTTGTATCGGTTGTAGTCCGTTTGTTAAAAATCCTTTAAAATTATTTTATACTCATACCTATTAACTTAGCTACTGAATATAAATGCAGAAATAAATTACACTCTGAAATTTGGGTAAAACATACCTACATAATCTTGAAGAAAATATATAGATGGTAAAGTGGAAAAGTTTGAAAAACATAAAATTAAAATCTGGTTAAATTTTGAAAACTATTTCATTGATAGGGTATCAAAGTTATTCCCTTGAAAAAAATAAAAAATGATTTTTTTAAAACCTATCCGGAGCTAAATTTTATATTGGCAAATAAAAAATCGAATATCCCCAAAATTCTTAAAGTAAATAAAATTTCAAATTACTATTAGAAATTCATACTACGTAACGTTAAAATTCAAAAATCATAAAACTAAATGAAAAATCGTAATATTTTACTTATTTTGGTAATAGATTTGTCTTGCGTAGTAAGTAAAATTAAATGGTATGACTAACTTTTTTAAAATGTAAATTTGTTTAAGTCAAACTTTTATATAAATTTTATAAGCCAGTAAGGAAGTGCTACTGTAGGTTAAGCCCGATCATGTGATACCCTTTATCACTAAGGTCAAATGTTTTCTTTTCTTGAACATCTGCTAAATTTTGTCATCAAACAAACATTTTCTTAAGACTTACATAACGCTCCAATTTTAGTGTTTTAATAGCAATGGAACCACTATAATAAGAAATGTTTGCAAATTTCATCAAATTATCTTTAGAATTGCCTGTACTTTGACCACAGAGTTTACATGAGGGTCCAGCCCGCCATAGATACGGATGAATAGACATCAACTCAGGAAGATTCTATTGGTATACTTAAGCTTGGGTCTAAGACCAATATTTCTATGGGTTACATACAGCAGCACAAACTTATAATACCGTTAAAGTTTATAAATATTTGGAATTGATTGTTTTGTGAATCTATACACTTAGAATGTTATGTAAGTAAAATTAACTTAAAATGTAATTTGAAATGAATGAATATTCATTTAAAAACCGGTCAACTGATTTTTCATTCAAATTCAATAAATATTTCATTTAAATTTAACTGACAAATATTTAAACTACATTTTCAGTTTTAAAAACGGAATATTCAGTTGTTTTCAAAAAAATTACTGACAAAAATTTAAACTACATTTTTAGTATAAAAACGGAAATTTTCATTTATTATTAAAAAATTGAATGGTAAAAAACTACGTAAAATTTCCGTAAAACGAACAATTTTCATTTGTTTTTGTAATTAACGTTACAAAAAAGACGAAACCATATAAAGGTTATATCCTTTAAGGCATCAATGAACCAAACAGACACAACAAAGTTTGCTGTTTGCTTAGGCCATACCCTGTGATAGGCTGCCATCATTATAAAAACCTTTTTCAGTAGACAAACCTACGATACTTAAGAAAAACTAAGAATTCAACAAATACTAATTATATTTGATACAATGATCGAAAAAATATATAAAAACTAAACAACTGATATTTTCAAATGTCACAGATTTTCAATGTTTTTTTGTAGTTTGTTTTTTAAACAAATGTGTAAATATGTTAAAAATAAATTTTCATATAAATTTAAATGAATATTCATTTGAAAACAACATAAACGAAAACTTTCTAAACAAAATACAATCAGTTACTGTAGTACGGACCTAAGAATCATAGTCCATACGCTTTTAGTATAATAAATGTTTATGAGATACAAAGCTTTAAGACACATATAGGTCTATTGGAAAACCTTATTTCGGGAAAATTCTAGAAACTCTTGTTATCACTCTGAAGTAAGTGGACTAACTTAGATAAAGACCTCAGAAATAGTATATGAAAATTATTGTTCTTTCAGACTGTCCTTATGTTCTTGTGGCTCATAAAATAAAAGAAAAGTTCATACGCGTTATGTTCTTATTATGTAGACGGATCATGGTCTAATAGAAACATAAGTAAAATATGTATATTATCAAGAATTGAACACATTTCGATACATTTTTTTAATTTTAATATTTGGAAGTTATAGTTTATCCATCTCTTTTTAAGTATGTTTGTAACTGAATATACTCTACGAACTTATATCAGATCTTTCTTGCTTTTGTCAATTTTGTACAGTAATTTTTTTTACATCTTAGAATGATAAAACTGTTATTATATATTATTATTACACCCACCATACCTAGACTACCTACTAATTGCTAAAGTACACATGGTACCTGTCAAAAGTACTGATCAGTAGTATGATACTGGAAAGCCCAAAAAGAGCTTTCACTTCTAATGAATAAAAATAGTTGCACAAGAAGTATGAAATGATGGAAAAAAAAATTTTATTTAATATTTTTTCCTTAATTTGAAATCATTTTCTGATGAAATTTACCCATTAAAATGAATTATGAGTTAAAGTTGATTTTATAATAAATTAAATCTATAAAAAAATTAAAATTTCATAAAACTTTGTTAATACATGTTTAATATAAATTAAGACGAAAATGAAAATAAAGTAAACTGGTTAAAGGAATAATTTTTAAGGTATCAAAAGATTAAACCTGGAGCCAAATTACCGCATTCGATATCGATCGAAAACTCAGACTTTTAAGGGATGTTGCAAAGTTACTTCGACGCAAAAAGTTTATTGAAATTTGGTATCCATTTTTATTCGTTTTTAAAAACACATAGTTCAATTAAAACTCTTTTCCTATTGTTCATCTTTTGGCAAATAACTTCAAACAAATGTAGTAAACTGTGCATCTTTTGAATAATTTTGACTATCCTTAAAGTATGCTATACAATTGTTTTGAAAATATCTAAGATTTCGATCGATATCGAATGCCGTAATTTGGCCCAAATTATTGCTTAGTTTATGTAAAACCTATGCAGAAGGTTTTTTTTAAATATTGGACAAGATTAACCCTTTCTTCGAGATTACGAAATATCAAGTAATAATTAGAGAATTTTAATCAAAAGGCATGAAAATAATTATTTTTGGCAAGATTAAGTATTTAGTGTTCGATTAAATTTGAAATTTCTAATATTTGTTGAGCAAAATTTTCAAAAAATAAAAAATTATTTTTGAAACCGACCTGAGAAAAATGTATCATTTTCCAAAATGAAAAAAACTAAATAAATTCGATTATATTTAACCAAAACTGAACAATTCAACACAAACGAGTCACTTAATGATAAATTATGTCTAATTATACCCTTCACCACCATAGGTGGAAGGGTATTATAAGTTTGTGCGGATGTATGTAACGCATAGAAATATTTGTCTTAGACCCATCTTTTAGTATACCCATAGGCTTATAAACACTTTCTGAGTCGATTTAGCGATGTCCGTCCGTCTGGCTGGCTGGCTGGACCCCCATGTAAAACTTGTAATCAAACTACAGGTTGCAGTTCTAAAAATAATTTGATGAAATTTGGCACAGATCATTTTTTTAATGGGACTATGGCTATTGAAATTCGTCGAAATCGGTCTAGTATTTATGGTACCTCACATAGGTCCCAATTCCCGGAATTGACATATTGGTCATATTTTTTCATGAAATTCAAAAGGAAAACTGCTTATGTGAACCTAAATCACTGTACCAAATTTCTTTGAAATCGGTCCACATTTGACCATAGCTCCCATACAAAATCTTCTGTCAAAACTCCTTAATTGAGACAAAAATCACTAAAAAGCTCGTAAATATGAAGATAATGCATAATTTAAGCAAATTTTTTGCACACATAATTTTTGTAACAACTGTAATCAATTTGCCAAATTTCGACATACTTTTGTTCACATTTGACCCTAGCTCCCAAATGGCGGAAGCAGCTTAAATGTATAAGTTTTGAAAATATGTTTGTATGATGACAAAATTTAGCAAATATTTGTCTTTATACAGGAAAAAGAACACCTTTGCCCTTAGTGGTGAAGGGTATCGTATGGTCGGGCTTGACCGACTATAGCACTTTCTTACTTGTTGTTTTTTAAGACTGTAGGATATTAAACTTTGTAATATTAAACTATAAAAGCTTTTTGTATAAACTTAAGGTTCGCTTAATTTTGTTCACTTTTTTTTCTTGATCCAAAAGTAATCCACGAATGTTATTAACAGTCCCATTATTAGGATTTGTAGAAGTAAAATTTCCCGAGACATCTCTATATTAAATGTCTAAACAATATAATAAAAAACAAGTGCTTTTTCCCTTATCTATGTAAGTAAAGGTAACTACTTTTCATTGGATAATCAAGGAAAAGTTTTACATCTATTCTCATTTAGTTATCAAATAAAATTAGGTAAAAACAAGTAAGAAAGTGCTATAGTCGGTCAAGACCGACTATACGATACCCTTCACCACTAAGGTAAAAGGTGTTCTTTTTCCTGTATAAAGACAAATATTTGCTAAATTTGGCCATCATACAAACATTTTGTCAAAAATTATATATTTAAGCTGTTTCCGTCATTTGGACTTATATGAGAACTAGGGTCAAATGTGGACCGATGCTCTCAAAATTTGGCAAGTTGATTACGGTTTTTACAAGAATTATGCATGCAAAAAATGATTTTAAAATTCTCATTATCTTTAGATTTACGATCATTTTAGTGATTTTTGTCTCATTTAGTGCGTTTTTAAAGAAGAATTTGTATGGGAGATATGGTCAAATGTGGACCGATTTCAACGAAATTTGGTACAGTAATTTTAGTTTACATAAATAATATTTGTTTAAATTTAAATTTTATGAAAAAATATTGATATTTGTGGCCAATATATCAATTCCAGGAAGTGGGACCTATGGGGGTTACCATAAATAATACACCGATTTTGACGAATTTCGATTTCCATGGTCCCATTATCAAGAAAATGATCTGTGCCAAATTTCGTTAAAATATCTTTAGAATTGCGACCTGTAGTTTGATTACAAAGTTTACATGGGGGTCCAGCCAGCCAGACGGACGGACATCGCTAAATCGACTCAGAAAGTGATTCTATTGGTATACTAAAAGGTGGGTCCAAGACAAATATTTCTATGCGTTACAAACATCAGCACAAACTTATAATACCCTTTCCACCTATGGTGGTGAAGGGTATAAATATACATTTCTTAGTATTTCATATCTTTTATTAAATTTTTGTAGCACATTGACCATTTTGTTGTTGCACATAGGTCTGTTTGCAATCTTCTGAACTGATTTATATATTGAAAAACGACTTTGTGGGTATGTGTATTACATGCTCAGCATCACATTGATGCAATAAAAAAATGCACATATGCTATTTTGCAGGCCGGTTGACGATATACAAAATATGTATTGCAGATGATAGGTCTATTTTTGTATTCTTAACATGCTAAGAATTCAATATTTTTTATACAAACCTTATCTCTTATAAAATAACTATTGCCTACCCTTTAACGTGACATTTAGTGCCAACAATTCTTTTTTGCTACCTAACTATTATATAGGTACCCCGGTGCCTTGCAGCGCATAAGGGTTAAGAAATTATAAACTATTGTATTTTTCAAATAACAAATCTTCTTTCACAACTTGATTGCCTGATTACAATAGGACTATTTTTTTAAAAATTTGCTTCGAAATTTTAACTCTTATGTGTATACCAAGGTACCCCGGTACCTTTAGCACTTTCATCTTAACTTTTTTAATGGAAGCAGATGGTTCACAAACTTCAAACTTCTTTAGAGCTCCTATCTATTGAAATAGTTTAAATTATAATTTAATAATTATTATTACTTTTAAGCTAAAAAATTATATTGTATAGGCGCTGTGGTCCAATTTATATCTTATATACCTAACCGTACGGTACACATTATATATGAAAAAACTATAATGAAAAGTAAAATTTTATTGAAAGATAACTAATGCAAAATAAGATAAAGTAGTTATAAATATTTTATATTTGAATATTTATGTAGAAACAATATTTACATGATTTTCTTTGTTTCAGACGTAGTTTAGAATTTGTTTTCAATTTAATACTTGACCCTGGTTATAAATGGGTTAGTGACACGTAATTTTAACCAATTTTCTTATATATAATTCTATGCTTTGAGGCTTTCATAATTTCAGTTCTGCTCATAAAGACTGCTAGTATATATCAATTTAAATGCTTTTTTTATGACTTTAGTGAAAAATTAAGTCTTTGAAGTCGCAGGTACGATTGAGCCTTTAAAGATATTACTCTAGTTCTTTCTTAGTGGTAATATGCAGGGGGTTCTAACTATAACTGAAACTTTTTTTTTACTTTTTTGAAATTCATTGGACAATTTATTCAAAAGAACCAAAAGAGGAGTTTTTAAAATAGTATGAAAAAAATATTTTCTTTCGTTTTGTGCAAAAGTGACGTAACGTTAGCCCATTGCATCAAAAATGGGTATTTAAATATCCTAAGGCTATATATAAATAAGTAAAACTAGTCAAACTTTTTATAATTTGTTTAAAATAATAATTTTTTATTGCATATGCTGAGGAGAGTTTTCAAGGACATATGATATTTTAGAAAACCCTTGATAATTAGGAAAGTCTTCAACCGATTTTAAGGTTATATATCATGTATTTGAATTATTGGAGTTAAATGTAGAAAAATTAGGGGCTACATCTTCTTTTTTTCTTTTATTCGCCTTGACTTGAATCCTTACAACCGTAACGTTGAATTCGCCCTAAGATTTACCATTTACTATAAATGAACGTGCAGTGTAATTCTCAGAGTTATTTCCCGAGATCACGCATTTATTTTCTCCAAAAATGTTTGTTTTCAATAATTTTTCGATATAGGTACCCTGGTACCTGTTAGAGGTGTTTTTTTTTTGCCAAGCACATAAGGGTTAAATTGCTCTCCTTCAAAACCAAAAAGAATCCGACTTAAGAACTTTTTTCTTATGCTACTTACATTAATGAATTACACGATCCTCTTTTATGACAATGGTCTGTTAAATGGATCATATTTTTTCACATATTTGGATCAATTTTGTACTTATCCTAGTCCCTTATAGGGTAATTTTCATACTCATGTAAGAAGAAGAAGTCACGACTTCTGTGGGGTCTAAATTGTCAAAGTTACTTATAAATACATAGATTTAAAGAAGTAATTTTTACTTACCAATAAAAAATATTGAAAATATTAATAACAGCCAATAATCCATTTTTGTTAAAAAATTTACTTATTATTTGAGTTGTATTTCAAAATTTATGTTATTTATATATATTTTATTAAGAGGTAGTTAAATATTTGAAATTAAAACACTGAGAATAATATTTGTTGTGTAGGGTTTGGGCTAAGTTTTAAGTTATAAGTTGTAATTAGTTTTCACTGTTTAAAGTTTGGCAGCAAAAAACCTTTTCAATTTCTAGGCCATTATGATTTGTATATTTAAATTACCAATTATCAAGTTTATTTATAAAATTATATTTTATTGAAGTATTATTAAGTTATTTTTATTGATTTTAAAATTGAATTGTATTTATTTATATATTTTTTTTTAATATTTGTTAGTTAATTTTCAATTAGTTTTTATAATTTTTGTTATTGTATTTTATTTATGTTTGTATGTGTGTATTTATGTTTGTGTTTGTGTATTGAAAATATTTGTTATTTTTATTATTATACAAATTAAGCATATGTAATTTAATGATTATAAATTGTTTATAAATATTTGTTTAAAACTTGTTTTTTTCTTTGAATTAATTATTTTATTGCAGATTCTGATGGTTTTGTTGCTTTGGCTGTTATTTTGTTATATATTTATTTATTTATTTTAGGAAAGGGGGGGTCTTTTTTTCGTTTGTTGTTGAAAAATTGAGTTTTTTCATTTATTTGTATTTTTCATATTTTTATGGTACATTAAAGGTAAATACATGGTTGCTTGGGCATAAATAACTAATGCTCTAGGTTTAAGTATTTATTTCAAAATTTTTGTATATAAATATGTTGATTTTTTTGCTGTTGTTAATTTTGTTTTTGTATACACTTTCTATTTTATTATTTATTTATTTATTTCTACTACGAGTACTACTACTATTTCGTCTTTTTTTCCTGTTTAGAATTTTATATGAATTTAAGTTTTTGTTATATACATTTTCACTTTCATATACATACTCGTAAACTCGTATGTATTCATTATCCTTAGCAAAATTTCCAAGTCCTTGCCGTTTGTATGACTTTTATGTTGAGTTGAATGAAAGGAACCCTTTTAACATAATTATGCCTTTTTATATCATTTTATTAAGCGACAAAAAAAAGAACTTTACACAAAACATAAGAAATAAGTTAAATTTGTTGTAGTTTTTTATTTTCTTTTTCTGTATTTAACCTTTTTTATTCGTATAACTGCATAATATTTAAATGAAAATGAGAGGAAAAACGCTTAGTTGTTTGTTCTTTTATGTTTATTTTTATATGATGATTATCTTGGCTTAAATAAGTGTTGGTAATGGTAATGCTGATGGTGGCTTAAGTGGCTTGTTGCTCAACTTCAGTTTCGTTTACAGTTTCTGATTCAGCCTGAATGGCAGTCAGTGTTTTTCTAGTGCTTACAGTGGCTGCAGCAGCAATAATGTCACTTGTCTACTCACATAAATATATATATATATATGGAAGTTAGTAAAAGTTTTATATCCTGAACAAGGAACGTTTGTATGTGTATATGTGTAAACAAGTGTCGCTATAAAGTTAGTAATGCTGGCTAATAGCTGCTGGCTATATGGTAGTAACTCTTTTACTTGTCGTAATCATTTCATTTTCATTTAAGTTTTTTTTTTTCTCCTTCTTTTCTTTCAACCATTCACAGACACATTTAAACAAATAAATTTAATGCTATTCAGTGACACACACACACACACACACATAAAGTTACACCTTAGTAAGGATTTTTATTTAAACATTCAGCGTAGCATAAATGACACCTTTTCGTTAGCAAAAAAAAAAAAAGTGTAATATCCTTTTAGTCACGAACTTTTAGTGGGGAGACATTAACAACTTAGAACAAGGATGTTAAGGATGTTTGTTGATTTTATTATGAAAGGAAAGCCTTTGTTTATGCTAAAACATGACACTTTTCTTTTCTTTTTTTCTTTTCAAACTGATAAGGAAATTTTCTTTTGTTGCTCAAAATCAAAATGTCTATAGCTTTTATTTCATAACTCTTTTCTTAAAGTTAAATCCTTTGTAATAAATTAAATCAAAAAGTTTTCATCAGGTTTAATATTAAGTCAAATTCTTTTAAGTCAACAAAATAATTGACCTTTTTATTAATTTTTCCTTATTTAAATTACTTAATAACTTCATTACTTTTCCTCTTTTTTTGTTAACAAGTTTTCCTTAACTCAAAATTTCTTCTCTGGTTCTTTTATTAAGAATTTCTTTTTTTAATAAATTTTCTTATCTTTGAAAAATTTTTTCTCATACAAGTGTTGTGTTCGACCGTAAGTTAACGCACTGACTAAATTCTCAAATAAATCTATTTGCTGTTACATGTCCTGATTTTGTGCTATTTTCATATATTTTCATACAATTTTTTACTCGCCACGTCTGCACAGAACAACAAAAACACCGTTTGGGTCTCTGGAGTATCTTCAGTGTCTGGCCAAAGGATACAATACAGCATCCTTGTTTGTTTGCTCAAACTCTCTTAAACTAATAACATTTGTGCTCTTTGCAGACTGTTAAAAGTAAACAGTTTACACCCCAATTTACAGTGAAAGTTAACAGTCAGTGTGTTTTGCTGTAATACTGTTAAAGAACCGAGATTATTTGATATGTAAGAATACTGTGATGCTGCAAAAAGTGTTATACATTGAGAAAGGCTGTTAGTTTTAATCAGTATAACAGTTAATTTTTAGTTGTGCTAAATGTGTTATACTATTCAACAATGTTAGGAACTTAAAAAAAATGTTTTAAGCAGAAAACAATTTTATTCTGTTTAACATTGCACAGTGAGTTCTATAAAAAAAACATTTTTAAAGAAAATTACAAATAAGTAAAAGTGATATGTTTTTCTCTATCAAATCTCAAATACCCTTTACCAATGCACAGTAGGAAATTACGGCCAAAACCCCCAAAGTTGTTTTTAATTTTATTTAATAACTTTTAACGTCAGTTAATTTCAATTTCAATTTCAATTTCGATATTTTTTGACCAATGCTTCAACTAGAATTCGTGCAGTTAAAACAACGCACAACACTCTCTAATAGCTGAATTGAATCATTTATAAGCTTTATAAATTTCATATCCTTTTGCGTCCCATTTTACAATTTTATGCAATTTATCGCAAGAAAAAATCACTACTTGAAGTGAAATATAGGCGTGATGTAATATTTTATGCCATATTCTTTAGTTTTCTTTCTAATTCTGTGCAAAATGTACATATAAAGTTAAAAAAACAACAAAATTTTTAATTTTGAATGATTTTATATAATTTATTAAAGTATATAGGTAGTGGTCACATAATTGTGGACGCAATAAAAATTGTAAAATCCGCAAATTTTATATTATCCAAGAACTCGTAATCTTTTTTATAAAAATATTCGATGTTTAGAGTTTTTCTGTAGATTTGATAGAAACATACAAAATCTGGTTACAAGCTCATAGTATGAGCCTGATATCACTGAAAGGGCATGTCTGATTTTAACAAATGCAAAGGATAGGTATTCTTTTCTTATATTGTCCTATTTAAGTAAATAATTTTTGTAATCGCCAGCAAAGATTTTTAAGCATGTTAAGTTGTCCAGTTTTAAGTGATCACAGCCTTCATATTTTCTTAAAAAGACTATTTCAGTTTAACTAAAGGTATATTATTTATATATACTGAAAATGTCCATAATAAAAGTCGAGAAATGACAAAGTTATTGAGTTTTGGCCGTATTTTCCCACTGCGAAATGGTTGTCATAAAGATAAAGAACATAATCGAATGACTTCATTGTTAGTTATAACAATAATATTTGAGGGCATACTAAAGAGTGTTCCGAACGAAATTTGTAGCTGCAATTGCTTTATTTATTGGCAAATGTGAAATTCTTCATCGCATGGCCGCATAGACAATGAAAAAAATATTAAGAAATGATGTGCAGTCATTTTCGGCTATAGTCCAATTCGCTTAACCCTTATGTGTATGACAAAAAAAAAAATACCTTTAACAGTATGGCAAGGTACCCGGGTACCTATATGGAAAAATTATTGAAAACAAACATTTTTGGAGAAAATAAATGCGTGATCTCGGAAAATAACTCTGAGAATTGCAATGCACGTTCATTTATAGTAAATGGTAAATCTCAGGGCGAATTCAACGTTACGGTTGTAAGGATTCAAGTCAAGGCGTATATATATATGTATACAATACTTAGCATTAAGTAAATTAAGTTTCGTACTACAAGAAGATGTAGAACCCAATTTTTCTACATTTAACTCCAATAATCCAAATTCATGATATATAACCTTAAGATCGGTTGAAGACTTTCCTAATTATCAAGGGTTTTCTAAAATAGCATATGTCCTTGAAAACTCTCCTCAGCATATGCAATAAAAAAATTATGATTTTAAAAAAAATTTAAAAAGTTTGACTAGTTTTACTTATAGCCTAAGGATATTTAAATACCCATTTTTGATGCAATGGGCAAACGTTATGTCACTTTTGCACAGAACTAAAGAAAATATTTTTTTCATACTGTTTTAAAAACTCCTTTTTTTGTTCTTTTAAATAAATTGTTCAACGAATTTTAAAAAAGTAAAAAAATCAGTTATGCATATTACCACTAAAAAAGAACTAGAGTAATAATTTTAAAGGCTCAGTCGTACCTGCGACTTCAAATCAAGGGATTCGGACAAAAACTTAATTTTTCACCAAAGTTATAAACAAAACATGTAAATTGATATATACTAGCAGTTTTTATGAGCAGAACTGAAATTATGATAGCCTCAATGGATAGACATATATATTAGAAAATTGGTTAAAATTGGGTGTCACTAATTTATAACCAGGGTCAAGTATAAAATTTAAAACAAATTCTAAACTACGTATGAAACAAAGAAAATCATGTAAATATTGTTTCTACATAAATATTCAAATATAAAATATTTATAAGTACTTTATCTTATTTTGCTTTAGTTATCTTTCAATAAAATTTTACTTTTTATTATAGTTTTTTCATATATAATATATGATGGTACCTAGGTACCTTGCCGTACGGTTATGTATATAAGATATAAATTGGATCACGCCTATACAATATAATTTTTTAGCTTAAAAGTAATAATAATTTAAACTATTTCAATAGTTAGGAGTTCTCAAGAAGTTTGAAGTTTATGAACCGTCCGCTTCCATTAAAAAGTTAAGATGAAAGTCCTAAAGGTACCGGGGTACCTTGGTATCCACATAACGGTTAAAGACTAAAAACGGATATAAGCCTGTCATAGTCACTTAATCATATATCGTATATTTCAAACAAATTATTCGTTTGAAAGTCCATTCCGCTTTAAGTCCACCTTCGTTTAAAGACCACATTGTTTTTATATCTGTGGCTAATATTATATGAAAAAAAGGAAAACTTTTAAAGTATAAATATTTTTGTGTTTTTTTTAGAGGTATAGAACTTCGAATTGAAATAAAACACAAGAAAATCGTTTTAATGTCTATCATTTATTGGAAGGATAATTTTATGCCATTAATGTTTAAATATGATTTCGGGCATGTGGCCGCCGCGGCTGGCTCGAATAAAGCCAATTCTACAGGTCCAATTTTCAACAACTTTTTCGAGCATATGGGGCCGTATGTTGGCAATAACACCACGAATGTTGGCTTCCAAGTCCCCTAACGTTTCTTGTTTGTTGGCGTAGACGAGCGACTTCACATATCCCCAAAGAAAATAATCCAGTGGTGTCAAATCGCACGATCTTGGTGGCCAATTGACCAATTTGCGATGAAAATCAGCATCGAGATCAATCTCATTTTCGGCCCATACACCAAAATCACGACGCATTGCATGGTCTCGCGGCTTTAATTCTTGCACAAGCTGGATCTTGTAAGGTCGCAAGCCAAGATCTTTGCGCAAAATCTTCCATAAAGTTGATGGACAAAGCTCCAATTGCTGTGCACGCTGGCGAATCGATTCATTCGGGTCCTCTTCAACACTTTGCTCTACAGCGGCAATTGTTTCTTCGGTGCGCACTGTTCGACGTCGCTGCGGATGCGTATTATCACATAGAGTAAACGTAGTGCGAAAACGATCCATGGTTAACCGAATTAATTGCTCTGATGGACGATTATGTCGACCATAAAATGGACGGAGCTTGCGGTAAACTTCGCGAACTGAACCATTATTTTCGAAATAAATTTGCACGATTTGCAAGCGTTGTTCTTTTGTCAACCTGTTCATGATGAAATGGCAAACCAAACTAAATATTAATCACTTGACAGCTGACAAAATGGCCGCCAGTTAAAAAAGTGATGCCAACTTAAAGTTCTATACCTCAATAAAAAACACCCGATATAACATTTTACATGAAATTTACAATGGTGATAGTTGTTCAATTTTAAAATGTGTCAAATACAAAATTTTTATTATTTTTTGAAAGTATGTAAAAGTTAAAAAAAAAAATATTTTATATATGCCAAAAAATTACAATTATTAACCCTGCTATGATGTTAGGGTCTTTTGATGACCCAAACCGTACATAAATCAAATCGTAAAATAACTTTTATTTCTGCTCAAAAAAATAAAAGTCAAAAAATAACTTTTTTTTCTGCTCGAAAAAATAAAAGTCAAAAAATAACTTTAATTCATGCTCGAAATAATAAAAGTAAAAAATAACTGTTATTTTTGCTCAAAAAATAAAAGTTAAAAAATAACTTTTATTTTCGCTTGAAAAAATAAAAGTAAAAAATAACTGTTATTTTTTATCGAAAAAATAAAAATCAACAAATAACTTTTATTTATGCTCGAAAAAATAAAAGTCAAAAAATAACTTTTATTTTCTGACTTTTACGCTAAAAGTTACAACAGTTACGGTCCCTGGTTTTATCACCATTTTAGGCTTCGACAATTTTTTATTGCAAGTGTATACTCATAACATGTTGGGGTCATTTTATGGCCCTCTATCATTTTTGTAATATGAATAATAGATATATTATGTAATATGTCTATATTATATGTTTTTTACATTTGTTTTTTGCAAACCGCCATGGTATAGCAGGTTAGTCGTCCGCCTAGCATATCAGAGGTCCCAAGTTCGATCCCTGGCCAGACCCACTTGAAAAAAAATTAAAATTTTCAAAAAAGCGGTTTACCTCATAACTCAGCTAGCCACTGGTTATTGAGTAGGTATTTGGCTATGTAAAACTTATCAAACTAATGCATTTGCCGTTCGGAGTCGGAGTTGAAACGTCCCTCTCAATGAGTCTAAAAATGGAGTCTGATGCAGCTAATTGTCTTAGAGAAGTACCCCTTGTTCCAAGTGAAATGTTGTGTGTTTTACATGACAACAAAACAATCAAAATAAGAACAAATAAGAAAAGCTATAGTCGGTCAAGCCCGACTATATCATACCCTTCACTATTAAGGTCATATATGGACCCACAATTAAACAAGTCTTAGAGATATACATACATATACATATGAGATTTTCAAAATTTTGAGATTTATATCATTTCCGGCTAAGGGCCTGATATGGGAGCTAGGGTCAATTGTGGACCGATTGTTACCAAATTTTGGTTATTGGTTTATATTTACAAAATATTTACTTGTGCAAGGTTTAAGTAATCAAACTAATTTATCTTTAGAGTTATTAACGTTTTTTGTGTGGAAAGTATGGTCAAATATGGGCTGATTTCTACAAAATTAGGAATACTGGTTAAGGTTATAATAAGCAATAAGCAGAATATTATTTAAATACAACTAAATTTGTGGCTCTAAAGGAGTAAAAACTCTATTCCGGGAAGGCATCCTTATGGGAGGTACCAAAAATAGTAATCCGATTTCGCCCAAAAAGTATAGGGATCGTCCTAGGGCCAAAATATCTTTAAAGTTACGGTGAAGGACATACTTTACTCCAACCACTAATATCCGACCGATAGTGGATTACAACTAACAACATGTGTTCAAACAAAATAAGGGATATTATTCCTGAAACCCTTACATTTCTTCGTAGCACACTCTATTCAATAGAAGCTCATCCCTTTCTAGTCGATTTTCTAATGGATAAACTTACTTCGTCAGTCTTCCCCTCTTATTACGATATCCAATTGTTCAAATCGAATATCCACAAATACTGCTCCCTCTATCCTCCTTCCCAAAACCTTTTTTCCAAGTTTCATCACAATGAATATGCATATGTAGGGTCATCCCCAGAGTGTTGGTACAATACAAAAAAAAATAAATTTTTAGAAAATGTAAAAAAAACCCACCTGAGGTGATGCAGTCGGCTCCTGGTGATCATTAATCTAAAAAGTTTGAAAACTCGATATTTTCAATTTAAATCAGTAACTCTATATTTGTTTTAACAAATAACACTGATAAATTAAAGAAAGTAAAAAAAGAAAAACATTCAAATTCAATTCCACTTAAAAAATTCTGAAAAAAAATCGATTTACTCTTTCTATAGGAACAAAAACGGAATTCATATCGCTTTCGAACGGAACTGAGTTCTGTGATATGACTGTATTTTTAATTCGATTTTCAGTTCATCGATGATAAATCTGTTTTCCCAGTTTTTAATTTAAAGATGTAAATACAAATTTCGGTTAGTTTAAAAATAATATATAATATACAAACTCCAACTGATGACCACTTCCACATGAATATCAAATCCAAATATGATATAAGATATTATAACAAAAAAAAAGGTAAGATATTATAAAGATACTCGTACACTTACACAAATTTACTTGACAGATCTAAAAATTAGTCAAGCAAAAATTTATGAATGATGTTTTGACTCTAAAGAAATCTTTTGTATTGCAATAGACAACCTTTACATTTTGATTAGTTAGTTATACAATACTCGTTGATATAAACATTTTTACAATAACTTTTTATATTTATTTTTTATTTATAAAGAAATAAAAGAGATGAACATCATAAATAGTTTCCTTTTTCATAGCTTTTGTTTGTATTTTTACTTTATATTTATTTGATCCCATGTTTCTATTTCAAAATTAAAGGTAACACAACTATGAATACAAATCATTTCGACAACGAGTCTATAATAAGAAATTTCTTTTCATACAGACATACACACTATATCCTTTTTTTTATTAACCAGTTCTATATTAACGGCTTTTAATACATAATATTTCCTTTGACATAAACTACTTTATTATGTTCGTCCTTTTAGTCCATCAGTTTTGCACACATATACACATACGTTTTATGATTTTACTCTTAACCAAAAGATACGAGGATAATCACAGATATTTTACTAGAACTACTTTATATTTAGTTGGATGTAGGAGCTATACGCCCTGTGGGATTTTTGCTGCAAAAAAAAAACATTTTTTGATCACCGCTTATGACAAATCTACTGATGCAGTTCTATAGAGAAGAGTCTAGATATTAAGGATCAATAATTGCTTTCAAGAAAAAGTTATACTATGTGTTATAATAAATGTATTGAAATGTTCTTAATGTTCTTAATCGAAAAGTAATGAAATTTTTCATCAAACTCAGTAGCTCATACATCGAATATAGTTTTACAGCTTTAATCTTGATGTCGATTCTATAAAGATACAGAACTTTGGTTTTATTCTGCAGAAGAAAATAACTTAATCTCGTATATAGTTTAGGAGATATGAGGAAATCAAAAAAGCTCTACAAAATTAAGTGTTTTCGTTCAACTTTGGACAAAAACTAAGTTTCCTCGGTTTTGCTCGGTGGTCCCACTATAACCATGTGAAAGATGAACGTCTCTTCTTTAGAATGAGAGAAAACAAGTAATAGTGTTATATTAGGCTGTAACGAATCTTATATACCCACCATCAAGTTGTGTTAAATTAAGAAATATATCTTATATATCTACGAGGGTGCAGGTAATTCAAAATGTGAACCAAATTCGAAAAAAGTTGTTACGCTAGTGGTCATAGCTGTCATAGTTTCTAATTTAATAGCTTTTAACTGGCCTTTGCTACATTTTTTTTGGTTTCCGGGAGTGTTTTTTATATGAAAGCAAATATGTTTTTTATATGAAAGCAAATATGGACCGATTCCTATAAAATTGTATATACTGACAAATAGTTGCATAAAACTTGTCTATTCCAAATTTTAGTCGTCATAGCTATTACAATTGTATTAAATTTATCAGCATTCATGTGTTTCCCGGGGCGGGTTATATGGGAGCTCTAACTAAATGTGAACTGGTGTTACTCATTTTTAGTACACGATTTCTGATGCATATCAAAAATACTTGTGTACAATTTTGTCTCTCTAGCTCTTGTAGTTAGGGGCTATGGCGCTTTTATTTGACGAACAGACGGACATAAACCCCCTTTTCTTTTTGTATTCTTGTGTTTCCGTAAGTTTTGTATATGGGAGCTATGGTCAATTGGTGACCGATTGTAACAAAATTTTGTTCCTGTAGCCCTTTTCGTTAAGGCGCTATCGCGCTTTTATCTGACGGACAGACGGACATAAATCCCCTTTTCCTTTTGTGTTTTTATATGGAATTTATGATCAAATGGTGACCGATTGTGACAAAATTTTGCACACTTTACATAAGACTTCCTTGTACTAAATTTAGTGGCCAAAGCTATTACAGTTTATCATGTATTGGCATTTAAGTGTATTTCAGGTGGAATTTAGGCTGTTTCCGTAAGTTTTTTGTATGGGAGCTTTGGTTAAATGTGAACCGACTTCGATGAAATTTTATATACTGTCTAGAGCTTATGTAAAACTTCTAGATACTAAATTTCGTCATAGCTGTTATTATTTGTCATTTATTAGCAATTAAGCGATTAGCCTAGACGAGGTTAAACGGGAGCTATGGTCTAATGTGAACCTGTTTTGCCCGATTTCAATACCAAAATTTTCTAAGAAATGGGAGATATTTGCGCCAAATTTCAGTGACCTATATCCTTTCGTTAAGGTTTTATCGTGCCCATAACAGACAGAAAGACAGGCTTACAGACAGACGCACATCGCCCAATCGTCTTAGAATTTCATACGGATTCAGAATACACTTCAATTTTGGGTTTTGAGCCAATACTAAGGAAATTACAAACGGAATGACAATCTCAATATACCCCCATTCTTTTTGAACCGAAATTTAGCGATCGTAGAACAAAGTTACAATTTTTCTAAAAAAAGTCACATAAATTGTTAAGCATAATTTAAGCAAAAAGTGTTGCAATCGTTTAGGCGTTACTTTTTTAATCAAATTGAATTTAAGTACATAAGTCCTGTAAGAGTAGATGGGTTATAACCAAAACTGGTAGAGCTATTTTTTGAGTCAACCAATAGATTGTGCCGAATTTCATCAAATTTCATGCTTAGAATTGCGGTTTATATTGAGAAGAAAAATAAGTGAAAAATTGGGGTCCAAAGCAGGTACCCCAAGGAATGGAAGGATTTGAACCAAAATTAGTTAAGCTCTTTGCTGGATAAACTGATTTTTTCAAATTCTGTTGGAAATTCCGGCTTATACATTGAGAACAATGATAAGTGAAAATTGGGGTTCCAAGGCAGGTTTCTTAAAGAGTTAAAGTACCTCAACGAAAATTAGTATAACTCTTTCTTGGATCAATTAAAAGACGTGTGTCGAATTTTAAATTCTGATGAGAATTGCAGCTTATACATTAAAAAAAGAAATTGGAGAAAAATGGGGTCCAAGGCACTTACTCAAGAAGTCAACTAATTTCAACCAAAATTAGTAGACCTCTTTTATAGATTAACTTTTTAGACGTGTGTCGAATTTCATCAAATTCTGTTTAGAATTGCGACTTGTATATTAAGAAAGAAAATAGGTGAAAAATGGGGGCCCAAGGCATGTATCCCAAGGAGTCGATAGATTTTGAGAAGGTTTTGAATTTTTCTTATCTATACAAAACCTATGCACTTGAATGCTTCTTTCGACACCTTAAAGATGAGTTGAGTCCAACAGAGATCGCACTGAATTTGCGTTGCTGAAGTCCAGATGCTGAACTCAATTTCGACGGTTTTCATGCATAAATTGGTCGATACTGCTGCAATTTCACATTCGATATTCGTACGAAGTTCATCAATCGTCGTTGGCTTAATGGCTTGGAACATAGACTTGACGAAGACCCACAGGAAGTAGTCTAACGTCGTCAAATCGCAAGACCGAGGCGGTCAATCGACTGGACCATTTCGTAGGATAACACGTTCTCCAAACTATGGTTTTCAACAAAATGATTGTGGCATTCGGTGTGTGGCTTGTAGCGCCGTAATGTTGGAATCAAATTTGGGGGACATTTGGTTCCAACATCCCATATCATCGAATTGGAGCTAAAAGTATTTGATAATCACAGTAATGTGCTGGTCTTGATCATCATGGAAGAAGTACGGCCCAATGATGCCGCCGGCCCATAAACCCCACCAAACCGCAATATTTTCGGGATGCAATGACGGATCGCTGCCTGACCAATTACGCATATTTTATATTATTATGTTTATTGACTAATCCATTCAGCCAGAAAAGAGCCTTATCGCTGAAGATTATTCGCGCTCTTAACATTGAGGCCATTGACTATGAATTTCGGTAGTAAATTTTAATAACTTCGATTCGATGTTAGCTCGTATATCTTTCCATCATAAAATTTCGAACCTTATTGAAGAGAAATATTAAAAGGGCAGCAAGAAATAAGGCGTCGTCTGCTTTCTCTGTCGCTGTAGCGTTCCTGTTGAAAAACACTATATTTGGATGCTCCTCTTCTTGCTTTTGCAATAAAAGTTATTCGTGGGGTGGGGTGCCCCTTGACGAATATCTCATATGCAGTCCTTTTTGACGTATATTTGTAGACATGTGTGTATTGTAAATAAACTATACAAGATATGTTATGATACACAACACTTTCACATGCACAAACATATATTTATATTTATGATTTTTTTTTTTGTTGTTTCTTTTTTTTATTTACTATTTTCATAATAAAAATGAAATGTAAAAAGTCCAAAACAAAAAAGAAAATAAAACATAAATATAACAACCATGAATAAACATATAATCAAACAAAAACTTATTCTTCTTTTTTTTTGCACTTGCTCAAATCTTAAATTACATTTTGGTAAAAATATATACACTCAGAATATTATGTAAGTAAAATTAACTTAAAATGTAATTTGAAATGAATGAATATTCATTTAAAAACCGGTCAACTGATTTTTCATTCAAATTCAATAAATATTTCATTTAAATTTAACTGACAAATATTTAAACTACATTTTCAGTTTTAAAAACGGAATATTCAGTTGTTTTCAAAAAAATTACTGACAAAAATTTAAACTACATTTTTAGTATAAAAAACGGAAATTTTCATTTATTTTTAAAAAATTGAATGGTAAAAAACGACGTAAAATTTCCGTAAAACGGACAATTTTCATTTGTTTTTGTAATTAACGTAATATAAAAGACGAAACCATAAAAAGGTTATATCCTGTAAGGCATCAAAAAACCAAACAGACAAAACAAAGTTTGTTGTTTGCTTAGGCCATACCCCGTGATAGGCGGCCAGTATTATAAAAAGTTTCTTCAGTAAGCAAACCTAAGATACTTAAGGAAAACCAATAATTAAACAAATACGAATTATATTTGATACAATAATTGAAAAAATTTATAAAAACTAAATAACTGATATTTTCAAATGTTACGGATTTTCAGTATTTCTTTGTAGGTTGTTTTTTAAACAAATGTATAAATATGTTAAAAATCAATTTTCATATAAATTTAAATGAATATTCATTTGAAAACAACATAACCGAAAATTTCCTAAACAACATACAATCAGTTACTGTAATAATTTCCTGAGTGTATATTATATATAAAAAAAAATCAGCAACAAAAATAAAAATTTTCCCATAATAAAAATAAACATACAGAGAAACAACACATACGCATACATACATAAAATCATACATTTGTGCATGTTCATGTGTCGGAATATGTGAAAATGTGTCAGCATGTTTGTGAAATGTAAAAAAAGGTTTATTTACAAGAAGAAATACATGAAATCAAGAATGTAAATGTGTAACTTTTTAACATGGACATAATAAGAAATGAACATTCATTTATGTTCCAGCAGCTTCAGCTTCTTCATCTGCTCTTGCCACTACTTTTACTCCGTTTTAGTTAGTGTTTACATCGGTTCTGTTGTATATTTGCAATAGACATGCGAACACAAACATTTTACTTGTGTTATGGTTGCCAAGTCATTGTACAATTAAATATGCAAAAATAAATGATTCTTGGTTTTCTTGGTAATAATTTTCATGTTGTTTGAAATACTGAGAATAGTTTGTCATTCCAATATTAAACAATGTTTGGTCATATTTTGTGAGATCAGAAAATAAATAAATTTGTAGTAAATGGCACGTCATAGGCTACTCGTCGTAGTCTTATATTCGTAGGTACTACAAATTAACCTATTGGGGTATGACTGCAGGTTATGGTGGAGCGAAAAAAAACTATTATTGAATTAAAAAGGTTTATCAAAATTTTGAGACATCAAACATTTAATAAAAAAGTTTTACTGTAGTGTATTGCACTAAGATCCCAATTCATTACAATTATTCATTATTATAACAAATAATGAATAAAAAATGTTGCTTGGGAAACCTTTCTTTAAAATAATAAATATTTGTAATGAATTGGGATTATAGTGCAATACACTACAGTAAAACTTTTTAGTTTTATTAAAATTCGATACACCTGGGTTAAAAGTCGATACTCTTCATATTAAGATGCTCTGAAAAAAATTACCTGAAGTGGCGCCCAGGACATTTATTTCAAGTACCCATTTGTATGGGTAAAATAGGAGTTTTTCCGCTTTTTGGTAAATTTTAACCAATAAACATATGTTTTTGGCAAAACCAATAATTGGATGTAGAAGACAACTAAATCAGCTTTCATTAGAGTCATAAAAACTAAAAATTCATGCAGTAGTTTTTAAATTATATCAACACGCCTAGGGATATGCAGCAAAAATTAACTTTAGAGTACAGAAATTACAAAGTAAAACATTTTTTATCATCTAAAGACTTAAAGTACTAAAAAGTTGAAATTTATTAAAATATAATAAAATTTGAATAGTTTTTTTATACTGGAAAATGGTACTTTTTTTAAGGACCGTTTCAAAACTCACTTTTTAAGTTTTAGAAAATTTTGTTAAAAAAATATTAAAAATTTCAAAATTTTTGATCGGCATGTTTAAGCAGACAAATGTGGTAATAAAATCCAAAAAAGTTGGGTTTGATAGCTTATATGGTTTCTCCGTACCTGCGACTTGAAATCATAAAATTTAGCGAAAAAGTAAATTTTTGGACATTATTTAAGTAGATGAATTCTAATAATAATTTTACTATTTCATTTAATTTTACTTAAGTTTTTTTTTTATAATTTTACTTAAGTTTCTTTCGATAAAGCTAGTAATGAATTTTATTGCCTAGTCACTGAGGAATGTCCACTAGAACTTTCTTCGATATTGGGTGAGCTTTATCCTTTTTTTGTAGGGGTCAAAATTTGGATTTTTAGTGGCAAAAACACGAAATGTTTTAAATTTAATGGCGAATTTCTATCAAAATTAAAAAAAAAAATGTTATTTTTTAAAATGCTTATGTTGTTTTATTAATTAGCTTTGAGGTTGTAAAATAATTTGTTTACCTTGGTACCGCCGCACAGTGGTTTTTCTTCATATATCGAAGTTAAAAAACGGAGTGATCCTACAATTTGTTCAATTTTATATAGATAAGAAAAACACAACGCACATCTACTAACTAATTCAAAAAAGAGGTCTACTAATTCTGGTTGAAATTCGTCGACTCTTTGGGGTACCTGCTTTGGATCATGTATCTTTTCAATGTACATGTTGTAATTTTCAACAAAATTTGATGAAATTTGATATAGTCTTTTAGTTAATTCAAAAAAGAGCTCTATTTATTTTTACTGAAGTTAGTCGACCCTTGGGGTACCGGCCTTGGACCCCATTTTTTACCTATTTTACTTTTTAATGTAAAATTTGAAATCCACAAACAAAAAAATGATAAAAATTTAGCACGTGTCTATAAAGGCACGGTCAGACTCATTAAACATTTAAATTAAATATTTTGAATAAAATATTGTCAAAACAATATAATAAAAAGTTTGTGGTCAAACTTGCACAATTATTTGACGATTTTTATTTGATAAAATACAGAAAAAATAAGTTCCAAGTATAAAAAGAAAAACAGGTTTTATTTATGGTCACACTTAAGATTAAATATTTTCCCAAAAAATATTTGATAAAATTTTTTTTCAAAACAAAATTGAGCATCTAGCAATTTGTTTCGCATATTTGATGTTGTTGTTTCTCAAATTTGATGTTGTTGTTTCTCATATTTGATGTCGTTGTTTCTGTTTAAATAGTAAACAATACACATGCTCAGCTGTTATTTGCCCCTGTTTTATGTTACAAAAATTTTGTAAGATTAAATAATTATTTGATCGTCAGACTACGAGGATCAAATATTTGATAATTGCGATTAAATGTTGAATCAGTGTGACCGTGCCTTAAGTTTTTCTGAAAAAGAGGTCTACTAATTTTGGTTGAAATCAGTTGATATCTTGGGTGCCCCATTTGTCACCAATTTTTGTTCAATGTTTAAGCCACAATTCTTATCAAAATTTGAAAAAATTCGGCAGACGTCTATTCATTGACCCAAGAAAGAGTTATGCTAATTTTGGTTGAGATACCTTGACTCTTTGAGGTACCTGCCTTGGACCCCCATTATTTGACTTATTTTTATTCTCAATGTATAAGCCAACAAAATCCCATGAAATTCGCACACGTCTGTTAGTTATCCAAAAAAAGAACTCAACCAAATTTGGTTTAAATTCTTTCACTACTTGGGCTACCTGCTTTGGATGCACATTGTCCCCTTATTTTTCTTCTCAATATAGAAATTCTGAAATTCTGCCCACGTCTATTGGTTGACCCAAAAAGGGCTCTATTATTTTGGTTAAAATCCGTTGACTCCTACTGATGCATGCCTTGGATTAACACCTTAATTCTATTTGATTAAAAAGTTACGCCTAAGCGACGGCAACATTTTTTGCTTAAATTTATTGAAATAATATAAGTGACTTTTTTCAGAAAATTTTGATCGGTAAGTTTTGGTGTATTTTTTTTAGCTCGGTCTTAAGAAGAGACTCTTATCTTTCACATGGTTATAGTGGAAGCACCGATCAAAACCAAGGCAACTAAGTTTTGTCCAAAGAAAAATGAAAACACTGAATTTTGTAGAGCTTTTTTGATTTTCTGATATCTTCTAAACTATATACGAAATTATTTATATTTTTCTATAGACTGAAACCAAGATTCCATATCTTAATTAAATCGACATCAAGATTGAAGCTGTAAAACTATATTCGATGCATGAGCTACTGAGTTTGATAAAAAATTTCATAACTTTTCGTTTTAGAACATCAAGCTTATTTCATTACCTTTTGATAACACATTATATAACTTTTTCTTAAAAACAATAATTGACCTTAATATCTGGACTCTTTTCTATAGAACTACATCATTAGATTTTTCAAATGCGGTGGTCAAAAATGGCTTTTTTGCAGCAGAAATACAATAATGACATAAATTTTGGAATCAAGCCTAGAGTCATACTTGCCAATATATAACAACAAAGTTCCACCCACCAGCGCCAAACGCATTTGTAGTTTGAATACACTAGTCTAATGTTTCATTTGGTATAGGCATTTTGTTTTTACCATTACCCTCAAAATGTGTCATAGTGTTATTAATAATGGAACTGTTAAGATTTGGTGAGTACCTCTGTAATTGGTAACCCTTATTTTTTAATAAAAGAAGAAAATCTAATATTTTTTTGGGATACTTTAATTTTATTTGGGATATGTTTTGTTGTTATTGTTGGCTTGTCTTACTAAAGGGGAAAATAAAAAACCAAAAGCTAATAAAACATAATGAATTTTACTATCTGTAATTGTGTTTATTTTACATACCCAACAGTTCTTTAGAGACAAAGCACTCCAAAAAATGACCATGTCTTAATAGTAGCTTCTGGTATTTTAATTATTTACTTTGTGTATTGTGATATTTCTATTTTCTCCTTTATAGAATATCATATGACAAATTATTTGTTCAGAAATATGTACTATTCTGAGTTTTTGCATACAGTTTTTTAAGCGAGGATGCAGACGAGGTTCAATCTACAAGACAAATATCATTTATAAAGGTAACAATAATATTTTATAAATTCTTATGTTGAGGATATACAAATCAGTTTATTTTGGTAACACAAGTACCAAAATGACAAATTATATAATTAACCCAGACATTTTTGTGTACACTCAGAATATTATGTAAGTAAAATTAACTTAAAATGTAATTTGAAATGAATGAATATTCATTTAAAAACCGGTCAACTGATTTTTCATTCAAATTCAATAAATATTTCATTTAAATTTAACTGACAAATATTTAAACTACATTTTCAGTTTTAAAAACGGAATATTCAGTTGTTTTCAAAAAAATTACTGACAAAAATTTAAACTACATTTTTAGTATAAAAAACGGAAATTTTCATTTATTTTTAAAAAATTGAATGGTAAAAAACGACGTAAAATTTCCGTAAAACGGACAATTTTCATTTGTTTTTGTAATTAACGTAATATAAAAGACGAAACCATAAAAAGGTTATATCCTGTAAGGCATCAAAAAACCAAACAGACAAAACAAAGTTTGTTGTTTGCTTAGGCCATACCCCGTGATAGGCGGCCAGTATTATAAAAAGTTTCTTCAGTAAGCAAACCTAAGATACTTAAGGAAAACCAATAATTAAACAAATACGAATTATATTTGATACAATAATTGAAAAAATTTATAAAAACTAAATAACTGATATTTTCAAATGTTACGGATTTTCAGTATTTCTTTGTAGGTTGTTTTTTAAACAAATGTATAAATATGTTAAAAATCAATTTTCATATAAATTTAAATGAATATTCATTTGAAAACAACATAACCGAAAATTTCCTAAACAACATACAATCAGTTACTGTAATAATTTCCTGAGTGTAACAATACATGTTGTATTATTATCGTTCTCTATTAAAATGACTTATATATTAAAAAGCCAAAATCTTTTTAGTAATTATTGCAAAAACTATTTCATCTATATATATTTATATTTGCAAAGAAATGCTAAAAATATGAATTTCCTTTTAGGCTTAAAAGAACATTCAGGTACAACTTAATCTTGTGTATGGCTTTAATTCAGCGTTACGCAAACATTTATTTGCCTATAGATAGCGATAGGAAAAGAAATTCTGCTTGCGCAGCCCATTCTCTTGTTGAAACATGTATACTGTAAACAAGAAATTGTTTCTCTCGCTCTTTTTGAGTTTTTTCACACAAATTATGATTAGCAGGAATGGATAACGTATTTACATATATTGTTTGTTAATGCATTTGCTAGTTAGTCTGTCAGTTCGGTAATTTTAAAATAAATAAAAACAAAAAAATTAATGTTGTATGTCGTTTATAGAATAGTAAACTATGTAATGATCTTTAGCAAAGTTGTTTTGTAAAGCAAAGTTGTAAACTATACATTTTATTATGTAATGATTTGTAATAATAACCGTAAGGTACCGTTACCTTACGGTTATTGTAAAAACTTGTTTGGGAAATGCAGAAGAATACAAGTTGAGCCCTATTTGTTCTGATGGAGCCTAAGTAATGAGTCGTGAAAACAAAGGTCTTTTAAGTCTTTTAACAGAAAGTGGAATTGTTAAAAAAAGGCAGATAACCTTATTGCATCTTATCTTATTTCAAGAAATTATTTTTTAATTTAGAAGTATTTTTAAGGTAGTTGTTTACTACCTCATCTATGTCAATATGCCCCCGGTATTCCTTAATCCTTAATAGGTCAGCAACATGCTGGTCAGATAATCGGTTTCGCATTTTACTTAAAATTATTTTAAGGCTAGAAATTTTATCAATATTTTTTAAAATACCACTACAGATAAAACACATTTAGCACATTTACCGTTACCGATATTTAAAAAAAATACTGTTACGTTTACTGATAAATAACCATTACCGACATTTTATTTTTAAAGGCAATCCCTAATGTCCCAAAATTAGTAGTAGTAGTAGTAGTAATTTATTGAGACTTCATTTTTTCATTATACAAGATTACCCCATACATAAAGTTATTTAAAAACTTAAAATTATATCGTATTATTTTAATTACATAAATATTAAAATGATAATGCAACTGGCTTACACAATAAGTAGGAAATAAAGAATATAATAGTGAAAAGTTGACAATGAAATATATAGTACTTGCTCTCGGTATTCATGTTTCGTAACTAGTAGAGTCATATCTACTATAAATAAACTTAAAACTAAGAAAAACTTAAAAACTAAAACTTAAAAACAAATACAAACAAAAAAACAAAGATTAATGTCCCAAAATTATTTGATGAGGAAACCAAATAAATAAATTATTGCAAAATTTCATGGCATATAAAAAGAAAGACTGTATAGACTTTTCCAACTCTGTTCAGGTAAATGACGTTGTTTTGCTGCTTCCAATACATAGCAAATTTGTTTATGTAGTTGTGCGTAACACTGCTTTAATTTAAAATGTACGTTTTTTATAGTGTATAAATAGCTCATTCAGCTTTATGTTTATAAAAATGCGCTCGGTCAAAATTGACTTTACCACCAATTCAAAAAAAAAAAAATTATAATCTTTTCTAAATTCTTTGAAACATATTTTTGCTTCATTTCCTAACACAACAATAATTTCTCGACGATGTTCTTCAAAAAAGTTGATTTTGAGTCGATTGGGTAAATATAAAGGTTGATCAAAGACTCTATAATATAAAGATGTTGCACTTTCATACATTGATTTGCCGAATGGTTGTTTTGAAAGCTCCATAAAAAAGAGAGTATACTTTAATTCTGAAACAACTTATGGAGACGATTATCCAATGAAAGAAAGCTAAGGCACACATACGTGCTCATTAAATGTATGTTTTTTGAGCGTTTTAGGGTTTTTTATTGTTCTTTATCCACTTTAATTTTTCTTTTGACAAAAAAACTGTATGGAGTGCAATATCTTTATATTATAGAGTATTTGGGTGGATGCTATTAGGGTTTTAACCGAAACCTCGGTTTTTAATGCCTCAAAACCGAAACCGAAAACCGTAGAAAAATCGCGGTTTTAGCTATTTATTTTTCATAATTTTTTGTTGGTATTATTCAGAAATAACATTATAAAATTGCACATAATTTTTCTATGAAATGAAGCAGAACAATGAAAAAATAAATGGTGCCTTACAATGGACGAATGGACAAGTACAAGGGGAAGACGGTATGTGACGGTATATTTTATAACCAGGGACTCAGCCGTATTTATGGAACGTGTAATTCCAAGAAAACGCAAGAAACCATTAGACAAAAGCTAATAGAGTTTAATATTTCATTTGAAACAAACATATAGATGAACTATAGATGAAGCAACAGTCAATATCAAATTTGGATCTGAAAATCAAACACTGCTTCAGTTATAGTTGGCACACGGAATTCTTCTTGCAGTCACTGATGTTTTTATGAAAAATTTGTTATAAATCCAAATGTGGATGAATTTCAAACCGACGAAAGCGAAGACAATTTTGAAAATGGCGACGATGAAACTTTGAATCATATAAAACCGATTGCCCATATAAATTTGAACCTAGAGGCTATAAGAAAAACTGTTTGGTATTTCAGTAATTCGTCAGTTCGTAATAATATTTTACAAACAAGCGTTAAAAAGCATCATAATTGTGAATTAAGTTTACTCTTAGATTTCTGCTTCTAAAAGAAAGTATTCATGAAAATTTAGAAAAGCTGTCGACCTTAGATTTGCTTCTATCGAATTTTAATTGTAAATACTTTTAAAGATTCGTTGCTGTTCGTAAAAATGACTGACGAAGTAATTTGTCGCTCGGATGCAAATAATATACAAGCTAATGGGGCTCTGCAGTTTCTCCAAAAAAAAAAAACTTTTTTTCCTGAATTTTAGTATTAAATTATAAATATGAGCTTTAATAAATATACCTTTACTTTGTTTTAATAAAATTATCTAAATTTGATTACAAATTCAAATCGAAATAGTTTTATTTAAAAAACCGAACCGAAACCGCGGTTTCTCATTTTCACGGTTTTTTGCAAACTCTAGATGCTATATTTCTATGTGTCACAAACATTAGCACAAACTAAATGTAACATTTTCAGTTATGAAGGATACAAAAATGAATTTTGTCAGAGGGATAAGGTCAAATTTAGATCCATTTTAACAAAATTTGGTATAGTCATCCAAAAAAAAAAAAAAATACTAACAAAAATATACCTAATTTGTAGCTAAAATCTCGAATCCTGATGTGAGACCTATGTATGGAAGATATTAAACCGATTTTCATGTCAAATATTATAAAGATTGAATCAAATATTTGTTACTTTGAGGAACTTTAAAACTTTATTCCTGTAAGAAAATTGTTTGGAAGGTACCTTAAAACTTTGAGCGATTTTGGCCTTGCAGCAAAAAAATATTTTATGCCAAGTCTCTTGAAAATATCATGGGGCTCGGGGGCTCTGTTATTGATATTAAAATTTTTTTATTGTTTTGAATGAACTTCTCTCTTCATGATAGCAATATTTGCTATCTGGAAAAGCTTTCAAAGGAAGCTTTAAATTGCTTTCACGAACTGATCTATTAATATCATATCTAAGCTTACTTTCCAGTTACTTCAGCATAAACAAGAAAAATATGCTTACCGGTGACTGTAGATGACAGTATAATAGTCGACTGAATTGAAATAAAACGTGTATAATTATCAAATTAATAAAAGTTCACTCCTTTGTAGTCAATAGTCGATTTAAGAACAGAACAAAGGTGATTTTATTTCTAGTTATAATATCAAAAGGTTCAAATCGAATCTCAACAAACACCACTTTCCCAGTGTCCTTCCATTTCATTAGTTCTAACTAATTTTGATAATTTTACATAAAAACTTTGAAACTTTGAGCCTCTCTTAGAACGAACTTTCAAAGTTACAATTTCATCATATTCTTTTTTTTAGTTTACGAGTTATTATGTTAAGAGTGACACTATAAAAAAACTGATACTAAAAAAAAATTTCAATTGAAAAATTGTCAATAATAGAAACAGATAATAAGTCATAGCTTGATTTGGGGGTATTGTGTAAGTTGACAACGGTAGATCTCAACGATCAACAAAAGCATGGGATTGACTGCTTTTGTTCTAACAGCGATATTACTGGTAATATCGCAGAAGTGGCGTTCCTTGGTCGCAATCCTAAGACTTCCCAGTTGTTCTGGTATGAAAAACCGACTGCAGTGTCTGCTTGCATAAACCATCAGTTTTGTTTTAATTGACAACTACAACGACGCAGTTTGCGTCCAGGATATCAATGTCATCGGCAAACGGTAGTTGAGTCTATTTTCTGTTGAAAATTGTTTTAATTGCATTAACTGCAGCATCTCGCAATATTTTCTCTGACGGACGACAGAGATTTCTCTTTGTGAAAACACTTAAAATCCATAGGTCCTAGACCCAGGGCTGCCAATTAAAAACTGTTAAAATTACGTATTTGTGTTTATGGAAAAAATCCTTTAGAATATATAGTGGATACAATTTTTTATTACTCTCTTCGAGAATGACGGTCTTTATTTGCACCCATCTCGAATTTTTATAAAATTTTTAAAATAATAGGTTTTTTAAAAGTTCATAAAAATTGCGAAAACATCCGTTTAGTTATCAAGTTTCAGTAGGGGCTCAGAGTCTGCTT
This sequence comes from Stomorhina lunata, assembly GCA_933228675.1. Lineage (NCBI taxonomy): Eukaryota > Metazoa > Arthropoda > Insecta > Diptera > Rhiniidae > Stomorhina > Stomorhina lunata. The sequence continues at coordinate 150,861,854 of OW121740.1, forward strand.
AATTGTATACAATTAGATGTAAAAGACCCCATCAAAAGTAATTAGAGTGATATAACGTCAAGTAAAAAAGGGCTCACAGTGTATAGCGTCCGTCACAGAAATAAAGGTGTTTTTTTAATATGACTAGTTTAATTTTTCTTTTTTTTCTAATTGAACTTGGTTCGTAAAGAGAACTTATAATATGTTTTACATTAAGTTAAAAATATATAGACGTTAATATAGCCTTTTACAGAATAATATGTATAGACATGTGTGTAGCGTCCGTCACAGTATATACCTTTTACAAAATAATATTGATTAAATAAAAAAGTTACGAACATATATATATCTGTCTTATTCATAAAGCAATAACACTGTCTATATCCATGATAGGCAAATTAGCCCCTACGGGCCGAGCACCAATCGTCATTTTCACATACACAACACGAACCAAGAAAAAAAAAAAAACTAAAATATGAAAAATACTCATTTGTATGATAACAGTCAATTTGCAACAACAAAATACATGCAAAAGAGAACAAGAAAATATTTATTTTTTCTTAGTCATTTGTAAAATCACCAATACATTGATATTACCTATGTTCTCTTTGTGCCTACCATGGGTCTATATCTGGCATAGGCATTGTGGGTGAGCGCGCTTCACATGCATATAAATTCGCTCTTGAGAGTCTCACGTATTTGTAGTTATTCTCAAATTACGAAAAAACTACACAATTTAATCTTAGTCGAGCATTTGTAACATATGGTTGTGTTTTCTTAATTTAGTTAATCACTAGCATCCAACCAAGACGGTTGGTTGTTTGCTTGTTGAAAAATTACTGAAGGGGTCGGGAGAACGCTCGTTTGTTTACAAAATTTTTCTCACACACACAGACTCAAAATGTTTATGTATTTGTGCCTATCTCTGGTCTATATCCACAGATTAAATTTAAGGTATTAGGTATTAAAAAAACATACAGTGGAGCGAATTTGATACTTTTGAAATTTTTTATTTTTTTCTTATTTTTAGGACACCTTAACCACTAGCCGCATCATTCTTGGGACGAAAAATAAGATGTCAAAACGTGTAAAATTTAATATTAAATTGTTTCCAAAAATCGCATTTTTAACCGCTAAAATAAAGCGAAGGAGAAGAAATTCGGGAACAAATAACACCATTATTTTTACTGATTTACGAAAACTTGAAAAAAATATGAATTTTTTCTAATAAAAAACATTCAAGAAAAAACTGTATTGTCCGTCACGTAGCGTCCGCAACAGTTCATTTATGGATTTTTGGAGAAACTGGAAACTTTAAAATTTGTTCCTCTATCTTCAATGTATTTACAATTTTTTTATTACTATGACTGATTTGATGAAAATAACAGAAACACTTGTTGGAAAAAAATGGGGTTAAGTACAACAAAATCCGTACAAATGTACTGTCACGCAGTATTTGCCCATATAGTGTTTTTAAAGGACTTATTTCAGAAACAACCCCGTTACACCTTAACAGCTAAAGATATTTGAATGAAATTTCATATTTGTAGAAATACAGATCCATGTGTGGTCAGAATTTTTACACCCTGTAGTTAAGCCCTTTTGCTTTTAGGGAATTGATTTTGGTCGTATGCATCTAAAATTTCGTATATAGATGTATTTTGGGTTACTTTATCATAATCAATCAAAAAAGCAATTTATATTTTAGTGTTAGTTACGCCCTTTTGCATTTCAGGTCACCAATTTTACGTCCCAAGTTCTAGTATGCTTCACAAATGAATGTTATTGATGAAATTTTTGGCGACAGAAATTTCTCTTTGTGAAATTCAAATATCGTATTTCAGAAGTAGGCTTTCTTTCAACTTTACTCTTTCGCCGATTTTACATGTTGTTTTCCGATTTGTATTCACCAATGACTTAATCGTATACTTTTTCGAATGACAGAGGATAACAAAAAATACTTTTCAAACAAACCAATCTATTTATATATATTTATACCCTTCACCACCATAGTTAGAAAGGGTATTATAAGTTTGTGTTGATGTATGTAACGCAAATGTTTGTCTTAGACCCACCTTTTATTATACCAATAGGATTAGAATCACTTTCTGAGTCGATTTAGTGATGTCCGTCCGTCCGTTTGGCTGGCTGGATCCCCATGTAAACCTTGTAGTCAAACTACAGGTCGCAATTCTAAAGATAATTTGATGAAAGTTGGCACAGATCATTTTCATAATGATTGAAATTCGTCAAAATCGGTCCATTATTTATGGTACCTCCCACAGGTCAAACTTCCCGGAATTGAAATATTGACCACAAATATCAATATTTTTCATGAAATTTAAATTAAATACTGCTTTTGTAAACTAAAATCACTGAACCAAATTTCGTTAAAATCGGTTCACATTTGACCATAGCTCCCATACAAACTTTTCTTTAACAAGTAAGAGTGTTATATTCGGCTGTGCCGAATCTTGTTTACCCACCATCAAGTTGTACGAGAGTGCAGCTAATTCAAAATGTTGAACAAATGTGGTATAGTTGGTGATGTATTTCGACTAAATTCGGTTGCAGTGGTATAGTTACTATAGTTCAACATTTAAAAGTATCTAAGTGGTTTCCCAAGTATTTACGTTGGACAAAATGCTGTTTCATAACCGAATATAGTTTCACATTAATAAGCTGTTTCGTTGCGCCATAACCATGTAGTAGTTCCTAATGCATCTACCGTGTATAAAGTCTGGACCAAACATTGATTGATAGATATCTAATTTCGTAGATGCAATCTTAATATACTGAATGTACCTCCAAATCTTTTAGATTGTAGATATAAAAAGGGGATGTTATATATATAAGAACTATAGCCAAATGTTGACCGATTGTTACAAAATTGTATAAACTGGCTAGTATTAATATAAAGTTTATTTGTGCAAAATTTAGTGCCCATACCTGACATAGTTCATAATTTAATAGCTTTTAACTGGCGTTTTTGGCATTTTAGTAGTTACCGGGAGCGGTTATTATATGAAAGCTATGGTCAAAAATGGACCGATTCCTATAAAATTTGACATACTGACTGAAAGTTGCATAAAACTTCTCTGTTTTAAATTTAGTAGTCATAGATTTTACAATTTTATTCAATTTATCAGCATAAATCTGATTCCCGGGGCAGGGTTATATGGGAGCTCTAACTAAATGTGAACCGATTTTACCCATTTTCAGCACACAATTTCTACAGCATATCGAAAATACTCTTGCTGAATTTTGTCTCTCTAGCTTTTGTAGTTAAGGAACTATCGCGCTTTTCTCTGACGGAAAGACGGACATAAACCGTATTTTCTTTTTGTATTTTTGTGTTTACGTAAGTTTTTTATATGGCAGCTATGGTCAAATAGTAACCGATTATAACAAAATTTCGCACACTAGCTAGCATTCACATAAGACTTCTTTTTGTAAAATTTTGTTGCTGTAGCCCTTTACGTTAAGGCGCTATCGAGCTTTTATCTGACGGACATAAACACCCTTTCCTTTTTGTATTTTTGTGTTTCCGTAAATTTTTTTTATATCGGAGCTATGGTCAAATGGTAACCGATTATGACAAAATTTTGCACACTGGTTGGCATTGACAAAATACCTTCTTGTGCTAAGTTTAGTGATTATATCTGTTATAGTTTTAGATTTATTGTCATTTAAGTGTATTTTTGGTGAAATTTTGGCTGTTTCCGTAAGTTTTTTGTATGGGAGCTATGACTAAATGTAAACCGATTTTGATAAAATTTTATATGCTTCCTAGGGCTTGCGTAAAACTTCTATATGAAATGAATTTTATCATCATAGCTATTATAGTTTGTTATTTATTAGCAAATAAGCGATTAGCGTAGGCTAGGTTATACGGGAGCTATAGTGAAATGTTAATCGATTTTTCAAAATTTCAATACCAAGTTTTCTCAGAGATGAAGAATGTTTTTACTAAGTTTCAGTGAGCTAGCTCCTTTCGTTTAGGCGTTATCGTGATTTCAATAGACAGACGGACAGACAGACGGACATCGCTCAATCGTCTTAGAATTTCATAAGGATTCAGAATATATATCGTTTTCGATTTTTGAGCCAATATTTAGGAAATTACAAACGGAATGACAATCTCTATATACCCCCCCATTCTTTTTGATGGTGGGTATAAAAACGCACTAAATGAGACAAAAATCACTAAAACGGTTGTTAATCTAAATATAATCAGAATTTAAAGTTAATTTTTTGCATACATAATTTTGGTAACAACTGTAATCAATTTGCCAAATTTCGAGATAATCGGTCCACATTTGACCCTAGCTCTCATATAAGTCCAAACGACGGAAACAGCTTAAATATATAAGTTTCGAAAAAATGTTTGTATGATGGCAAAATTTAGCAAATATTTGTCTTTATTCAGGAAAAATAACATCATTGACCTTAGTAATGAAGGGTATCGTATGGTCGGGCTTAACCGACTAGAGCACTTTCTTACTTGTTTTTATTTAATTCGTTTCTTAAAAAATCTTTAAATTCAAATATTACATGTTATAGCCGTTTATGAATGTTTATAAATTAATAAATAGGCATGTATCAAAATAAAATTTTCACAAAATAAAATTTTTTTCTTAACAACTATTTTAAAAATCCTATAAAATTTTTCACCTCAAAATCAATTGATTATCAGCCACATATTCTTTCTTTTATTTGAAAATATCTCCTTTTGCTACAATAACGCCAAAGTAATGGCAGTATTAAAATTTTCTTATAATTTAATATTAAATTTATTTTTAGAACTCAATCGAATAATTTCATACACCTGTTAACAGGTTCACCTAATACCGCAATCCTTACAGGAGTTTAACTGTAAGTTTAATGATACGTTGCCAATTCGTGCTTTGCATGCAAGTAACTTACTCATACACACTTAGATGAATACATACGTACTTATGTATATACATACATACTTACAACTGCAAAGAACACTCAAAGAACAATTCAACTTCAATACAAAATTTTAGCTCCTGGTATACATTAAATACTTCATTCATTATTGAAACTGATCGTAAAATTTAACATCATGCTGCGCTGGCAAAGTTCTACGGGTAAAGATGAATATACGAGTATACGAGTACTTATACAAAAAAGTAGTAAAAGAAGATTTTTTCCGTCTGTCCCGTGTAAAAACATTTCCAAAAGTACATTTTGGAAAATGAATATATTTATGTTTTTTTTCTGGTAATAGAACATTCATCGCAATATAACGTTAGAGCAATTGGAAGAAAAAAAGGGCAAAACTTGTATGCATGTCTGTGGACCCATAACAATGTGCAAAATTATTTCCGAGTTCAATTTCACACATTAAGGAAGACATTTGATTTTACAACTTCCTCCGGAATCCAATGTTCAATAATTGAAGATTCTGTTTTTATTTTTACTTTTCTTCTTTCATTTTATTGAATACATTATTACGAGTAGAACATTTTTCTTGTTACGTTTAAATACAAGATGTTCTTTTGGTTTGGTTTGATGTTATTCTTTTTTAATGTTTATACTTTTTTTTTTGTTTTTTTTTTTGTTTGCTCTGTTAGAGAAGATTCACTGCAATGAATGGAAATCAAGTAAAAGGGGTCCTTTTCTTAACAGCAACTATAAGGTTATTGCTGTTGCTGCTGCTTTAGAAAATAATCGAAATTTGCAAATGATTGTCCAAGAAAATTCAATAAAAACTTTTTGTTTATATGGCCATGAAAAGAAATTCAATTAAATTGAATTGTGCATTTCATTTCATTTAATATTTATACGCAAATACTAGTAGAGAAAAAGAGGAAAAATGTTAATAAGTTTTCTTCAATGTAGTTAACTTTTGAAGACTTGGGTATAAAATGAAAATGGGAAAAAGAAGAAGAAACCAAGGTTGACCTTAAGTTAAAAATCATTTCATGTGGTCATTTTACGATTGATTTAAAGTAAATATTGGCCAGAACATTCTCAAGTTGATTAAAATATAAAAGTTTTAAACATTAAACTAGATCAACCTTTCTTTAACTATGAAAAATTTACATATATCCAATAAGAACAAGTAAGAAAGTGCTTTAGTCTGTCAAGCCCTACCATACGATACCCTCCACCATTAAGGTCAAAGAAGTTCTTTTTGCTGTATAAAGACTAAATTTTGCCAAAATGCAAGCATTTTCTCAAAACTTATATATTTAAGCTATTTCAGTCATTACGACTTATATGAGATCTAGGGTCAAATGTGAACCGATTATCTCAAAATTTGGCAACTTGATTACAGTTGTTACAAAAATTTTGTATGTAAAAAAAAACTTAAAATTCTCATTATCTTCAGATTTACGAGCGTTTTAGTGATTTGTATCTCATATAATGCGTTTTGACAGAACAGTTTGTATGGGTTGGTACGGTCAAATGTGGACCGATTTCAACGAAATTTAGTACAGTGATTTAAATTTACATAAGCAGTACTTTTTATAAATTTCATGAAAAAATATTGATATTTGTGACCAATATATCAATTTCGGGAAGTGGGACCTATGGGAGATACCTTAAATAATGGAGCCATTTTGACGAATTTCAATAGCCATAGTCACACTATCAAAAAAATTATCTGCGACAAATTTCAGCAAATTATCTTTGGAATTGCGGCCAGAACTTTGATTACATGGTTTACATGGGGGTCGAGTAGGGTGACAATTTTTTGTATGAAGGAAAATGATTTTTCGGAATTTTATAACTTTTTCTATGGAATGTTGTGACACAGGTCTAAAAGTTTTGATCTAATAATTTGAGCCAAATCGGACAACGTTCTATGGGCGCGCATCGAGTCCAAAGTTTAAGGGCCCATTTGTATGGGGAAAAATGGGTTATTTTTTTGTTTTTGCGAAATTTAGACAAAAAGTGAATAATTCTTACTAGAAAAAATAATATAATATTAGAGAAAACTAATACAGCTGTGTTTCAAATCGTAAAAGACGAAAATCCATGAGGTAGTTTAAAAGTTTTTGCAGTTTTCCCCCCGAAAATTCATGTCCTTGAAAACGCGCCTAATGATATGCATCAAAAATTGTGTGTTGTAAATAAAGAAATTTCAAAGTTAGACATGATTTATTATTTAATGGCTTGTTTCTAGTAAATATTTCAGTTTTGTTAAAATATAATCAAATTTGCTTAGTTTATTTCATGTTGGAAAAAGGTACATTTTTCTCAGGTCGGTTTCAAAAATCATTTTATAATTTTTTGAAAATTTTGTTGAACAAATATTACAAATTTAGAATTTGCTCTCCAGTGTGTTAAAACAGACAAATGAAAGAATAAAACCCAAAATTAGGTATATATATTGAACCGTTTCGCCGTATATGCGATTTCACATTGAAGAAAATTTGTAATATTTGTTAAACAAAATTTTCAAAAAATTAAAAAATGATTTTTGAAACCGACCTGAGAAAAATGTACAATTTTCCAACATGAAATAAATTAAGTAAATTTGATTATATTTAAACTAGTAACAAGCCATTAAATGATAAATCATGTCTAACTTTGGAATTTCTTTATTTATAACATACAATTTTTGGTGCATATCCTAAGGCGCATTTTCAAGGACATGAATTTTCGGGGGAAAACCGCAATAACTTTCAAACTACCTAATGGATTTTCGTTTTTCACTATTTGGAATAAAGCTGTGTTAATTCTCTTTAATATTTTATTATTTTTTCTTGTAAAAATTATTCATTTTTGGTCTAAATTTCGCAAAAACAAAAAATAACCCTTTTTTCCTATACAAATTGGGCTCTTAAATTTTGGACTCGATGCGCACCCAAACGTTGTCCGATTTGGCTAAAATTTTCAGACCTAAACTTTTAGACCTAGTGTCTCAATATTCCGTAGAAAAATACTTGAAATCAAAGAAAATAAAATTTTCCTGCCACCCTAGGTTCCAGCCACACTGAGGGATGGACTGACATCGCTAAATCGACTCAGAAAGTGATTAGTATACTAAGTGGTGTATCTAGGACAAATATTTCTATGCGTTACATACATCAGCACAAACTTATAATATCATTTCCACCTTTGATGGTAAAGGGTATAGCAAGTGGGAATGTACAATAATCGGTCAAGCCCGACTATATGGTACCCTTAACCACTATGGTTAAATGTTAAATGGTAGATTTTGTCATTACATACATAATTCCCACGAAATTTCAATTGGAACTAGAGGTTCTTCACTCAGACAATGAGCTGCATCCGATTCTATTGTTAGACTCAATGAAATGAAACCTGCTATACGACTGCGGTTAAATTTTTTGTCATTACAGAATAATTTTTTAACACTTATATAATTAAGCCATTTTCGACATTTGACCTTGTATGGACCGACTTTGTTGAAATTTACCAATATAATTACATTTTAACCCTCCGTCATGCGCATGTATCTGGCCAGATCATTTAGGAATTTAACAGTGATTTTAGTGATTTTGAGTCTCCATTTACCCCCTACAAATATCGTTAGCTATTGTTTTATGAAAAAAAGGATTATAAAAAAAACAGCAAAACACAATTTGTGTGGGTTTTTTCATCAACACATCACATACGTAGCGCATGTATCTGGCCAGATACACTTGCAGTTTGTATGAAGAATTATGTATTTTATTTGCATTTTTTAATGTTCGTTTGATTACTCAAATCAACTGAAACTGCACTATATTTGCACTCTGAGTTATTGTAGCTTAGTATAAATTATATGCCAAATGATGTACATGCCTAAGATATCGAAAATTATTTGGTTCATTGGAAACGCTCCAGCTAACATTTTTTACTCATACAATTTTTAAAGTTCTTCATAACTTTCAATTTAGCTTTGGTTAGGTTATTATGGCGCTCCAATTTTCGTTTTTAAGATTTTTTTGAAAACAAACCCACTTCATATGCCTTCAGCTTTTGATATGGTTATCAGTTTTTTTTTGACTCTCATTTTAGCGTATGACCTATAGTTTTATGCTTTTTAATTAAAAAATTTAATCACGTATTGGATAACACGGAAGATTAATTATGTCCTTGACTCAAGGATATCTCGAAAACCATATCTTCCATTTTCTCTAGCCTTCTCTTAAATATAGACTATAGTATTGACATCAAAGTACAGAAATCAAAAAAGTGAGCCCATGAGGAGATCGGAAAATAGTAGAATTTTTGTAAAACAACTCATTATGTTTTAGTACAAATTTTGAAATTTTAACATTTTTTCATCAATTGTTAGATTTTCTTTTTATATTTTTTTGCTTTAGAATTTAAAACGACTAATGAGAAAAATTTTAAATTTAAAAATTTTTACTAAAAAAACATAACAAATTTTAAAGTCGGTTTTATAAAAATAAAATCGACATTATTTGAAAGTCGACTTTTTGATTTTTTCGTACCATAAGAAATTTTTAAAATAAGACTTTAAAAATATTTGTTAACAAATACATTTACATATTACAAAAACTTTCTTCAATAAATAGAAATAATAAAATAAAATTTCAAAAATTTCCAAAAACAAAATAATAAGAAAATTTTGTGTTTTTTAAACAAAACAGCATAAATTAATATTTTTAATTTTTTCATAATATGATTAAAAATTGTTTAAATGATAATCAAATTTTAAATAAATTCTAACTTTTGTGCAATAATAATAAAGAACAACGATTGTTATATGATCACAATCCCATTTAAAGAAATTAACTTTAAAATGTATCTAATGACTAAAATTTGCGAAAAATTTCCAACTTCGAATGAAAAATATTTAAAAGAAAAAAGCTTATTTTAGTTTTTAAAATGAAGTTCTGAAATTTAATTTAAAAATTGTTTTATGGTACGATTTTTAAAATCAAGTCGACTTTTTCGGTTTAAAGTCCACTTTTAATGTTCTGTGTTTAGACTTTAAGTTTTTTAGTTTTAATATTTTTCTCGAAAAGATGCCATCAATTTTTTATTATTTACTAAGAAGTTTTTTATTTTATTTTAATCTAATCTTTTATGATAATCATCAAAAACTTAAATGATCACAAATTAAAAATATCGATTATTTTCTGAAATATTACTGTTTTCCTAGATATCTAATAGCAGAAATTTAAACTCGATTATCATTTTATTAAGGGGACGATACGAATAGGGAACTATGACCCATTTATCTTTTAATGCCAACAACAATATACAAATCACCAGGGACCGTAACTGTTATAACTTTTATCGTAAAAGTCAGAAAATAAAAGTTATTTTTTTGACTTTTATTTTTTCGAGCACAAACAAAATTATTTTTTGACTTTTATTTTTTCGATAAAAAAATAACAGTTATTTTTGACTTTTATTTTTTCAAGAAAAATTAAAAGTTATTTTTTAACTTTTATTTTTTCGACCAAAAATAACAGTTTTTTTGACTTTTATTTTTTCAAGCAAGAATAAAAGTTATTTTTTGATTTTTATTTTTTCAAGCAAGAATAAAAGTTATTTTTCGATTTTTATTTTTTCGAGCAAAAATAAAAGTTATTTTTGTTTGAAGTTCAGATAATTTTTCAGTGAAAATAATTGAAATATGCTCAAAAATTAATGAAGTTGAGTTTTGCAATCATAATTGGGGTTAGAAACACAAAAATAACTTTTATTTCTGCTCGAAAAAATAAAAGTCAACAAATAACTTTTATTTTTGCTCGAAAAAATAAAAGTTGAAAATAACTGTTATTTTTTCTCAAAAAAATAAACATTAAAAAATAACTGTTATTTTTTTCTAAAAAATAAAAATCAGATTTTTAGCATTGCATTTTATGAAAATTCATTCTTAGACTATCAAAATGGTATACTTGGTTTAATTCTCCGACATTTTCTTGCGGTTGCTTTTTTTAATCAAAAATTCAAAAATAACAGTTATTTTGGGTCCCTGCAAATCACTCCTTTCCTACAAGTCTTACTAAACCTAAGAAAAAATTTCTAATCCTTCCAAAAACTTTTAATGGTTATAATTTACACATAAATACCTAAACCATATGGTCTCCATTAAATATACATCTTATAAAGATGTTTTTGAAAACGTAACTATTTAATAATGTCCAAAACTGTAACAATTGTAGCCAACACACAAATGTAATTTAACTATTTAACATTAGAACGACTTCAATGACACGACCCCAGACACAAGTTTTAGTTAGTGGACTTGGCTGCTCATTTGCAAACTAATGATATAATGATGTTTACGTGTTAACTGCTGGTTGACTGGTTGATTGTCCCTTTTTCATTTCGTTTTTTTTATACGACTTTTTTTTGGTTAAAGGTTGAATTTGGTTAGAAAAGTCAAAAAGCTGGTCAGGCTTAAAACACTTTAACACACAAACACACACACAAAGAGAGAAAGATTTAGGCACTGTATTTATATGTATAGGTATATTATGTAAGCATTTGGAGAATATTATTGTTGCATATCGTACAGTAGGGCACTGCTTAGATACGATTGGAAGATAGTCAAGAGAAAGTAAAAATTTTGGAAAACAATATTTAATGGTTATCAAAAATTTTCAATAGAAAAGAATTTATAACATAAGAAACTTAATTCCGATATGTCATCCATGTGCCTTGTAGAAGTCTCTTGGGCCTTAGCTTTTATACCCTAACATTTCCGCATTAGAGAATGTTTGTGGGGTCATTATAATTCTACACAATTATTCTTGTACATATACATATATCCCTACTATATAAAACTTTATATGTTTTTTGGTGTTAGTTTTGTGGATTAGAACAAAAAAGGAAAACGCCAATAAATGTTATCTAACCATAATAATGCGGGTATTTAAATGATTTTATTTTTTCTAATTTCAGTTTTTATTTCATTACAAATGCGTTTACAAATTAAGTACTTCAGAAATTTTGTGGCATTTTCATGTTTTGTTCACTTTTTTAATGGCAATAACTATTTTGGTTTTATTAAATATTTCACAAGTTACGCGGTTGATTGGTTGGTTTTTTGGAATTTTTGGTTAAAATCAAATACATAATATAAAAATGTAAGTTACAAAAGTTGACATAAATTAATGTTGTTTTGTGGTGTATAGTATAATTGATTTTGGTAAGTTAAAAAATTTTATGATTTTCAAAAATTTTATCAAATTAAAAATTTTTACAAATTTATTAATGAAATTTTACTGTAATCCCCTGGAAATTAAATACAAAAGATTTAAAGATTTGGGTATAAGTTTTTCAGACCTTTAACAATTTTTAAATTAATTTCACTGTAACCCCCTCGATATGTAATAGATTTCAAGATTTGGTTTTCATCTTAATAAAGTTTAAGAAATCTTACTAGGTATCGGCTTAAGTTCTATCTCTTTTGGATAATTCTGTCTATTAAATATAATAATTAAAAGTATGTATATATTTTATAAGCAGTTCTTAACTTTTAATGTTTTTATTAAATAATACGTATTTCATGTTATAACTTAAATTTTCCAATGATTTTTCTTTACCCTTTTGATATGTATGGGTCTTGTCTTGTGTGCCCGTATGTTACTCCAGCCATCTGCTGTGCTTTCTTTTAATCATGTTATAATAATAAATTTTTCTTCTTATATCCTTTTAATAAAAATTTTCTTTTTTATACCCCTTACCCCCACTAGGACTTACTATTGATGTCAGTAACGTACAGAAATTGTGTTCTGGTTTTTAACTTAAAGTATATATAAACTGACTTGGGATAAATTCAAAGAAATATTTCCCATATATAGAAAATTCGCTTACACGACTTCTTTCAAATCGTTCTATTTAAAATTTTTATATGAACAATTTCCTATCGAAAATTTTTATATGGAAAAATTTTCTAATAAAAAATTTTGTATCGAAAATTTTTATATGAAAAATTTTGTATTGAAAATTTTTAAATGAAATATTTTTATACGAAATATTTTCTTTTGAAAATTTTTAAATGAAAAATTTTCTTTTGAAAATTTTAATATGAAAAATTTTGTATGAAAAAATTTTCTATTGAAAAATTTTTTATTGGAAATTTTTATACAAAAAATTTTTTATTGGAAATTTTTATACAAAAAATTTTTTATTGAAAATTTTTTTTATGAAAAAATTTCTATTGGAAATTTTTATATGAAAAATTCTCTATTGAAAATTTTTATATGAAAAAATTTCTGTTGAAAATTTTTATATGAAAAAATTTCTATGAAAATTTTTATTGAAAAATTTTCTATTGGAAATTTTTATATGAAAGATTTTCTATTAAAAATTTTTATATGAAAAGTATTTAATTGAAAATTTGTTTATGGAAAATCTTTTATTGAAACTTTTTTCTGTTGAAAATTTTTCTATTGAAAATCTTTGTATGAAAAATTTTCTATTGAAAAAATCTATTGTTTGAAAAATTTTAGATTGAAAATTTTTATATGAAAAATTTTCTATTGAAAATTTTTATTTGTAAAATTTTCCTTTGAAAATTGTTTATATTTTAAATTTTCTATTGAAAATTTTTGAATATATAAAATTTTCTGTTAAAAATTTTCTATTGAAAATTTATATATTAAAAATTTTTAATCGAAAATTTTTATTTTAAAAATTTTCTATTAAAATTTTTTAATCGAATATTTTTACTTTAAAAATTTTCTATTCAAAACTTGAAGATGAGAAATTTTCTATTAAATATTTTTATATGAAAAATTTTGTGGGAAAATTATTTTATTGAAAATTTTTAAATGAAAAATTTTCTTTTGAAAATAATTATATTAAAAATTTTCTATTGAAAATTGTTCTATAAAAAATTTTCTATTGAATATTTTTATATTAAGAATTTCTATATGAAAAATTTTTTACCAAAAATTTTTGTATAAAAAAGGTTTGTATGAAAACTTTTCTATTAAAAATGTTTATATGAAAAATTTTCTGTTGAAAATTTGTGTATGAAAAATTTTCTATTGAATATTTTTGTATGAAAAATCTTCCATTGAATATTTTTATATGAAAAATTTTCTATTTAAAATTTTTATATAAAAAATTTTGGACTGAAAATTTGTATATGAAAGTTTTTTTATCTTTTATGAAATATTCTCTATTAAAAATTTTTATATGAAAATTTTTGTATTAACAATTTTCTATTGAAATTTGCTGTGTTAAAAATTTTCTATTGAAAATTTTTGTTCTAAAAATTTAATATTGAATATCTTTGTATGAAAAATGATCTATTGGAAATTTTTATACGAAAAATTTTCTATCAAAAATTTTTGTATAAAAAATTTTCTACTTAAATTTTTATATGGAAAGTTTTCTTTTGAAAATTTTCATACAAAAGATTTTCTATTGAAGATTTTTTGTGAAACTTTTCTTTTGAAAATCTTTACATGAAAAATTTTCTATTGAAATTTTTATACGAAAAAATTTCTATTGAAAATTATTATACGAAAAATTTTCTTTTAAAAATTTCTATATGGAAAAATTTTTTACTGAAAATTTGTAAATCAAAAAATTTCTATAGAAAATTTTTATATGAAAAATTTTCTATTAAAAATGTTTATATACAAAATTTTCTATTGAAAATTTGTGTATGAAAAATTTTGTATTGAAAATTTGTGTATGAAAAATTTTGTGTTGAAAATTTTATATAAAAAATTTTCTATTTAAAATTTTTCATAGAAACATTAAATTTGTATTAAATATTTTTAATAAACATTTTATAAAAATTTTGTATATTAACATTTTTAATAGAAAATTTGTCATATAAAAATTTTCTATAGAAATGAAAAATTTTCTATTAAAAATTTGTGTTGAAAATTTGTGTATGAAAAATTTTCTATTTAAAATTCTTATAAAAAAAATTTTGGCTTGAAAATTTTTATATGAAAGTTTTTCTATTTTTATATGGAATATTTTTTTTTTTTTAATTTTTATATGAAAATTTTTGTATTAAAAATTTTCTATTGAAATTTGTTGTGTTAAAAATTTTCGATTAAAAATTTTTGTATTAAAAACTTACTATTGAAAATTTTTATATAAAAAATTTTCTATCAAAAATTTTTGTATAAAAAATTTTCTACTAAAATTTTTGTATGAAAAATTTTCTATTGACTATTTTCATACAAAAATTTTGTATTGAAAATTTTTATATGAAAAATTTTCTTTTGAAAATTTTCATACAAAAGATTTTCTATTGACGATTTTTTATCAAACTTTTCTTTCGAAATTCTTTATATGAAAAATTTTCTATATAAAATTTTTATATGAAAAATTTTCTATTGAAATTTTTGTACGAACAAATTTCTATTGAAAATTATTATACGAAAAATTTTCTTTTAAAAATTTCTATATTGAAAATTTGTATATCAAAAAATTTCCATAGAAAATTTTTATATGAAAATTTTTCTATTAAAAATGTTTATAT
Organism: Stomorhina lunata; assembly: GCA_933228675.1. Lineage (NCBI taxonomy): Eukaryota > Metazoa > Arthropoda > Insecta > Diptera > Rhiniidae > Stomorhina > Stomorhina lunata. The sequence goes on from OW121740.1 coordinate 150,877,257, forward strand.
ACAAAATTTTCTTTTGAAAATTTGTATATGAAAAATTTTGTGTTGAAAATTTTATATAAAAAATTTTCTATTTAAAATTTTAAATAGAAAATTTTTTAATACAAATATTTTTTATAGAAATTTTATAAAAATTTTCAATAGAAAATTTTGTATATACAAATTTTCAATAGGAAATTTTTCATATAAATATTTTTCAATAGAAAATTTTTCAGACAAAAATTTTCAATAAAAATTTTTCATATAAAATTTTTAAAAAATATTTTTCATATAAAAATATTTAATAGAATATTTTTCATATAAACATTGTTAAAAGAAAATTTTTCAATAGAAAAATTTTCAATAGAAAATTTTTCATAGAAAAATTTTCAATATAAATTTTTTCATACAAAAATTTACAATACAAAATTTTTCATATAAAAATTTTTAATAGAATATTTTCATACGAGAAATTTCTTGTTAAAATATTTTGTATAAAAAATTTGTTATTGAAAATTTTTATATGAAAAATTGTCTATTGAAAATTTTAATATGAGAAATCATCTATTAAAAATTTGTATACAAAGAACATTCTTTTGAAAATGTTTGTACATGAAATTTTCTATTATGTGAACAATTTTCTAGTGAGAATATTCATATGAAAAGTTTTCTATTTTAATTTTTTATACGAAAAGTGTTTATTGAAGATTTGTATACAAAAATTTCGATTGCAAATTTAAGTATACAAATTTTTTATTGAAAATATTTGTATGTTCAATTTTAATATACAAATTTTTTATTTAAAAATTCTCTGTTAAAAATTTTCTTTTAAAATTTTTTATTTGAAAAAATTTTTATTGGATATTTCTATTACAAAATTTGGTATAAGAAAAAATTCGATTGAAAATTTTTAGAATATAAATCTTCAAAATTAAATTTCATATAAAAAACAACTAAATGATAGTGCTTGTGGTACTATTAAAACATTAATAGTACATTCTCTACTCATTTTTTTAATATCATCTCCCTTAAATATTTCTATTTATGTTTTCATTGCAAAAGATTTTTTATTGTAAAATCTACTTGCAACGTTAAGTGTAACCACAACAGCAACGGCAACAGAAAAACTAATAATGGCATTTTACCTGTTAAGGTACTTTCAGTAAATTTCTAGATATTGTAGTATAAAACACGGAGTACTTATATTTACAATCTTTAGCTAAATGGGGTTATCTTTATAACAAAGTTTTTTTTTTTTGCTTTTATTATTTTATCCTACTTTTGCAAAGGGATAACATTAGAGCACAATGAGACAAACAGCGACAAACAGATATAAAAAGTAGTAAAATGAAATTACTAAAGTGTAAACGTTATTTTATCCATAATTAGAAAAACAGATATAGACAAACTATACACTTGTATCTTTATATGTAAGTACTCATGCATTTGTGGTAGTTATGTATGTTATGTTGTTATATCCACATTTTATAATTGCTTGTATTACAAGATTTTCAAATGAAAAAAGCAAAAACTATATCTGTGAAGTGAAGTGAAGTAAGTTGTAATTATGAAATGATATCAATCAGAGATTGTGTAAATATTTACATGAATTTGTTCTTGTTCAAACTTATATCTAATCATTTATCTACCTTTGCTTATGGATTTACTTACGATTCACTTACATATAAACTTATTCATATGTGTAATTTTCTTAATTTGGTGTTTGGTTTTAATTAGAAAAAAAGGTGTACAATGCTAATCATGAACAGGAAAATGCTTTTGATGTTTCCGCTTGATTGGTTAAATAATTTTAATGGAATTATTTAAATTAACCTCAAGTTTGTAGCGGTTACACATCATAAATTTTTCGTAAGTAGTAGATATTAATACTATTGCCTGATGGATAAATTTAGACTAATTTGCTTTGGTGAACAACATAGAAAATTTATACTTAAAATGTTATTATGAAAAGTTGTTTTTATTAAATTTTTTTATATGAAAATTTTTTTTTTTTTAAATTTTTATATTGAAAATTTTCTATGAAAATTTTTTTATAAAAAATTTCCTAGTGAAAATTTTTATATGAAAAATTTTCTGTTGAAAATTTTTATACGAAATTTTTCTACTGAAAATTTTTTTATAAAAAATATTCTTTAAAAAGAATAATTATTCGCATTTGATCCCAAATCTGTTACATTTATTTATTAATGTAACAGACCAATTTATTGATAAAAAGCCAAAAAATGTTTGCGAAGAAACCAAATTCCTCGACGCGCTTCGATGGTTAGTTAAGCCATCTCTTCAGGAGGATTATCCCCAATTAAACTAAAACTAAATTTACAAAACTTCCAAGAATTATGTTCATAAACCATAAGTAAAAGCGTAGATTATCCACTGAATATTGAAAAATTTTATATCAAAAATTTTCTGTTGAAAAATTTTATATGAAACTTTTCTATTGAAAATTTGTATATAAAAAATTTTCCATTGAAGATTTGTATATGAATAATTTTCTATTGAAAATTTTTATATGAAAAATTTTCTGCTGAAAATTTTTATATTTGAAATTTTTCTATTGAACATTTTTATATGAAAAATATTCTTTTGAAAATTTTTGTATGAAAAATTTTGTATTGAAAATTTTTATATGTAAAATTTTCTATTGCAAATATTTTTATGAAAAATTTAATATTGAAAATTTTTTTATGAAAAATTTTTTATTGAAAATTTTTATGTGAAAAATTTTTTATTGAAAATTTTTATATGAAAAATTTTCTATTGAAAATTTTTATATAAAAAATTTCTATTGAAAATTTTTATCTAAAATAATTTTCTATTGAAAATTTTTATCTAAAAAAATTTTCTATTAAAAATTTTTATATAAAAAATTTTCTTTTGAAAATTTTTAATGAAAAATTTTCTATTGAAAATTTTTATATAAAAAATTTTCTATTGAAAATTTTTTTATAAAAAATTTTGTATTGAAATTTTGTACTGAAAATTTTCATATAAAAAATTTTGTATTCAAAGAAAATTTTTTATTGAAATTTTTTATATAAAATTTTTTTTTAAATTTTAAGAAGAATTTATAATTTTTATATGAAAAGTTTCCTATTAAAAATTTGTATAAGAAAAATTATCTATTGAAAATTTGTCCATAAAAAATTTTCTATTGAAAATTTTTATATGAAAAATTTTCTGTTGAGTACTTTTATAAAAGAAATTTTCTATTACAAATTTTTATAGGAAGAATTTTCTATTTAAAATTTTTATATGAAAAATTTCCTAAAAATTTTTGTATGGAAAATTTTGTATTGAAAATTTTTATATGAAAAATCTTCTATTGAAAATTTTTATATGAAAAATTTCTTTTGATATTTTTATATGAAGAATTTTGTATTGCAAATTATTATATGAAAAATTTTTACTGGAAATTGAAAAATTTTCTTTGGAAAGTATTTACATAAAAAATTTTCTTTTGAAAATTTTTATATAAGTAATTTTCTATTAAAAATGTTTTTCTGAAAAATTTAGTATTCAAAATTTTTATTTGAAAAATTTTGTATTGAAAATTCTTAAATGAAAACTTTTTATTTGAAATTTAATTTATGAAAAATTTGCTAATGAAATTTTATATGAAAATTTTTTTATATAAAATTTTTATATAAAAAATATTTTATTTAAAATTTTTATATGAAAAATTTGCTATTGAAAAACTTTCTTTAAAAAATTTTTATATGAACAATGTTCTATTAAAAAGTTTTATATAAACAATTTTCTATTAAAAATTTTTGTATGAAAAATTTTCTGTTAAAAATTTTTATATGAAAAATTTTCTATTGAAAATTATTTTATGAAAAATTTTCTATTGAAAATTATTATGTGAAAAATTTTCTATTGAAAATTTTTACATCCAAAATTTCCTTTGACAATTTTTATATGAACAATTTTCTGTTGAAAATTTTTATATGTTTAAAAAAATTTATATAAGAAATTTTCTATTTAAAATTTTATATGAAATAGCTTAAATTGAAAACTTTTATATGAAAAGTTTTCTTTTGAAAATTTTTATTTAAAAAATTTATACTCAATTTTTTTTATGAAAAGTTTTAATGAAACATTTTCACTTGAAATGTTTTCTATGAAAAATTTTCCCAAAATTCTCAAATAATGAAAAATTTTCTATTGAATATTTTTATATGAAAAATTTTCTATTTAATATTTTTATATCAAAAATTTTCTATTGAAAATTTTTATATGAAAAATTTTGTATTAAAAATTATTATAAGAAAAAATTTTATTTGATAATTTTTCTATGAAAAATTTTGTTTGCCAATTTTTATATGAAAAATTTTCTATTAAATATTTATATAGGAAACGTTTTTTATTGAAAATTTCATATGAAAAATTTTCTATTGAAAATTTCATATGAAAAATTTTCTATTGAAAATTTCATATGAAAAATTTTCTATTGAAAATTTTTATAAGAAAAATTTTCTATTCAAATTCTATTTTAAATTTTTATATAAAAATTTTTTTACGAAAAATTTTCTTTGAAAATTTTTGTATGAAAAATTTTTAATTGGAAATTTTAATATGAAAAAAATTCTATTAAAATTTTTATATGAAAGACTTTTTTTTTACTTTTCTATTGAAAATTGAAAATTTGTATATGTCGCAAAACTTTTATATGAAAAATTTTGTAATAAAAATTTTTATATAAAAAACTTTTTATTCAAAATTTTTATATACAAAATTATCTTTCAAAAATTTGTATATTATTTTAAATTATTTTAAATTTTTATATGAAAAATTTTCTATTAAAAAATGTTTATTATTGATCATTTTCAGAATATAAGCATCTCAGTTTATGTTTTATAAAAATTTTAAAAACTTCGAAATATTCATGAGCTTTAATTGTAATTTCCATGTAAATTTCTTCAATAAAAAAATTATTAAATACGAGTACCTAAATAATAACAAATAAAATCGAGCAAATTTATTTATCTATTTTTTCGTATCAAGCAATTTTCTCGTATGTATTTATTAGTTTCCGCCCATTGATTTTTTGGCATTAGTATTTTTATTACAACTTAATTATTTACTAGTTCATACCATTTTTGGTGTTACTACATTTGTAAGAGAGACTACATGCCTAGTTTTTCATTTTTTAATATTGGGTTTGTTGCTTTCATTTGTATTTTGTTAAGAAATTTCCATGTACAATTTTTGCTAAAGTTTTCTTGAAATATTGTTACAAACAATTTATTTTTAAATTACAGTATCGATACAAAACTCTTACGTGTAACAAGTCGATTTACTTGAGATTATTTTTGAAACTATTTAATAATTTTTTGTAAATAAACAAGTTTTAATTTATTAACTTAAAAAGGATTTATTGTGCGCAGAAATTTCCTTGTTTTTGAAAAAAAGGTAAATTATTAAAAACTTACCTTGTCCTGTAACCACTTGTTAGGGATGGCTTTTCAACTTTACTGTGAGCTATTCCCTTAAGGTCATACTCTTGATTTAATCGTGTAGTATCAAGATCTAGACCATAAGAAATATCTAATTGCTTAGAAGCGCCAGTCTTTTCCTACAGAAGAGACGTTCATTATCAGTTCCTCTTCAGAAGTTTAAAAGGTTTGGTTGGGAGGTTATCATATACCATATGGACCAGATTTGTGTTTTCTTGTTTTAGTCTTATGTTAAACTACTTTTGACGATGTAGGGTACAATACAACAAAGATGGCATGAACAAAATTAAAAAAAAAATAATCAAAATTTTTATTAGTTTATTGTCAAATTTATACAGAAACGTTTTTATTTTATATAATTTTTTTTTTCAATTGTATTTTATACATTTTTCTTAGCTTATTCCAAATTAATATTTCAAATTTCCTGATAAGACAATGAGTTTTCGCGATGATTTTTACTCTCAGGAGGCTATACTTATTAATAACTCCCGGAGAGAACTGGCTAATGGCGTAGAAAAAGATGCAATTCACAAGCTAAGACTAACGTGTTTCACCAAAGGAGCTACGGGAATACTCGAATTGGCTAAGTAGAAAAAACATGATTTGCAAAAAACTGAAAATATTGTATTATTTTTTTCATTGGCAGAAATCTACGCAAGTTAGATAAAAATGGAAACAAACTCAAGTTTGAGGAACTCACAGAGGGTCTAAGAAAAGCTGGCCTAGGGGTTAGTGAAAATGAGGCTAAAGCTTTGTTTGAAAACTTTGATGTCAACAAAAGTGGTAGCATTAATACCACAGAATTTTTAAATAAATTAAGGGTAAGATTTGAAAGCCAACATTTTAAGGACCATATAATCAAATTTATTTATATTACAGCCCTCTATTTCCCTTTCACGTAAGGAAATTATTAATAAAGCCTTTGAAAAAATTGATAGAAGACATGACGGTGTAATTACTGTTGAGGATTTGGCCAACAATTATTGCGTCCGTGATCATCCTAAATATCTGAGCGGCGATTTAACTGAAAGGGAAATTCTTGATGGTTTCCTTAACAATTTTGGCTGTAGAAAAGATGCTCCAATCACAAAAGAGGAGTTTATAAATTACTATTCTACTATAAGTGCTTCCATTGAAAATGATGGCTACTTTGATTTGTTAATGAGACGTGCGTATAAATTGTAAAATGAAAAAATTTGATAAATGATGTTATTGTATTTTCTTGTAATTAACTAATAATGTAAAAACTTAAAGCAAATTCAAAGTTTTAAATATAATCAGACGGCATATAATTTTCGTAACTATAGTCCCAAGAAAATGATTTTTTGTCCACTTCAGATGATCTATCAAGGAAATTTCCTCAAACTCTTATTTTTTGGTAACATAAAAAACTATTTCCAAGATTTTCTCAGCAGACAAAGATATAGGTTAAGACACAGATTAAGACAAAAAAATAAGACTAATACATAGACTTATACATAGACAAAGGCATAGACTATGACATATACCAGACACAGGCTAAGACATTTAATTTATCATTCATCTATTTTGAATTTTTCGGGGAAACAACCGAAAATTATCTTAAAAATCGGGTATGTTCTGTAAATCACTTCCACATGATTTTGAAATCACATGAAATTCAAAAAGTCTGTAATTTCTATAATTGTTGAAATTTCCAGAGCATTTATCAATACCCTTCTAGACCTTCTTCATCTTAAGTACACTGAGTTATTAAATTGTCAACATAATTTGAGAACAATGAATAATTCGACTTAGAAAATTAATGTGATTTCAAAATCATGTGGAAGTGATTTGCAGAACATACCGGAATGTATCTAAAATCGATCGATTTGAAAACGATAGATTTCCATTATACACCAGATAGACAAAGATATAGACTAAGATATAGATTAAGACATAGACTAAGACATAGACTAAGACATAGACTAAGACATAGACTAAGACATAGACTAAGACATAGACTAAGACATAGACTAAGACATAGACTAAGACATAGACTAAGACATAGACTAAGACATAGACTAAGACATAGACTAAGACATAGACTAAGACATAGACTAAGACATAGACTAAGACATAGACTAAGACATAGACTAAGACATAGACTAAGACATAGACTAAGACATAGACTAAGACATAGACTAAGACATAGACTAAGACATAGACTAAGACATAGACTAAGACATAGACTAAGACATAGACTAAGACATAGACTAAGACATAGACTAAGACATAGACTAAGACATAGACTAAGACATAGACTAAGACATAGACTAAGACATAGACTAAGACATAGACTAAGACATAGACTAAGACATAGACTAAGACATAGACTAAGACATAGACTAAGACATAGACTAAGACACAGACTAAGACATAGACTAAGACATAGACTAAGACATAGACTAAGACATAGACTAAGACATAGACTAAGACATAGACTAAGACATAGACTAAGACATAGACTAAGACATAGACTAAGACATAGACTAAGACATAGACTAAGACATAGACTAAGACATAGACTAAGACATAGACTAAGACATAGACTAAGACATAGACTAAGACATAGACTAAGACATAGACTAAGACATAGACTAAGACATAGACTAAGACATAGACTAAGACATAGACTAAGACATAGACTAAGACATAGACTAAGACATAGACTAAGACATAGACTAAGACATAGACTAAGACATAGACTAAGATATAGACTAAGACATAGACTAAGACATAGACTAAGACATAGACTAAGACATAGACTAAGACATAGACTAAGACATAGACTAAGACATAGACTAAGACATAGACTAAGACATAGACTAAGACATAGACTAAGACATAGACTAAGACATAGACTAAGACATAGACTAAGACATAGACTAAGACATAGACTAAGACATAGACTAAGACATAGACTAAGACATAGACTAAGACATAGACTAAGACATAGACTAAGACATAGACTAAGACATAGACTAAGACATAGACTAAGACATAGACTAAGACATAGACTAAGACATAGACTAAGACATAGACTAAGACATAGACTAAGACATAGACTAAGACATAGACTAAGACATAGACTAAGACATAGACTAAGACATAGACTAAGACATAGACTAAGACATAGACTAAGACATAGACTAAGACATAGACTAAGACATAGACTAAGACATAGACTAAGACATAGACTAAGACATAGACTAAGACATAGACTAAGACATAGACTAAGACATAGACTAAGACATAGACTAAGACATAGACTAAGACATAGACTAAGACATAGACTAAGACATAGACTAAGACATAGACTAAGACATAGACTAAGACATAGACTAAGACATAGACTAAGACATAGACTAAGACATAGACTAAGACATAGACTAAGACATAGACTAAGACATAGACTAAGACATAGACTAAGACATAGACTAAGACATAGACTAAGACATAGACTAAGACATAGACTAAGACATAGACTAAGACATAGACTAAGACATAGACTAAGACATAGACTAAGACATAGACTAAGATATAGACTAAGACATAGACTAAGACATATACTAAGATATAGACTAATGCATTATCTGATATATAATCAGTAATTTGCTATTAATGTTCCCTTTTTAAGTGATCCTCGTAATTTCACAATTATTTAATACTAAATACACACACTTGTACTGATAAACATCTATGATTGCAAAAGAAAACAGCATGATTTCACTGTTTGTTGTTTTTTTTTTTTTTTTTTGTTATTATTTAAAACACATTTCTAATTTCAAAGAAAGCAAAGAGAGGAAATAGTTGTTTTTTTATTTAGTTTCCTTCCGCTCGCGTGTTTTACACATGCAAAGCTTCTACCATATACTTACATACATGCATTAATAGTTTAAACCCTCTTAGTATTTATGATGAAATTGTATTGCCTATCATCTAGGGGGCCAGAATGAAATCAGTTCTAGGAGATTATTGAATGACGGTTGGAATCTTGTCTTAAGTAAAAATATTGAACATATAAATATTTCAGTATTGTCAGTTCCATGCCTCAAGTGTTTAATGAAAGAAACTATAATGGTATCCATCTGCCATAGCAAATGCTTGCTGGGATTTCTATAATCGTGCTAGCAATAATGTGCCTCCGTTGCTGTTCGTTGCACAAATGAACAAGATGCAAGAGTAGAATGTTGCTGATGCTAACAGCAAAAATGCTTTTATATATTGTAAATATAAAAACGGATGTGGTAAGTGTTGTTTTGGGTTATTTAAACGTTTTCTAACAAAAATTTCAGTTATGTGAATTTATAGTAAATTTTAACAAAACATCCTTTTTCATTATTTGGATTCTTGTATCTGTTTCTCTTTTTTTAGAATATTTCTTTTTTTTAATGTTTAGAACACATTCTTTTCAATTTGCAGCAATAGAAGTTATTGTTGTTGTTGTGTTTTATTATTGTTGGTGTTAACGTTGTTGTTCTTATGTGTTACATTTTCATTTTTTATGGTTTTTATTTTTTCATAATGCAGATATTGTAAACTAATGCTTTATGTAGTATTTCAGCACCGTGTTGTGTTATCCTTGAAAAAGGACATGACTATAATAAATTAAATTAATTGTAAATTTTAGCTTAAATGACCAGATATTCAAGATAACCTTGTTAGGTTTTTATATTTCAAAAGTAAAAAAGATGAAATTTTTTTACATTAAAGATACAAACACTTTAGCATGGTAAGTTTCTTTACTTTCTGGTAAAAGCATTTTAACCATAAAAAGAAAAATAATTTCCTATAAGTAAATTTTATTAAGTTTATTTTACTTATCATTTCAAGCTCTTAAGAAGCTTTTACAAAAAACTACATCAACCGTAACACTGTGCCCGTTTGATGTGTTTATGCATCTTTTTTTTTGCTATCTCTCTAGTATAGTTAAAGAGATACAGAGATGGTTTTTAAGTAAGTTTTATATTATGGTTAACTTCCGTTGCATGTTCAATTTTAAAAGCATTTTAAAGAATATCCGTTACTAAGTAAACGTATTTGGAGCATAACTTTTCAAAAGATATGTATATGTGTGTGTTTGAATAAATGTATATATATGTGTGTGTGTGTGAACACATACTCATACAAATAAATAAAAATATAAGCTTAAATTCAAACATTAAGAAAATAAACAATTTGAAAACGTACTCATATGAATGCAGGCATAAATTTGGTTTATAAATTGTTTTTGCGCATATTTATTGATAAATATAAGAGAATTTTATGATTGTAAATTATATTTTACAAATAATAGTGCAACGATAATATATTGGCCATTTGTTATAACAGGGTCATAAATACTTATTACAGCGTTTTTGAGTGTAGCGAATTCGAATTGTTTAATTTGACCGGTGTCGGGGATAATGTTGGTTTGTAAATAAAAAAACAAACCTTAAGTACAAATTCTTGAAAACACACAATTTTTTCAACAAATTTAGGAAGAGAATAGTACTGAGAAGGAGAGGTATAGATGAAAGTGAAGTTTTGAATTTTTTTTTTTTATTTAAAAGCATTTTAGATTTAACTTGTGCATATGCGCTAGAACAAGGAATATTTTCTATTAGTTTTATTTTTTACCGGTTATTAATTTTTTGTAAATTCCAAATTATCCGTGATAAATTAAATACTTTTGGCAATGAAAAATCTTGTTTTTAAGACTAAATCGATCTAATTTTAATGTACGACTTTAGTGACTTATAATTAAAGAAAACATTACAAAAAAATCGTCGCCATGATGTTTTTATACTTTAAACTTTTATTTAATGTGTAGTTTTGATGTTTTAAAAAGAAATTTTGTTTAATAAACATTTTTCTATAGAAAATTTTCTTTTTCAAATATTTCAATAGAAAATTTTATTATCAAACATTTTTATTAAGAAAATTTTTGTGTCAAAAATTTTTCTATAGAAAATTTTTTTGTAGAAATTTTTTTTATTAAACCTGTTTCTATAAAAAATTTTGTTATCAAAAATTTTTCTATAGAAAATTTTTTTATCCCAAATGTTTCGATAGAAAATTTTTATAACAAAAATTTTTCTATGAAAAATTTTTTTATCAAAAATTTTTCTATAGAAAATTTTTTTTTATCAAAAATTTATCTATAAAAATTTTGTTATCAAAAATTTTTGCTATTAAAAATTTTTTTATAGAAAAATTTTTTTTAACCAAATTTTTTTATCAAAAATTTTCTATAGATTTTTATTTTATCAAAAATTTAATAACAAAATTTTATATAACAAATTTTTTATCAAATTTTTTTTTTCTTTGTTATCAAAAATTTTTCTATAGAAAATTTTATTGTAAAAATTTTTTGATAAAAAATTTTTCTATAGAACATTATTTTTAAAAAGTTTTTCAATAGAAATTTTTTTACCAAAAATTATTTTATCAAAAATGTTTCTACAGAAAATTGTTTTATAAAAATGTTTCTATAGAAATTTTTTTTATGAAAAATTTTTCTTAAGAAAATTTTTTTATCAAAAATTTTAGTACAGAAAATTTTTTTATCAAAAATTTTTCTATAGAAAATTTTTTTTTTTCAAAAATTTTTTTATCAAAAATTTTTCTAAAGAATTTTTTTTTGTCAAAATTAAGAAATTTTTTTTCCAAAAATGTTTCTATAAACATTTTTTTATCAAAAATTTTTCTATAGAAAATTTTTTTATCAAAACTTTTTTTATAGAAAATTTTTTTTATCAAAAATTTTTCTACAGAAAATTTTTTTTATCAAAAATTTTTGATAGAAAAATTTTTCTATAAAAAATTTTCTTTATCAAAAATTTTTCTATAGAAATTTTTTTTATCAAAAATTTTTCTATAGAAATTTTTTTAATCAAAAATTTTTCTGTAGAAATTTTTTTTATCAACAATTTCTCTATAGAAAATTTTTTTATCAAAAATTTTTCTATAGAAAATTTTTTATCAAAAATTTTTCTGTAGAAAATTTTTTGATAAAAAATTTTTCTATTGAAAATTTTTTTACAGAAAATTTTTTATTAAAAATTTTTCTATTGAAAATTTTTTTATCAAAAATTTTTCTATAGAAAATTTTTTTATCAAAAATTTTTCTATAGAACATTTTTTTATCAATTTTTTTTTATAGAAAATTTTATTGCAAAAATTTTTCTATAGAACATTTTTTTATCAAATGTTTTCTATAGAAAATTTTATTGCAAAAATTTTTCTCTAGAAATTTTTTTATCAAAATTTTTGTTTATCAAAAATGTTTCTATAGAAAAATTTTTAATTAAAAATTTTTCTATAGAAAATTTTTTTATTAAAAATGTTTTATTTAGAAAATTTGTTTTTTTAAATTTTAGTACAGACAATTTTTTTATCAAAAATTTTTCTAAAGAATTTTTTTTTCTACAGAAAATTCGTTTATCAAAAATTTTTCTAAAGAAATTTTTTTTGTCAAAAATTTTTCTATAGAATTTTTTTTTATCAAAAATATTTCTATGAAAAATTTTTTTTATCAAAAATGTTTCTATAGAAAAGTTTTTTATCAAAAATATTTCTATAGAATATTTTTTTTATCAAAAAAAAATTTTATTGCAAAAATTTTTCTGTAGAAAATTTTATTGCAAAAATTTTTCTATAGAAAATTTTGTTGCAAAAATGTTTCTATAGAAAAATTATTTTCAAAAATTTTTGTGCAGAAAATTTTTTTATCAAATCTTTTTCTGTATAAAATTTTTTGATAAAAATAATGTTCTTTTTAAAAAAAAATTTCTATAGCAAATTTTTGTTATCAAAAATTTGTTGATGAAACGTTTTTCTTTAGAACATTATTTTAAAAAAAAATTTTTCTATAAAAAATGTTTTTATCAAAAATTTTTTTTATCAAGAATTTTTCTATAGAAAATTTTTTTATCAGTAAAACATTTTAATAAAAATTTTTCTATTGAAAATTTTTTTATCAAAAATTTTTGTACAGAAAATTTTTTTATTTGGGAATTATCAAAAATTTTTCTATAGAATTTTTTTTTCAAAAATTTTTCCGTAGAAAATTTTTTTATTAAAAATTTTTCTATAGAAAATTTTTTTTATCAAAAATGTTTCTATAGAAAATTTTTTTCTCAACAATTTGTCTATAGAAAATTTTTTTATCAAAATTTTTTTTACAGAAAATTTTAAAAAATTTTCTGTAGAAAAGTTATTTATGAAAAATTTTTCTATAGAAAATTTTTGTTATCAAAAATGTTTCTATAGAATTTTTTTTTTTTAATTATTCTATAGAAAATTTTTTTTAGAAAATTTTTCTATAGAAAATTTTTTTATCACAAATTTTTCAAAAATTTTTCGATGAAATAATATTTTTATCGAAATTTTTCACAGAAAAATATTTTTTTGAAAAATTTTCTATAAGAAAATTTTTACCAAAATTTTTTTATAAAATCGGAAATATCTAAAAAATATAAAAATTAAAAATTGTTTCATATTAGAATTTATTTCTGTTTCGAAAAATATTACCAATTCTCTAACATTTATTTCATACAATGCTTACAAAAATAATGGTGCCGTGGCAACAATGTTCAAAACTATATTTCTCTCGAACCACATATTTTGTTGTTATAAATTGGATTTTGATTCTGTTTCTTGTGTATTTTGCATTTTGTTTAACAAAGCGGCATCGACCGACTCTGCTAACATCCAAATTCCAACTGAATGCTTTTAATACTTATTCTCAAGAGTTTCATTATTTATCGTGATATTTACGAAAATTACAAAAAGTCGTCGGCTTCTGGTGGTAGGGGCTGTCTACGCCTGCATATAAGTCTTACATATAAATGCATTGAGGTTTTGTAAATATTTTTGTAAATGGCGAAAGGTTATTTTCAAAATACTTATACATATTATTCATACTTACATATTATTTTTAAATCATGAACATAAATGAATTTAAAAGTTCATAAATTACATAATAATTGTTGTATATATTAAAAAATTTAAAAAAATAATCCTAATTTTTCTTTATATGAAAATATTTAAAGTTTCCTTCAATTTATCAAGTCAATTAAAGTAATTTAAGCCTTAAAAAATATCTTTAACAAACATTCATAATTTTTACAGACTTTTGCGAAAAAATTTTAAATATACGTAATTTAAATTGAAGCAAATTTAAATTCACACTTTAAAACAATAATAATTCATAAATACTACCAATACTCTGACAACAAAAAAATTTCAATCCTTTTTGTTTAATAAAATTTATATAAGGGAAAATTTATTTATATGTTATTCATGTTTGTTGAGTTGTATACTCGTATTAAATAGCAAAATATTTAACTCCAAAGTTTAATATGACTGATATTTGCAATAAACAGTTTTGTAATATTAATATGTCAAAAATATTTTTAAAACTGTCAGTTACAATTACACATACTTTAGATAATAAATCATTTTATCATAAAACGGACAAGTTGAATATTAAATGTTGATAAAGCAATTTTCATGAAATACTCTACTTAAGAGTCTTTAAGTTTAAGAGGCCACATGATGCACTGGGTGATGTTTTAAACTAAATAGATATTTTTAACTATGTTATAAGTTGTGTGTATGCTAACAAAGTTATATTACATATAATAAATTTTTTTAAAAATATTTTAGTTAAAGTTTTCAACAGGGAGTTTTTTATTAACAAGGTTTTTAGATATTTTGTAATGTAAATTTGTTTCGTTTTATTTCTAATTTAAACTACCTACTACTGTTTTAAAATCATAAATCATATTTTATAACTAATATATTTAAATATACTTTCATAAACATATTAATATACATACATACACATACATACTTCAAATTCTACACTAGTTTAAATATACATAACACATAAAGGATTTATGTAATAAGGATATATTTTCTGTCAGACAAAAATCGTATTCTTGTCTAATATGAAAATGATTTTTTAACTTCATTTCTCAATTTAAAATGATTCTAAATTTTTTTTTACTTTCTTAATTGAAAGAAAATCAAATCGATTTCAGCTTTTTGATAGAAACAATATTAGTGATCCCAAAATTATATCTTTTCCAGATAAAGGCCTATTTAAGAAACTTAA
Organism: Stomorhina lunata; assembly: GCA_933228675.1. Classification (NCBI taxonomy): domain Eukaryota; kingdom Metazoa; phylum Arthropoda; class Insecta; order Diptera; family Rhiniidae; genus Stomorhina; species Stomorhina lunata. Next base: position 150,892,833 of record OW121740.1, read on the forward strand.
AATTACTTTTTTTTGATAAAAACTTCATTGTTTCCTCTATTACAAACCTACCCAGCAAAACTTTGGTAATGGCAAGTACTCTGATAACTGGTTACCTTGTAACGACTACAACATACCATCCGAATAAATAATAAGTTATTACAGAAGTACTTATTTGTAATTAAGATGGTAATTTAAACTGAATGGCCCCGGTTCAAATCCCACCAAGGGCAACAATTTTTTTTAGTTTTTTTTTTTTTTATTAAAAGAGTCTTTTTAAATGATTTTTGAATTTTAAGAACTTAAATATTATCTTCTGTAAAAAAACTTTGTAAAACTAACTCACGTTAATGAAAAAATACCATCATGAGTCAATTGTGATTATGTAGAGGGATGTTGAATACCAAACACGATTCTAATTGGTCTTAACTTGGTAAGCCCAACTTATCTGGGTCATCCTTCATCTCAACTGTGGACACACACCTCCTCATGGTATCACCCGGGGAGCTAGTTTAACACCCATTAATATTATGAGTTAACATGTTCCGAGAGTTGTCCCATAAGATCGATAAAAATGGATTAGGATTACGGGCTAGTAACCCTCTCTTGAAAAAAAATACAATGAAGAGGATAAAATAAGAATTGAAATGTCCCACTACCTAATATTAGAGGAGGATGTCCGAAACTTCGATAGAAAGACCAAGTAGAGGAACATTTTTCAAAGCTTGGCCTATAAAATTGGAGAATATTCGCACAAGATCGAAATCCATGGAATTCTAAAATATGCTCAGACTTTGACCTTAACAGGTTGTAACATTTTAGTAAGTAAGAGTCAATCTTATTTAAAAACTTATACAAAAAAGAAGATTTAAATTGTTTAAGTTTTAAAATATTTTTTAAAAAGTTTTAAAATAATTACAAAAAATCGTATAAAAATATTTTTCCAAAAATTACAACAAAGCAAAAAAAAGCAGGGAAAAACAAAGTTATTTTCACATGATTTTGGATCTAAAAATAAAAATTGTTTATATTAATTATAAGCTGCTAAGTTTTCAACATATGAAGTAGCTCAGTGGAAGAGTCTCTGAATAGCATTCGGAGGGTCTGGGTTCGAGCCCCCATTGGATCATAAAAAAATTTTGTATTTCGTTTAAAAATATATGTTTTTAATAAAACAACAACATAAAAGTTGTTGCTGTTGTTGTTGTTGCTTTCAAATTGCTTACCCAAGTCATTACTTTTCTGCAATTGGTAAGTACTTGCCTCCAATGACATTCCCATGTTAATGTAATGACTTAAACAGCGAATGAGTAAGTAGTTCGTGTTCAATAGTTTAACTGTTTAACTCATTATTTGGTAATGAAAAGTTTTACTGGGTATATAAGAAAGTAACTCAAATTTTAGTTTTTTTATAAAAAATGATTCCAAATGTTTTTGATTTATTGGAAACTAGACCCATTTTCATTGATTCCTTCATAATACTTGAAAAAAGAAACGGCAGTCTTTTCACACAGTGACTTGAAACAAAAAAAAAAAAAAAAAACAAGTAAGAAAGTGCTATCGTCGGTCAATGCCGCCTATGCGATGCCCTTCACCACTTAGGTCAAAGGTATAAATATTTGCTAAATTTTACCATGATACATTTTCTCAAAACTAACATATTTAAGTTTTTTCCGTCATTTGGACTTTTATGCTGACCGACTATCTTGAAATTTGTCAAATTGATTACAGTTGTTACAAAAATTATATGTACAAAGAAATAAACTTGTTATCTTTAGATTTACGAGCGTTTTAGTGATTTTTGTCTCATTTAGTGCGACTTTAAAGAAGAGTTTGTATGGGAGCTATGGTCAAATGTGGACCGATTTCAATGAAATAAAATACATTGATTTTAATTTATATAGGCAGTATTTGTTTTAAATTTCATAAAAAATATTCATATTTGTGGCCAATATATCAATTCCGGGAAGTGGGACCTATGGGAGGTACCATAAATAATAGACCGATTATAAAGAATTTCAATAGCCATGGTCCCATTATCAAAAAAATTATCTGTGCAAAATTTCATTAAATTATATTTAGAATTGCTACCTGTAGTTTGATTACGAGGTTTACATGGGGGTCCAACCAGCCAGCCAGAGGGAAGGACGGACGGACATCTCTAAATCAACTTAGAAAGTGATTCTATGTTTCTCCTATAAAATTACAAGAAGTCTAGTTATGCCCTTTTAGAATTCAGGTGACTATATATATATGTCTTTTAGACTTAAGGAAAACTTGTTGAATTATTGGTTCAGTACCTTGGCTACCGAGCCTTGCTCGGAGCTTTATGATAAGCATTTCGAGGCGAATTTTTAAGTCTTCATATATTTATTTTGTAAAGTACTAACCAGTTAAAATAAATTTAGAGAAAAGACGGTACACAAATATGCAATTAATTTTGAATCATTTTATTAATTTTGTCCTATCAACACGTGATCAAATGCATAGTTTAATATGAATAGCCTGATCAAATGCACAGTCTACGATTTAATTCATTTTGAGTAGTTTTCGCTGGCGCCACCTATCGGAAATTATTCATGCCAACTGAGAAACCTTCGTCAAATCATGCACAACAACTTTGCTTAAGATTATAGTATGATCGAATTAACGGTTTACGATTTAATTCATTTTGAGTAATTTAAGTGGCTCCACCTATCGGATAGCGATACCAACTTAAAAACTTTCGTCATCTCATGCGCAATAACTTTAGCTTAAGATCATTGTATAAGCATAACATGGTTAAATGCATAGTTTCTATCATCTCTCTTCAAAATTATTTTGAAGTATATTTTTAAAAATATTTTTGAAGTTTGATATTTGAAAACAAATGAAAGAAAAACGTTGCCACAATAAGAAAAAAGGTACATAATACATTGGGTCTAATTATCAAAAATGTGTAATTTTAAAGTTAATCAAATAATGAAGACATTTAATATTAAAGAAATATAGTTGAAACAAATTGTATGATTCTTTATCAAACTTTTAAGCAAATATTCAAATATTTTTTTATGCATAAAGACAAATATATTTACATAAATTTTGTCATCATACCATTTCAGAAAAGTGGGATTGTCGACAAAAATAAGGTAGCACAAACTTTCACTATCCTAACAAACGTCAGAAAGTTATCATGGCGACAAAAAGAGAGAATGGAACAACCTTCAGTTTTATTAAATCATGGTTTCTATAAAGGACAGACAGAAAAACATTAATTTGTTTTTAAGTTATAACATACTAATTTTCCCTTTTATCCCCTAATTCCTAAAAAGTTACATATGCATATTTGGTATTTGGTATCAATTCGGTACTTTTTATAAAAATGCAATTAACGTATTCTTCCTATTTATATTACTTCATGAGGTGTTAAGTTATCATTTAATCCCTTTTTTACCAATTTTGACCCATAAAATCAAAAAAGTACCAAGTACGTGTTTAATATTTTTCTCACATTTATTGACTGCATTACAAAATTCTTTTCAGTATTGTTTGGTTCAAAAGATAAAAGTGACTTAAAAATGGTACCAAAAAAACTATTTTCACCCATTTTTATCCCTTTTCGGGCATAGATTGAAAAAAGTACCAAACACAGCTATTCAAAATATAATTTAAATTTTGTTTCTATGCCTATTACTTAAGTAGATATAGCAATTTCGTCTTTTCACTTTTTATCCGTTTTAACCCTCTTAGAGGCAATGGTTTTAAAAGTCCCTTCTTACTGGACCTACACATCACAAAAGGTACCCACTGTCCAAATTTTATCAAAATCGTTAGAGCCGTTTTCCTGATAGCCATTCTATATATATACAAACAATTATTGCTCGTTTAAGAATATAAGATATTTGACCTTAGTAGTGAAGGGTATTATATAGACGGGCTTTGCCGACTAAAGCTTTTCTTACTTGTTGTTCTTCCCTTTCATCTATTGGTGAAATGTATACAAATAAGGTGTTTATTAAATGCCATACAAAAATTTAAGTTTTTGTAAACTAGTGTTATTCTTTTTAGTATTTGCTTAAGATCTAACAAATGTTTTAAAAAAAATTAAATTTTAGACCATATTAAATTATTTGACGTTGTTGTACAAGACTAAATGATTTGAGATCTGATGGCTTGTACTAACTAACTCGCCTGCAACAAAATGCAAAATTATGAAAAAAACTTAAACCCTAAATAAAAAACCTTCTGTACAAAAAACGTCTGCAAAATTTAAACAATTTTTTAGTAATACTAAAATTCTTCTAAAAAAAAAATCTAAAACAAAAAAGTACATGCATAAGCATGCATATTCTGGTGTAAAAATATTTTTAAAAGTATTTATTTTCTAAAATATCAAACTGAATATTAAATATCTCAGTAGTAAATACAAATATATAGTGTTTTAAGGGGGACTTTACACTACATGGAACCAGTTTTAATTAAATATTTTACATACATGGAATAAAAACATATAGTCTAAGGGACCTTCAGTAAACAATAGCCAATAACCGATAAAGTACAAAAATTTTTTTAAGAAATACAAAGTAGAGGAATTATTGGAAATATGAAAGGTAATTTCATGTAGAGAAAATTCTAATTTAAAGTGGACGATCGATGCTATTTGAAAAGACTGCTGCAACTTCCCTAAGTCCACTTTCAAGAACTTTTTCATTTGCCTTCGACTATTTGTCATCTCAAATCAGTTCATATATTCCATGTACAATATATTTTTGCATAAAAAGTAAAGAAGAACATTTTTTTATTTACATTTAAAAAATATATTTATAAAATATGCACAACTATACTCATTCGTGCATAGTTTATTATATTTACTACGACTACAACAAATAGTCAAAAAGAATGAAAAAAAATATCTAAAACAAAATATTCATAAACTTGCACCAATATTAGGAAGGGGTTCTTTGTAACAAAAAATGCAAAATTTTTTATAGACAAATTTTCAGTTTAAAATTTTTATAGACAAATTTTCAGTGAAAAATTTGTATAGAAAATTTTTAATGAAAAATTTTTGTAGAAAAATTTTCAGTGAAAAATTTTTATAGAAAAATTTTCAATGAAAAATTTTTGTAGAAAAACTTTCAGTGAAAAATTTTTATAGAAAAATTTTTTGTGAAAAATGTACATAAAAAAATTTTCAGTGAAAAATTTTTATAGAAAAATTTTCAATGAAAAAATTTTGTAGAAAAATTTGTAGTAAAAAATTTTTATAGAAAAATTTTCATTGAAAAATTTTTATAGAAAAATTTTCGGTGAAAAATTGTTATAGAAAAATTTTCGGTGGAAAATTTTTATAGAAAAATTTTCAGTGAAAATTTTTTACAGAAAAATTTTCAGTGAAAATTTTTTTGCAGAAAAATTTCTAGTGAAAATTTTTTACAGAAAAATTTTCAGTGAAAAATTTCTAGTAAAAAATTTTTATAGAAAAATTTTCAGTAAAAAATTTTTATAGCAACATTTTCAGTGAAAAATTTTTATATAAAATTTTTTTATATAAAACTTTTGTAGAAAAATTTTCAGTGAAAAATTTTTATAGAAAAATTTTTATAGAAAAATTTTTAGTGAAAAATTTTCAATGAAAAATTTTTATAGAAAAATTTTCGATGAAAAATTTTTATAGACAAATTTTAATTAAACAAATTTTAAAACAATTTTCAGTGAAAACTATTTATAGAAAAATTTTCAGTGAAAAGTATTTATAGAAAAATTTTCTGTGAAAAATTTATATAAAAAAATTTTCATCGAAAAATTTTTATAGAAAAATTTTGAGTGAAAATTTTTTATAGAAAGATTTTCAGTGAAAATTTTTTTTAGGCAAATTTTTATAGAAAAATTTGCAAGAAAAATTTTTATAAAAAAATTTTCCGTGAAAAATTTTTATAGAAAGATTTTTAGTAAAAAATTTTTATAGAAAAATTTTCAGAAACAAATTTTCATAGAAAAATTTTCAGAAACAAATTTTTATAGAAAAATTTTCAGTGAAAATTTTTATAGAAAAAATTTCAGTCAAAATTTTTATAGAAAAATTTTCAGTTTAAAATTTTTATAGAAACATTTTCAGTGAAAAATTTTTAGTGAAAAATTTTTATAGAAAAGTTTTCAGGGAAAATTTTGTAGAAAAGTTTTCAGTGAAATATTTTAATAGAAAAATTTTCAGGGAAAAATTTTTATAGGAAAATTTTCAGTGAAAATTTTTTATATAAAATTTTCCGTGAAAAATTTTTATAGAAAATTTTCAGTGAAAAATTTTTATAGAAAATTTTCAGTGAAAAATTTTTATAAAAAATTTTCAATGAAAAATTTTTATAGAAAAAGGTTTGTAAAAAAATTTTTATACAAAAATTTTTAATGAAAAATTTTATAGAAAAATTTTTAGTGAAAAATTTTTATAGAAAAATTTTCAGTGAAAAATTTTTATAGAAAAATTTTCAGTGAAAAATGCTTATAGAAAAATTTTCAATGAAAAATTTTTATAGAAAAATTTTCAGAAAAAAATTTTTTATAGAAAAATTTTTGGTGAAAAATTTTTGTAGAAAAATTTTTGTAGAAAAAATTTTTATAGAAAAATTTTCAGTGAGAAATTTTATAAAAAAAAATTTCAACGGAAAATTTTTGTAGAAAAAATTTTCCCTGAAAATTTTTATAGAAAAACTTCTTAAGAGCATTTGTTTTGCAAATTTTTTTAATACCTTTTTTGTTAAGGTACTAACTAAGTGCATTAAACACAGTTCAAATTTAAATTAATAACTCAACCCACCCTAATGGATATGCAACATTCTAGCTACGAACATCCACTCATACTTTACACTAAAACAAAGTCATCTTATCTCATTCATGAATAATGAACAACTTTGAAAAAATTTTTGTTTTTATTTTTTTTTTATAAATGCATGACTGGAATTTTTCCGAGAGTTTTATTTTTTCCCCATATTTTTATAGTTTCTCAGCTGTTGGTGTTGGGTGTAGGTTTTGTGTTAGTTACACGATTGTCTTGACGCAAAAATATCATAAAAACATATGCGTTTAGTGCAGGAGTAAAGGATGTTTTTTTACATAACAAAAAATGTTGTTGCTGTTGTTAACGTTGTTGTAGTTGTTGTTGATTTTTTGAACAACACTATTAGTGGAATAACAAATGTTTCACAGTTTTCCGTGAAACATGTTGCATACTTGATGATCGCGTTACTTTACTCTCGATAGTCGTGCGTTTTTTGAAATTTGTTTTGAAATATGCATAAAGTAGAAGTTGGTTGGTTTGATGTTGGATACGGGATATTTGTGTTGTCCTTTGCTAGAGGAGTTAGTTGTTAGAGTATGGCAATGAATTTCTTATGCACAATAATTTGCATGAATTTTAAATTTTGTGCATTTGAGATTTAAACAAAATTCATATTGCTAAGAAAATACAAATATCTATTTTTGAGTAACTTTTACTTCATACAAAATGTTCGAATGAAAAACCGTAAACGATAGTCAAGAACCTAAAAGAATGTTTTAAAGCCTTGACCACCAAAAAATCATTTAAAAATATAAGTAAAAATAAGAAGTTTAGTATAAACTCTATATCTGACCCCTTCCCAAACTTTTTCAATTTAACAAATTTTAATAAATTGCCTCAATTTGTTTAATTAAAATTTTAAATAATTTAATAACAATTTGCTAAAACATGACAAATACTTCTATATTTAAGTTAAAAACAAAATGATGAATTGTTTTCTTAAGACTTGACAAATAATAACATAGATCTACTTAATTTGAAGTTTTCCAAGGGTAACAAGAAAACTTGAGTTGGGAAAAAGCCCTAAGAGTAATTACAATTTATCCCTTTTTCTGTAAATGGCAATTGATTGTTTTAATTTATTTTAGACCCACTTCATTCTTTTTGTTTTAAATTAAAGCCATCAAAAGTTAAACTGTAATGTCGGTATTTAAATATTCATAGATTCATTATAGTTAAATAAAAATTAAATTTATTTTAAATAATTTATTTGGATTTGTTTAGGTTTGCCACAAATAGGAAAACCAAAAAAAAATTTTATAGAAAAATTTGTAAAGACAAATTTTTATAGCAAAATTTGTATAGAAAAATTTTTATAGAAAAATTTATATAGACAAATTTGTATAGGAAAATTCTATTAGAAAAATTATAGACAAATTTTTATAGAAAAATTTACATAGACAAATTTTTATAGAAAAATTTGTATAGACAAATTTTTTAGACAAATTTTTATAGAAAAATTTGTAGAGACAAATTTTTATAGAAAAATTTGTATAGACAAATTTTTACAGAAAAATTTTCATAGACAAATTTTTACAGAAAAATTTTCATAGACAAATTTTTATATAAAAATCTTCATAGACAAATTTTTATATAAAAATCTTCATAGACAAATTTTCATAGACAAATTTTTATATAAAAATCTTCATAGACAAATTTTCATAGACATATTTTTACAAAAAAATTTTTATAAAAAAACTTTCGTAGAAAAATGTTCATAGAAAATTTTTTAAAAAAAGCTTTGACAGACAAATTTTTATACCAAAATTTCATAGACAAATTTTTATAGAAAAAATTTCATAAGAAAAATATTTATAAAAAAATTTTTATTCAAAAATTTTCATAGCCAAATTTTTATAGAATAATCTTCATAGACAAATTTCTAAGGAAAAAATTTCATAGACAAATTTTTAAAGAAATATGTTCGTAGGAAAATTTTCAAAGAAAAATTTTTATTGAAAAATTTTCTTAGACAAATATTCATAAACAAAGTTTTTTGGAAAAATTTTCATTGACAAATTTTTATAGAAAGATTTTCATACAAAAATTTTAATAGAAAAATTTTCATACAAAAATTTTTTAAGAAAATTTTTCGTACAAAAATTTTTATAGAAAAATTTTTATAAAAAAATTTTTACAAACAAATTTTTGAACAAAAATTTTTATAGAAGAATTTTCATACAAAAATTTAATAGAAAAATTTCATTGACTAATTTTTATAGAAAAATTTTCGTACAAAAATTTTTGTAGAATAATTTACATACAAACATTTTTATTGAAAAATTTTCATACAAAACTTTTTATAGAAAAATTGTCATCAACAAATTTTAATAGAAAAAATTTCATACCCAAATTTTTATGGAAAAATTTTCATACAAAAATTTTTATAGAAAAATTTTCATACAAAAATTTTTATAGAAATATTTTCATACAAAAATTTTTAGAAAAATTTTCATAAACAAATTTTTATAGAAAAATTTTCATGACAGACAATCATCGTTGACAAATTTTTTTAGAAATATTTTTATTGAAAAATTTTAAAAACAAATTTTTAAGGAAAAAAAATTATAGACAAATTTTTATAGGAAAATTGTCATAGACAAATTTTTAAAGAAAATTGTTTATAGACTAATTTTTAAAGGAAAATTTATAGAAAAATTTTCATTGACAAGTTATTGTTCAAACATTTTCAGAGACAAATTAAAAAAAAAAATATATGAACAAATTTTTTTAGAAAAATTTTCATCAACAAATTTTTGTAGAAAAAATTTTATAGTCAAATTTTTATAGATTTATTTTCGTAGACAAGTTTTTTTTTTTTAAATTATCATAGACAAACTTTTATAGAAAAATTTCACAGCCAAATTTTTATAATTTTCATGGACAAATTTTTATAGAAAAAATTTCAAGCAAAAAATTTTATAGAAAAATTTTCATACAAAAATTTGTATAGAAAAATTTTCATACAAAATTTTTTATACAAAAATTTTCATACAAAAATTTGTATAAAAAATTTTTATTCAAAAATTTTTATATAAAAATTTTCATACAAAAATTTTTATGGAAGAATTTTCATAGACAAATTTTTTTTTGGAAAAATTTTGATAGAAAAATTTTCATTAACAAATTTTTAAAGAATAATTTTATAGAGAAATTTTTATAGATAAGGTTTTAAAGAAAAACCTTCACATGCAATTTTTGTAGGCAAATTTTTATAGAAAGATTTCTATAGACAAATTTTTATAGACAAATTTTCATAGACAAATTTTTATCGATAAATTGTGATAGAAAATTTTCATTGAAAAATTCTGATAGAGAAATTTTTAAAGAAAAATTTGCATAGACAAATTTTTATAGAAAAATGTTAATCGGCAAATTTTTGTAGAAATATTTTTAATAGACAAATATTTTATAGGAAATTTTCTTTATAGTCAAATATTTATAGAAAATTATAGACAAATACTTAGTTCTGGAAAAAAATTTTATCTGGAACAATCTTTTTAGACATATACAATGGTTTAATTAATTTTAGTGCAAAAATCTACATATCAGTCTATACATTTTTTTATGTCAACTGCTACTTATAACAGTTTGAACCACTAACTGATTTCCTAAGCTATCACCACAATTTTTATCTAACATACAAAGCAATGTAAATAATTTGCTTATATAAAACTAACAAACCTCACTTCTTTTAAAATCCATTATAACCATAAATTAAAAATAAATGAACATCTGTCAAAAGTGGGAGGTGGTTGCTAGCACAAACACTTAACGACAGTACCATTCACAGCAGAAGAACAGTGGCTATTTCAAAAAAAGAATGGCAACGACCTAACACTTTCACTAGATATTTCTTTCATTTCTTTTGGAATGAAACTTTAAGAAAAAATAAAAAATTTACAATAAAAAAGAAATCCTCAATTCTTAAGTGACTTGATTAATGAAAGGCAAAATAAATAAATTGCCATTTAGTTGGCCTTTTTGATGTTTTTTCAATGGGGGTCCATCCTTTCTTTGCTGTTATTTTTTTAACCTTTTTTTCTTAACATTTCACATAATATTCAATCTTTGGTTTTGTTGTCTTTTAAAATTAACTTTAAACAAAAAGTTTCTGAAAAAAAAAATGTTTTCTTTGCGCCCCAGTCAAAATAATTTAAAAAATAAATGAAATTTTTACAAATAAAAAATTTTGCGTTTTTGGGTGATTTCAACCCCGTGAAAGATTTGGAAAAGAAATATATATTACGATGGTTAAAAGTATGTTAAATAGCCGTGAGAAGTATTTAAAATTCATATTAGAAGGAAGATGTACATTCCTTTAAGTTACCCCCCATTAATTATCTTTCAATTTGTTAAACCCCGTTCATTCATTAAAGCTCGTTTTTGCCATTTGCCTCTCCACTTCCTTCAAATCTTTTTACGCGTGAAAAAAGAAACACAAGAATTTTTTACACAAATATACATACATTTGTGTAAAAAAAAGAAAATGTTTTTGAATTTTTAATAATATTTACAAAGAATCCTAGAAAAACATTTAAGTTTGTGCGTTTTTCTTTGATTTTCCCTTTATTCGCCATTCCCCTCCTCATAATGATAAATGGGTTCGAATTGGAATCGTATTCTTTTTGCTGGCATCTGTTGAGAATGAAACAATTAATGATGCATGCTGTTTGTTTAGTTATGCCCTTTTAACTTTTCTACTTTTTTTAATTAACTGAAATTTATTTGGCATGGAATTATTTTGTAAATATATTAATAAACACTCAACATTTGAGATTTCCAAGGAAAAGAGTGAAAATTGCAAGGGATATTTTATATTGCATAGTCTTCCTATCGTCAAATTTTCCAAATAAAAGTCCACTTACGTTATCATATCGACAAAATTTTCATTCCATCGTAAAATTTTCTAAAGGAAAGCCTTCCTATCGTCAACTCTTCTTAAGAAAAGTCTTCCTATCGTCAACTTTTCTTAAGAAAAGTCTTCCTATCGTCTACTTTTCTTAAGAAAAGACTTCCTATTGTCAACTTTTCTTAAGAAAAGTCTTCCTATCGTCAACTTTTCTTAACAAAAGTTTTCCTATCGTCAACTTTTTTATAGAAACGTCTTCCTATCGTCAACTTTTCCATAAAAACGTCTTCCTATCGTCAACTTTTCCATAGAAACGTCTTCTTATCTTCAACTTTTCTATAGATAAGTCTTCCTATCGTCAACTTTTCTATAGAAAAGTCTTCCTGTCGTCAACTTTTCTATAGAAAAGTCTTCCTGTCGTCAACTTTTCTATAGAAAAGTCTTCCTGTCGTCAACTTTTCTATAGAAAAGTCTTCCTGTCGTCAACTTTTCTATCGAAAAGTCTTCCTGTCGCCAACTTTTCTATCGAAAAGTCTTCCTGTCGTCAACTTTTCTATAGAAAAGTCTTCCTGTCGTCAACTTTTCTATAGAAAAGTCTTCCTGTCGTCAACTTTTCTATAGAAAAGTCTTCCTGTCGTCAACTTTTCTATAGAAAAGTCTTCCTGTCGTCAACTTTTCTATAGAAAAGTCTTCCTGTCGTCAACTTTTCTATAGAAAAGTCTTCCTATCGTCAACTTTTCTAAAGAAAAGTCTTCCTATCGTCAACTTTTCTAAAGAAAAGTCTTCTTATCGTCAACTTTTCTATAGAAAAGTCTTCCTTTCGTCAACTTTTCTATAGAAAAGTCTTCCTATCGTCAACTTTTCTATAGAAAAGTCTTCCTTTCGTCAACTTTTCTATAGAAAAGTCTTCCTATCGTCAACTTTTCTATAGAAAAGTCTACCTGTCGTCAACTTTTCTATAGAAAAGTCTTCCTATCGTCAACTTTTCTATAGAAAAGTCTTCCTATCGTCAACTTTTCTATAGAAAAGTCTTCCTATCGTCAACTTTTCTATAGAAAAGTCTTCCTATCGTCAACTTTTCTATAGAAAAGTCTTCCTATCGTCAACTTTTCTATGGAAAAGTCTTCCTATCGTCAACTTTTCTATAGAAAAGTCTTCCTATCGTCAACTTTTCTATAGAAAAGTCTTCCTATCGTCAACTTTTCTATAGAAAAGTCTTCCTATCGTCAACTTTTCTATAGAAAAGTCTTCCTATCGTCAACTTTTCTATAGAAAAGTCTTCCTATCGTCAACTTTTCTATAGAAAAGTCTTCCTATCGTCAACTTTTCTATAGAAAAGCCTTCCTATCGTCAACTTTTCTATAGAAAAGTCTTCCTATCGTCAACTTTTCTATAGAAAAGTCTTCCTATCGTCAACTTTTCTATAGAAAAGTCTTCCTATCGTCAACTTTTCTAAAGAAAAGTCTTCCTATCGTCAACTTTTCTAAAGAAAAGTCTTCCTATCGTCAACTTTTCTATGGAAAAGTCTTCCTATCGTCAACTTTTCTATAGAAAAATCTTCCTATCGTCAACTTTTCTATAGAAAAGTCTTCCTTTCGTCAACTTTTCTATAGAAAAGTCTTCCTATCGTCAACTTTTCTATAGAAAAGTCTTCCTATCGTCAACTTTTCTATAGAAAAGTCTTCCTATCGTCAACTTTTCTATAGAAAAGTCTTCCTATCGTCAACTTTTCTATAGAAAAGTCTTCTTATCGTCAATATTTCTATAGAAAAGTCTTCCTATCGTCAACTTTTCTATAGAATAGTCTTCCTATCGTCAACTTTTCTATAGAAAAGTCTTCCTATCCTCAACTTTTCTATAGAAAAGTCTTCTTATCGTCAACTTTTCTTTAGAAAAGTCTTCCTATCGTCAACTTTTCTATAGAAAAGTCTTCCTATCGTCAACTTTTCTATAGAAAAGCCTTCCTACCATCAACTTTTCTATAGAAAAGCCTTCCTACCATCAACTTTTCTATAGAAAAGTCTTCCTATCGTCAACTTTTCTATAGAAAAGTCTTCCTACCGTCAACTTTTCTATAGAAAAGTCTTCCTACCGTCAACTTTTCTATAGAAAAGTCTTCCTACCGTCAACTTTTCTATAAAAAAGTCTTCCTGTCGTCAACTTTTCTATAGAAAAGTCATCCTGTCGTCAACTTTTCTATAGAAAAGTCTTCCTACCGTCAACTTTTCTATAGAAAAGTCTTCCTACCGTCAACTTTTCTATAGAAAAGTCTTCCTACCGTCAACTTTTCTATAGAAAAGTCTTCCTACCGTCAACTTTTCTATAAAAAAGTCTTCCTGTCGTCAACTTTTTTATAGAAAAGTCTTCCTGTCGTCACCTTTTCTATAGAAAAGTCTTCCTGTCGTCAACTTTTCTATAGAAAAGTCTTCCTGTCGTCAACTTTTCTATAGAAAAGTCTTCCTGTCGTCAACTTTTCTATAGAAAAGTCTTCCTGTCGTCAACTTTTCTATAGAAAAGTCTTCCTGTCGTCAACTTTTCTATAGAAAAGTCTTCCTGTCGTAAACTTTTCTATAGAAAAGTCTTCCTGTCGTCAACTTTTCTATAGAAAAGTCTTCCTGTCGTCAACTTTTCTATAGAAAAGTCTTCCTGTCGTCAACTTTTCTATAGAAAAGTCTTCCTGTCGTCAACTTTTCTATAGAAAAGTCTTCCTGTCGTCAACTTTTCTATAGAAAAGTCTTCCTGTCGTCAACTTTTCTATAGAAAAGTCTTCCTGTCGTCAACTTTTCTATAGAAAAGTCTTCCTGTCGTCAACTTTTCTATAGAAAAGTCTTCCTGTCGTCAACTTTTCTATATAAAAGTCTTCCTGTCGTCAACTTTTCTATAGAAAAGTCTTCCTGTCGTCAACTTTTCTATAGAAAAGTCTTACTGTCGTCAACTTTTCTATAGAAAAGTCTTCCTGTCGTCAACTTTTCTATAGAAAAGTCTTCCTGTCGTCAACTTTTCTATAGAAAAGTCTTCCTGTCGTCAACTTTTCTATAGAAAAGTCTTCCTGTCGTCAACTTTTCTATAGAAAAGTCTTCCTGTCGTCAACTTTTCTATAGAAAAGTCTTCCTGTCGTCAACTTTTCTATAGAAAAGTCTTCCTGTCGTCAACTTTTCTATAGAAAAGTCTTCCTGTCGTCAACTTTTCTATAGAAAAGTCTTCCTGTCGTCAACTTTTCTATAGAAAAGTCTTCCTGTCGTCAACTTTTCTATAGAAAAGTCTTCCTGTCGTAAACTTTTCTATAGAAAAGTCTTCCTGTCGTCAACTTTTCTATAGAAAAGTCTTCCTATCGTCAACCTTTTTATAGAAAAGTCTTCCTTTCGTCAACTTTTCTATAGAAAAGTCTTCCTATCGTCAACTTTTCTATAGAAAAGTCTTCCTATCGTCAACTTTTCTATAGAAATATTTCCTTGAAGTCAACTTTTCTATAGAAATGTCTCCCTTTCGGTTACTTTTATATAGAAATGTCTCTCAATCGTCAACTTTTTTGTGGAAATATTTTCCTATCATTAAATTTTCTATAGAAATATCAGGAAATGTCTTTCTGTCGTCAAACCGAGATAGTGGCAAAAGTGGTCTTAAAGCTTTTCTTAATAAACTTTATCAGTAGCTTTATACGTACATTTATATTTATTAATAAATGTATGTCTCTTCCGAAATGTATGTCATGAACCCTTTAAGTGTTGAATGGATATTTTTAAGCTTAGCCCCTTCAAATGGAGGTTGTGTACATATAACGATACAAAACAGGACAACAAGAGCCAAAAAATGTGACTGTGAAATTTCAACCTTGAGTGTCTAATATTTTCTGCTTGACATTTGTGCCACTTTTGCAACTGGATAAAAAAAGAAGAATGATGCACTTTATTTCCATGTGCAGTTTATTCTTTAAAACACTTAAATGTATATAAGTAAGCTACTGCTCATTTTGTGAAAAATAAGAAAGATTACATAACATTATGATTAAGATCGACTATATGATACCCTGCACGCTTGTGTATAATAAGTATCCATTTATGCCAAAGTCAATTTATCATTAAAAAATTATGCATATAAATTAATACTTAGTAAAAAAAATATATATATGTTAAAAACTGAACACCTCTACTACTTGCTGAAAGGCTTATGCAGAAATCCTTAAGTAGAAGTATGTCCTTTACCCTGATATATCAATTTGCATACATACACTTGCACTTGGCTCTTGGGCTTGTTTCCTCTCTATATATACAATACTTTTATTTATTTATGAAGAACCACTTCTACGAAGTATTCTTAAGGCAAATATACAAAAAATATGAAACACGACAAAACCAACAAGTTGAGAAAAAACAATACAACAACCCACACTCATACAGATGCATAAATAAGTGGCGAAATCCTTAGGACATTGTGTGTTAAATAGCTAAAGACACACAACGGAAATAGGAAGCACAGCCAAGAATTTTGGAAAGACATTTATATATACTTAAGGGGTTTCTGGCGAAAATTATGGAAAATTGCGATATGCTTCTGTTAATGCTTTTTAGCTTTTTCACAATTTAAAATTTTTGCTAAGATATTTGTGGACAAAGTTTTAAACAACATTTGAACACTTACTTTAAAGACTAAAATATCGCATTTCTACTGAAAAGTGCTCACCTTTAGAATTTTTCAATCGAATTTTTCTAAAGAAAAATTTTCGGCTTATAAGTTTTTTAAAAATAAATATTTTTTTTTGCATAGCATGTAAAGTTCAAATTTTTCCTCATAAAGTTTGTCTCCTTTTAAGAATCTCCTTAAAATGTTACTTTCGAAATATTGTTATCGTTCACGATTTTTTAACAGAAAATTTCTCGCTTTTTCAGCATTTTTCTACAGAAAAATTTTTGTCTTTTTGAATAATTCTATAGAAAATTTTTGCCTTTTAAAAATTTTTCTATAAAAAATTGTCGCCTTTTTAGAACCTTTCTATGGAAAATTTTTGACTTCTTAGAATCTTTTTATAGAAACATTTTTTTTTTTAGAATATCTCTTTAGCAAAATTTTTGATGTTTCTATAAAAAAAATTTTTGCATTCCTAGAATTTTTCAACTAAAAAAATATTGCCTGTTTGCTTTTTAGAATTTTTCAATGGAAAAATTGTCGTCCTTTTAGAATTTTACTATAGAAAAATTTTTGCCTGTTTAAAATTTTTCTATAGAAAAATGTTTGTTTTTTTTTAAGTTTTTTATAGAAAAATTTTTGTTTATTTAGAATTTCTGTATAGAAAAATTTTTGGTTTTTAGAAATTTTCTATTAAAAAATTCTTGCCTTTTTGGAATTTTTCTATAGAAGAATTTTTGGCCTTTTTAGAATTTTTCTGTAAAATATTTTTGCCTTTTTAGAATTTTTCTATACAACATTTTTTGCCTTTTTAGAATTTTTATATGGAACAAATTTTTGACTTTCTAAAAAATTTTTGCATTTTTAGATTTTTTCTATAGAAAATTTTTTGACGTTTTACAATTTGTTTAAAGAAAAATGTTTGCCTTTTTAGAGTCTTTCGATAGAAACATTTTTGAATTTTAAGAATTTTTCTAAAGAAAAATTTTAGCTTTTTTGGAACTTTACTATAGAAAAATTTCTGGATTTTGAGAATTTTTTTTTTGTCTTTTTAAAATATTTCTATAGAAAAATTGTTCTATTTTTAGAATTTTTTTGAAGAACAACTTTAGCTTTTTTAGAATTTTTCTTTAAAAAATTCTCGTCTTTTTAGAACTTTTCTATAGAAAAAAATCTTTGCCTTTTTAGTATTTTTCGGTAGAAACATTTTTGGCATTTTTGAATTTTGCTATAGAAAAATTTTTGCCTTCTTAGAATTTTTCTATAGAAACATTTTTTTAAAATTATTCTATAAAAAAATTCTCCCTGTTTTAAAATTTTTCTATAGAAAAATTCTTCCCGTTTTAGAATTTTTCTACAGAAAAATTCTCGCCTTTTTAGAATTTTTCTATAGAAAAATTCTCGCCTTTTTAGAATTTTTCTATAGAAAAATTCTCGCCTTTTTAGAATTTTTCTATAGAAAAATTCTCGCCTTTTTAGAATTTTTCTATAGAAAAATTCTCGCCTTTTTAGAATTTTTCTATAGAAAAATTCTAAAATTTTAAGAATTTTTCTATAGAAAAATTTTCGCCTTTTTAGAATTTTTCTATAGAAAAATTCTCGCCTTTTTAGAATTTTTCTATAGAAAAATTCTCGGCTTTTTAGAATTTTTCTATAGAAAAATTCTCGCCTTTTTAGAATTTTTCTATAGAAAAATTCTCGCCTTTTTAGAATTTTTCTATAGAAAAATTCTCGCATTTTTAGAATTTTTCTATAGAAAAATTCTCGCCTTTTTAGAATTTTTCTATAGAAAAATTCTCGCCTTTTTAGAATTTTTCTATAGAAAAATTCTCGCCTTTTTAGAATTTTTCTATAGAAAAATTCTCGAATTTTTAGAATTTTTCTATAGAAAAATTCTCGCCTTTTTAGAATTTTTCTATAGAAAAATTCTCGCCTTTTTAGAATTTTTCTATAGAAAAATTCTCGCCTTTTTAGAATTTTTCTATAGAAAAATTCTCGCATTTTTAGAATTTTTCTATAGAAAAATTCTCGCCTTTTTAGAATTTTTTTTTATAGAAAAATTCTCGCCTTTTTAGAATTTTTTTTATAGAAAAATTATCGCCTTTTTTTCTTTTAAAATTTTTTACCTATTTTTTTTCTATAGAAAAATTGTAGAGTTTTTCTGTAAAAAAAACTTGCCACCTTCTTAGAATTTTTCTTTAGGCAAAATTTTGCTTTTTAAATTTATGTTTTGTAGAAAATTTTTTGATTTCTAGGATTTTTTGTATAAAAACCAAGAATTTTTCTATTGAAAAATTTTTCCCATTTTAGAATTTTTCTATTTTCCCTTTTTAGACTTTTTCTTTAGAAAAATGTTTGCCTTTTTAGAAATTTCCTATAGAAATATTGTCGACATTTTAGTACTTTTCGATAGAAAACTTTTTGCTTTTTAGAATTTTTCTATTGAAAAAATTTTTGACTTTTTAAAATTTTTCTTAACGAAAATTTTTGTTTTTTTAGAATTCGTCTATGGAAAATTTTTGAACTTTGTCGAATTTTTCTAAAGAAAAATTTTCATTTTAAATTTTAGTTTTCATAAAAAATTTATGTTTTCAAAATATTAAGTGAAAACATAAAAAACATAAAAAATAACTAAAAATGTTATTTTTTAGTAAAAATTTTAATTTTTCTTAAAAATTAAAATTTTTACTAAAAATTTTAATTTTCACTTAAAACTTAAATTTTCTCTAAAAACTCAAGTTTTCCCAAAAATTAAAATTTTGACTTAAAATTACAATTTTTACGAAAAATTTAAATTTTCACTTAAAAATTAAATTTTCACTTAAAAATTAAATTTTCACTTAATTAAATTTTCACAAAATTTGGATTTTCACTAAAAATGGAAATTCTCACCAAAAATTTAAATTTTCACTAAAAATTTAAATTTTTACTAAAAATTTAAATTTTTACTTAAAATTTAAATTTTTACTAAAAATTTAAATTTTTAGTATAAATTTAAATTTTTAGTGAAAAATTTAGTTTCACTAAAAAATTGAAATTTTTACAAAAAATTGAAGTTCTCACCAAAAATTTTAATTTTCATTAAAAATTTTAATTTTCGCTAAAAACTCAAATTTTTACTAAAAACTTAAATTTTCATTGAACAAGTTTTTATTTAAAATTCAAAGTGAAGTTTAACTTAAATTTGTCTATAATAAAATTTGTTTGATATAGATTTTTGGTTTATTAATATCTCTTCTGTTTTTGTGTTCATAATAAGGATTAATATTGAAAACAACATAAATTTTAAATTTTATAATTAAGCTGCTTCCAGAAATAATTAAAATCATTACTCGTGTTTCGAAAGTCAAAATGTGATTTATTAAAAGTTTTATATTAAAATTAAGTAAACGTCCATATAAATTTTGACAATGCCAACCCAAACTTAAATGTTTATGAATTTCAATGGAAAATGCGAAAATGTGAAAATACGTGAGTATTTAGATCAAACATTCATTTAACACGACCATATTATATTGCTTCAACAATCAACTGAAATCATAATTTATTGAATAATCGAAATTTTGCCATACAAAATCGTAGAGCTAACAAAATAAAATAATCGAACAATGAAAAATCGTATGAATAAAAAAGTCATTTGATGGAGAATGACATCCAATGTTGAAGGAATGAAAGCGAACTAGTGAACAAATAAAACATTTGCCAGCATATGTCACCAGCAGCCGCATTTACTTGATGTCAGTCAGCAAAATTATTATGATATATATTTCTTTTATTTTATTATTATTATTTGCCATAAACTTGACCTCAATTATTTGTGGTCATGAAATCAGATTATGACATTATTATGACTCGTTTTTGCTTTTTTCGGCTTTTCTTTTGCTTTTTGTCTGTAAGTGTTAAAGCGTGACATTTAGCATTAAATTTGAGTAAAGGACGACAGCATTGACTTAACAACTGATGTCGAGCTATTTCGGATGTAAAGCATCAGCAGTTTCTAGATTTATTTATGATTTACGAGTGTGAAACAAACAAAAATATATATTCATGAAATTCATAAACTATTAAAGAGCCATTTCTGCCATTCTGGCCATTTTGCGGTTAATAAAAAATTTTTTAAGAGTTTCTTAAATTCCTATTTATTATTCTTAAATCAGCCAAGAAGTAAAAGTAGAGCTAGAGGTGGCTTCAATATTTTATTGCTATTTTTCTTATTTATATAAATATTTTTATTGGAGGAAGCTTGTTATGAGGCAAATGCAATTTTCCACACGAATGACAATCATTTGATTTTGGTAAAGATGGAAAAAAAAATTTCAATTTTCCAGCGCATTTCATTGCACAAAATTACTTTCTCGCACAGTCATCAATAACTATATTATATTCAATGTATAAGTATGCTCTTTATAGCTCTAGTAAATATGTAAAGTGATGAACCAAAATGAAATAGTAGCAGTTGCATGGGCAACCTCAAATGCAGCAGAGGATACAATCTTTCTATAGAAAATTTCTAAAAACGACAAATTTTGTCTATAGAAAAAGGAGACAATTTTTCTATAAACAATTCTAAAGGAGACAATTTTTCTATCGAAAAACTCTTAAGTAGCAAATTTTTCTATACAAAAATTCTAAATGAAAGAATTTTTCTATAGAAAAATTCTAAAAGAGTCAATTTTTCTTTAGAAAAATTTACAAGGAGACAATTTTTCTATAGAAAAATTTCAAAGAAGACAATTTTTCTATAAAAAAAATTTACAGGAGACAATTTTTTAAAGAAAAATTCTAAAGAAGACAATTTTTTTATTGAAAAATTCTAAAGGAGATAATTTTTCTAAAGGAGGCAATTCTTCCATAGAAAAGTTATAAAAAAAAACAATTTTTCTATAGACAAATTCTACAGACGACATGTTTTCTATAGAAAGATTCTAAAAGAGACAATTTTTCTATACAAAAATTCTAAAGAAGACATTCTATAGAAAAACTCTAAAGGTGAAAGTTTTTTTATAGAAAGGAGGCAATTTTTCTCTAGAAAAATTCTAAAGAAGACAATTTTTCTATTGAAAAATTGCAAAGTAGACAATTTTTCTATAGAAAAATTTTAATGGATACAATTTTTCTATTAAAAAATTCTAAAAAGTATAATTTTTCTACAGAAAAAAATCCAAAAGATACAAGCAGAAAATTTTTTTATAAAAAGTTTCCAAAGGATAAAATTTTTGCAAAGAAAAATCTTAAAGAAGATAATTTTTCTATATACGAAAATGTTCGCCTATTTAGAATTCTTCTATAGAAAAATTCTCGCCTTTTTAGAATTTTTCTATAGAAAAATTCTCGCCTTTTTAGAATTTTTCTATAGAAAAATTCTCGCCTTTTTAGAATTTTTCTATAGAAAAATTTTCGCCTTTTTAGAATTTTTCTATAGAAAAATTCTCGCCTTTTTAGAATTTTTCTATAGAAAAATTCTCGCCTTTTTAGAATTTTTCTATAGAAAAATTCTCGCCTTTTTAGAATTTTTCTATAGAAAAATTCTCGCCTTTTTAGAATTTTTCTATAGAAAAATTCTCGCCTTTTTAGAATTTTTCTATAGAAAAATTCTCGCCTTTTTAGAATTTTTCTATAGAAAAATTCTCGCCTTTTTAGAATTTTTCTATAGAAAAATTCTCGCCTTTTTAGAATTTTTCTATAGAAAAATTCTCGCCTTTTTAGAATTTTTCTATAGAAAAATTCTCGCCTTTTTAGAATTTTTCTATAGAAAAATTCTCGCCTTTTTAGAATTTTTCTATAGAAAAATTCTCGCCTTTTTAGAATTTGTTTATAGAAAAATTCTCGCCTTTTTAGAATTTTTCTATAGAAAAATTCTCGCCTTTTTAGAATTTTTCTTTAGAAAAATTCTCGCCTTTTTAGAATTTTTCTATAGAAAAATTCTCGCCTTTTTAGAATTTTTCTATAGAAAAACTCTCGCCTTTTTAGAATTTTTCTATGGAAAAATACTCGCCTTTTTAGAATTTTTCTATAGAAAAATTCACGCCTTTTTAGAATTTTTCTATAGAAAAATTCTCGCCTTTTTAGAATTTTTCTATAGAAAAATTCTCGCCTTTTTAGAATTTTTCTATAGAAAAATTCTCGCCTTTTTAGAATTTTTCTATAGAAAAATTCTCGCCTTTTTAGAATTTTTCTATAGAAAAATTCTCGCCTTTTTAGAATTTTTCTATAGAAAAATTCTCGCCTTTTTAGAATTTTTCTATAGAAAAATTCTCGCCTTTTTAGAATTTTTCTATAGAAAAATTCTCGCCTTTTTAGCATTTTTCTATAGAAAAATTCTCGACTTTTTAGAAATTTTCTATAGAAAAATTCACGCCTTTTTAGAATTTTTCTATAGAAAAATTCTCGCCTTTTTAGAATTTTTCTATAGAAAAATATTCGCCTTTTTAGAATTTTTCTATAGAAAAATTCTCGCCTTTCTAGAATTTTTCTATAGAAAAATTCTCGCCTTTTTAGAATTTTTCTATAGAAAAATTCTCGCCTTTTTAGAATTTTTCTATAGAAAAATTCTCGCCTTTTTAGAATTTTTCTATAGAAAAATTCTCGCCTTTTTAGAATTTTTCTATAGAAAAATTCTCGCCTTTTTAGAATTTTTCTATAGAAAAATTCTCGCCTTTTTAGAATTTTTCTATAGAAAAATTCTCGCCTTTTTAGAATTTTTCTATAGAAAAATTCTCGCCTTTTTAGAATTTTTCTATAGAAAAATTCTCGCCTTTTTAGAATTTTTCTATAGAAAAATTCTCGCCTTTTTAGAATTTTTCTATAGAAAAATTCTCGCCTTTTTAGAATTTTTCTATAGAAAAATTCTCGCCTTTTTAGAATTTTTCTATAGAAAAATTCTCGCCTTTTTAGAATTTTTCTATAGAAAAATTCTCGCCTTTTTAGAATTTTTCTATAGAAAAATTCTCGCCTTTTTAGAATTTTTCTATAGAAAAATTCTCGCCTTTTTAGAATTTTTCTATAGAAAAATTCTCGCCTTTTTAGAATTTTTCTATAGAAAAATTCTCGCCTTTTTAGAATTTTTCTATAGAAAAATTCTCGCCTTTTTAGAATTTTTCTATAGAAAAATTCTCGCCTTTTTAGAATTTTTCTATAGAAAAATTCTCGCCTTTTTAGAATTTTTCTATAGAAAAATTCTCGACTTTTTAGAATTTTTCTATAGAAAAATTCTCGCCTTTTTAGAATTTTTCTATAGAAAAATTCTCGCCTTTTTAGAATTTTTCTATAGAAAAATTCTCGCCTTCTTAGAATTTTTCTATAGAAAAATTCTCGCCTTTTTAGAATTTTTCTATAGAAAAATTCTCGCCTTTTTAGAATTTTTCTATAGAAAAATTCTCGCCTTTTTAGAATTTTTCTATAGAAAAATTCTCGCCTTTTTAGAATTTTTCTATAGAAAAATTCTCGCCTTTTTAGAATTTTTCTATAGAAAAATTCTCGCCTTTTTAGAATTTTTCTATAGAAAAATTCTCGCCTTTTTAGAATTTTTCTATAGAAAAATTCTCGCCTTTTTAGAATTTTTTATAGAAAAATTCTCGCCTTTTTAGAATTTTTCTATAGAAAAATTCTCGCCTTTTTAGAATTTTTCTATAGAAAAATTCTCGCCTTTTTAGAATTTTTCTATAAAAAAATTCTCGCCTTTTTAGAATTTTTCTATAGAAAAATTCTCGCCTTTTTAGAATTTTTCTATAGAAAAATTCTCGCCTTTTTAGAATTTTTCTATAGAAAAATTCTCGCCTTCTTAGAATTTTTCTATAGAAAAATTCTCGCCTTTCTAGAATTTTTCTATAGAAAAATTCTCGCCTTTTTAGAATTTTTCTATAGAAAAATTCTCGCCTTTTTAGAATTTTTCTATAGAAAAATTCTCGCCTTTTTAGAATTTTTCTATAGAAAAATTCTCGCCTTTTTAAAATTTTTCTATAGAAAAATTCTCGCCTTTTTAGAATTTTTCTATAGAAAAATTCTCGCCTTTTTAGAATTTTTCTATAGAAAAATTCTCGCCTTTTTAGAATTTTTCTATAGAAAAATTCTCGCCTTTTTAGAATTTTTCTATAGAAAAATTCTCGCCTTTTTAGAATTTTTCTATAGAAAAATTCTCGCCTTTTTAGAATTTTTCTATAGAAAAATTCTCGCATTTTTAGAATTTTTCTATAGAAAAATTCTCGCCTTTTTAGAATTTTTCTATAGAAAAATTCTCGCCTTTTTAGAATTTTTCTATAGAAAAATTCTCGCCTTTTTAGAATTTTTCTATAGAAAAATTCTCGCCTTTTTAGAATTTTTCTATAGAAAAATTCTCGCCTTTTTAGAATTTTTCTATAGAAAAATTCTCGCCTTTTTAGAATTTTTCTATAGAAAAATTCTCGCCTTTTTAGAATTTTTCTATAGAAAAATTCTCGCCTTTTTAGAATTTTTCTATAGAAAAATTCTCGCCTTTTTAGAATTTTTCTATAGAAAAATTCTCGCCTTTTTAGAATTTTTCTATAGAAAAATTCTCGCCTTTTTAGAATTTTTCTATAGAAAAATTCTCGCCTTTTTAGAATTTTTCTATAGAAAAATTCTCGCCTTTTTAGAATTTTTCTATAGAAAAATTCTCGCCTTTTTAGAATTTTTCTATAGAAAAATTCTCGCCTTTTTAGAATTTTTCTATAGAAAAATTCTCGCCTTTTTAGAATTTTTCTATAGAAAAATTCTCGCCTTTTTAGAATTTTTCTATAGAAAAATTCTCGCCTTTTTAGAATTTTTCTATAGAAAAATTCTCGCCTTTTTAGAATTTTTCTATAGAAAAATTCTCGCCTTTTTAGAATTTTTCTATAGAAAAATTCTCGCCTTTTTAGAATTTTTCTATAGAAAAATTCTCGCCTTTTTAGAATTTTTCTATAGAAAAATTCTCGCCTTTTTAGAATTTTTCTATAGAAAAATTCTCGCCTTTTTAGAATTTTTCTATAGAAAAATTCTCGCCTTTTTAGAATTTTTCTATAGAAAAATTCTCGCCTTTTTAGAATTTTTCTATAGAAAAATTTTCGCCTTTTTAGAATTTTTCTATAGAAAAATTCTCGCCTTTTTAGAATTTTTCTATAGAAAAATTCTCGCCTTTTTAGAATTTTTCTATAGAAAAATTCTCGCCTTTTTAGAATTTTTCTATAGAAAAATTCTCGCCTTTTTAGAATTTGTTTATAGAAAAATTCTCGCCTTTTTAGAATTTTTCTATAGAAAAATTCTCGCCTTTTTAGAATTTTTCTATAGAAAAATTCTCGCCTTTTTAGAATTTTTCTATAGAAAAATTCTCGCCTTCTTAGAATTTTTCTATAGAAAAATTCTCGACTTGTTAGAATTTTTCTATAGAAAAATTCTGGTCTTCAGAATTTTATTATAGAAAAATTTTTGCTTTTTTATAATTTTTCTATAGAAAAATTATCACCTTTTTTGGATTTTTCTAAAGAAAAATTTTTTATAGAAAAATTCTATAGGAGATAATTTTTTAATAGAAAATTTTTCAAAAAATTTTGCTAAATATGTTTCATAGCAAAATTCCTATAAAAAGAAAATTTTCAAACAAATTTTTTTAAAACAAAATTCTTGAAAATTTTCCTATAAAAAGTAAATTTTTGAAAAATTTCCTATAAAAAGTAAATTTTTGAAAAATTTCCTATAAAAAGTAAATTTTTGAAAAATTTCCTATAAAAAGTAAATTTTTGAAAAATTTCCTATAAAAAGGAAATTTTTGAAAAAATTCGTATAAAAAGTAAATTTTTGAAAAATTTCCTATAAAAAGTAAATTTTTGAAAAATTTTCTATAAAACGTAAATTTTTGAAACTTTTCCTATAAAAAGTCAATTTTTGAAAAATTTCCTATAAAAAGTAAATTTTTGAAAAATTTCCTATAAAAAGTAAATTCTAAAATGACTACAATTTTTCTATAGAAAAATTCTAAAAAGGCTGCAACTTTTCTAAAGAAAAATATTTCTATAGAAAAATTCTAAAAGGCGAAAAAATCTAAATTCTTTAAAACAATCTCAATTTTCGTTTTATATGTATGAATTTTAAAGGTCTTCAAAGCTCTTACACTCTAAATTCTATTTGATTTCCAAATAAATATCAAACCCACTTTTTTCAAATTTCTGTTGCACCTAATGTGTGTTTTTCCAAATTTGTCCAATTTCTAAACCAAACTGACCGATTCAAAGCAAAAATAAACCAAAAACTCTGACACTTAAATCAACAAACAAAAGATTCATTTGTCTCGTATTTGTTTTTGGTCCAGCAACAAGTGCCGGCGTTTGTTTAGCCCCGATATTGTAAAATTCTTTAAAGTGAATATTTGTATTTAAGTGATTGTTTTGCTTTTGTCTGTGTGTAAATTTCAAATTGAGCACTACTTTAATAATACCAATTAGTGTTGCCAGGATAAGAAAAATAAGGCAAATTGGCTCTTGAGAATGGGGGATGGATAGACTGAGAAATGCTGAATGTGTTAAAAGTAGGCGGTAAACTAGACTGACATTGATGGCAGATATACGTGTTGAGATATTAAAACATAATTTTATGACGAAAGCTATAATCTAAAGTTTAAGTTAGCTTCATCAGTGTAGCATTTAGGCAAGCTGGCAGCACTGTTTGTAATGGTTGTATATATGTATGTGTATTGATGTCTATGGAGTAAAGACAAGCCTCGATTTATGGCTTAATAAATCTGAAATTAATTTTTTTTTAAAAAGTTTTACTGTAGTGTATTGCACTAAGAATCCCAATTTATTACAATTATTTATTATTGTAATAAATAGTTTTTTGATAAAACCAAAAAATATTGTTGGGGAAACCTTTCCTCGACGCGTTTCGATGGTTGGTTAGACCATCTCATCAGGAGAATTATCCCTAATTCTAGACAGAGCGAAAACCTCACATTATGTATAATTCGAGGGACTGAATAAATACGAATTATTATTATTGTGTCCAACAAATATCAACATAAAGCGCAGATTATCATCCGAACAGAAACACACAAACATTTTTCAGTTTTATCATTTCTTTATTTCCCACACTTTTGTTGTTGCTTTGTTGGCGACTAAGACAAAAGTGCTATAAAGGGGGTTCAAAGAAAGATTTAAATAAACAAAAGTTTATTTTAAAGCTTGGCACATGTGCAGCCGTATATTTATTAAAAAGGTTTATCAAAATTTGGGACATCAAACATTTAATTAAAAAGTTTTACTGTAGTGTATTGCACTAAGAATCCCAATTTATTACAATTATTTATTATTGTAATAAATAGTTTTTTGATAAAACCAAAAAATGTTGGTGGGGAAACCTTTCCCCGACGCGTTTCGATGGTTGGTTAGACCATCTCATCAGGAGGATTATCCCTAATTCTAGATAGAGCGAAAACCTCACATTATGTATAATTTGAGGGACTGAATAAATACGAATTATTATTATTATTGTGTCCAACAAATATCAACATTAAGCGCAGATTATCATCTTTTTTTAGCCTAAAGAATTTTTTTGTAGAAATTTTTTTCTATAGAAGAACAGTAGCAACGAGAA
The DNA here is from genome assembly GCA_933228675.1 of Stomorhina lunata. Lineage (NCBI taxonomy): Eukaryota > Metazoa > Arthropoda > Insecta > Diptera > Rhiniidae > Stomorhina > Stomorhina lunata. The sequence goes on from OW121740.1 coordinate 150,920,681, forward strand.
CTTTTCTATAGACAAATTTTAGCCAATGACTTTTTTTATTAAAAAATTGTTGAGGACGAATTTTCTCTAAAAAATTGAAGGATTTTTTCTATAGAAATTTGTCTATTAAAAAAATTTTCTATAGAAATATTCTAGGTTTAAGAAATTTTTGTAGGAAAATTGTCGCCTTAAGAATTTTTCTATAGAAAAATTGTTGACATTCGAATTTTTTATAAAAAAAATTGTCGATATTCGAATTGTTCTATAGAAAAATTATTGATATTAGAATATTTCTATAAAAAAATTGTCACCTTAAGACTTTTTTTTTATAGAAAAATTATCTTCTTATGATTTTTTTATTGAAAAATTATCAACTTAAGAATTTTTCTATGGACAAATTGTCGATTTCATAGTTTTTTTTTTTTAAAGGAAAATTAATAATTTAATAACTTTTTTTTAGAAAAATTGTGGGCTTAGAAAACTTGTCGGGTTAAGAATGTTTCCAATAAAAAAATGCTCGATAAATATTATTCTATAAAAAAATTGTCGATGGAAATTTTTCTATAGAAAAATTGTGGATAGGAATTTTTCTATAGAAAAATTGTAGATAAAAATTTTTCTATAGAAAAATTGTCAATAGAAATTTTTCTATAGAAAAATTGTCGATAGAAATTTTTCTATAGAAACATTGTCGATAGAAATTTTTCTATAGAAAAGTTGTTGATAGAAATTTTTCTATAGAAATTTTTCTTGAAAAAAATTGTCAATGGAAGTTTTTCTATAGAAAAATTGTCAATATAAAGTTTTCCAAAGAAAATTTGTCGATATAAATTTTTCTATAGAAAAATTGTCGATAGAAATTGTTCTATAGAAAAATTGTCGATAGAAATTTTTCTATAGAAAAATTGTCGATAGAAATGTTTCTATAGAAAAATTGTCGATAGAAATTTTTCTTTAGAAAAATTGTCGATAGAAATTTTTCTTTAGAAAAATTGTAGATAGAAATTTTTTGTATAGAAAAATTGTCGATAGAAATTTTTCTATAGAAAAATTGTCGATAGAAATTTTTCTATAGAAAAATTGTCGACAGAAATTTTTCTATAGAAAAATTGTCGATACAGATTTTTCTATAAAAAAATTGTCGATACAGATTTTTCTATAAAAAAATTGTCGATATAAATTTGTCTGTAGAAAAATTGTCGATATAAATTTTCTATAGAAAATTGTAGATATAAATTTTTATATAGAAAAATTGTCGATAGAAATTTTTCTATAGAAAAAATTGTCGATATAAATTTATCTGTAGAAAAATTGTCGATATAAATTTTCTATAGAAAGTTGTAGATATAAACTTTTATATAGAAAAATTGTCGATAGAAATTTTTCTATAGAAAACATTGTCGATAGAAATTTTTCTATAGAAAAATTGTCAATAGAAATTTTTCTATAGAAAAATTGTCGATAGAAATTTTTCTATAGAAAAATTGTCGATAGAAATTTTTCTTTAGAAAAATTGTCGATAGAAATTTTTCTTTAGAAAAATTGTCGATAGAAATTTTTCTTGAAAAAAATTGTCGATGGAAGTTTTTCTATAGAAAAATTGTCTGTATAAATTTTTCTAAAGAAAAATTGTTGATAGAAATTTTTCTTAAAAAAAAATTGTCGATGGAAGTTTTTCTATAGAAAAATTGTCGATATAAATTTTTCTAAAGACAAATTGTCGATATAAATTTTTCTGTAGAAAAATTGTCGATACAGATTTATCTATAAAAAAAATTGTCGATATAAATTTTTCTATAAAAAATTGTCGATATAAATTTTTCTATAGAAGAATTGTCGATATAAATTTTCTAAAGAAAAATTATAGACTGAAAAATTTTTCTACAGAAAAATTGTCGATAGAAATTATAGACTAAAAAATTTTTCTATTGAAAAATTGTCGCCTTAAAATTAGAAAAAATAATAATTTTTCTTTAAAAAAAATTGTCGCCTTAAGATTAGATTTTTTCTATAAAAAAATTGTGGCTTTAAAAAATTTTCAATACAAAATTGTGGCCTTAAGAATTTTTCTATAGAAAAATTAACTCTTTAAGAATTTTTCCCTAGAAAACTGACGTCTTAAGAATTTTCTATAGAAAATTTGTCGCTTTAAGAATTTTTCTGTAGAAAAGTGTAAAATTTCTCTATAGAAAAATTTTCGCCTTAATAATTTTTCCATAGAAAAGTGATGCCTTCGTTTATAGAAAAAATGTCGCCTTAAGAATTTTTCTAAAGAAATATCGTCGCCTTAATATTTTTTCAGCAGAAAAATTGTCGCCTTATGAATTATTCTATAGTAAAATTGTGGTCTGAAAAATTTTTCTATAGAAAATATGTCGCCTTAAGAAGTTTTCAATAAAAAAATTGTTGTTTTACGCGTTCTTTGATACAAAATTTCTTGTTCCAAAATTTTAAGAAAATCTTAAGAACATTCCTAGTCTTAGAAGTCAAGGTTCTACTGTATACTTCTTTTGTATACCCAAGTATCGAAACAAAAAAAGGTATGAACCTTCAAACATAGATATTGCTACTTGTTTATTCATATTAAATGTTATCAGTTTCTATGTATATGAAAAGCTTTGTGTCAAAATCTCTCTATATACACATGTAAATGTATGTACACATTTCTGCCAGAGAAATAGGATGAGTGCAGAAAGTACTATATGTACGTATAAAGTACTATGTAAATGTGGCATAAAACGTATTGATTTTAAAATAATGCAATACGAAATAAAGTGGTTTATTCATTCAAATGTAAAACTAGAAAGAAATGTGTTGAACACATTCATGTTCATATCTGAATATATAAAGTATGTATGAATTTATACAGATGTATCTTTGTATATTTTTTCATGGAACATTAATAGCAATATACAATATACTATGAACATGCCGATGATTATAACTGATGCTGATGATGAAAATATGTTCATAACATGAATGAACATATTGAACAAATACAAAAATAAATAAAACCATTAAGAAATATTCTGTCGTTTTTAATATTTACTACCAATATTCCATGCACACACTTACAAAGTCCGAGCAATATTTGTGCATTTATGCAAAATAGCCGCAAAATGAAGAAATAGGCAACAAAACGTCCATTATTTTACACAAAAGAAGTCCCAAGAAAAACGTTTACCTTTTAAATTGTTCTATAGAAAATTTTTTATACAGAAAAATTAAAAATATAACAGGAATTCTTGGGACTTCTTAATAAAATAGGGGATGTTAATAGAAGAAAATTTTTCTATAGAAAAATTCCAAAAACACGACAATTTTCTATAGAAAAATTCTAAAAGGCGACAATTTTTCTATAGAATAAACTAAGAAAGCAAAAATTTTTCTATAGAACAACTTTTTAAGGGCGATAATTTTCCTACAGAAAAATATAAAGCTGACAATTTTTCAATAAAAAAATTTTTATATAGAAAATTAAAAAAGTCACAATTTTTCTATAGAAAAATTACACAGGCTACAACCTTTGTATAGAAAAATGAAAACTTTTCTAATTTGTTGCTTTTTTTAGAATTCTTCTAGAATTTAGAATTTTTCTTTAGAAAACGAATCACTTTTAGAATTTTTTATAGAAAAGTTGTCGAATTTGTATAAGTTTTAAATAGAAAAATTGCGGTTTATTGAAAATTTTCTATAGAAAAATTTTGGCTTTTAAGAATTTTTCTATAGAAAAATTGTTGCCTTTTTCGAAAATTGTCGCATTTTCAAGTTTTCTATAGAAAAATTGTCACTTTTTCAATTTTTTTTTTTTTGTGGAAAAATTGTCACTTTTTCAATTTTTCTATGGAAAAATTGTCACTCCTTCAATTTTTCTAAAGAAAAATTGTCGTTTTTTCTAATTTTTTTATATAAAAATTGTCGCTTTTTCAATTTTTCTATAGAAAAATTGTCGCTTTTTCAATTTTTCTATAGAAAAATTGTCGCCTTTTCAATTTTTCTATAGAAAAATTGTCGCTTTTTCAATTTTTCTATAGAAAAATTGTCGCTTTTTCAATTTTTCTATAGAAAAATTGTCGCTTTTTCAATTTTTCTATAGAAAAATTGTAGCTTTTTTAATTTTTCTATAGAAAAATTGTCGCTTTTTCAATTTTTCTATAGAAAAATTGTCGCTTTTTCATTTTTTCTATAGAAAAATTGTCGCTTTTTCAATTTTTCTATAGAAAAATTGTCGCTTTTTAAATTTTTCTATAGAAAAATTGTCGTTTTTCATTTTTATATAGAAAAATTTTCGCTTTTTTCAATTTTTCTATAGAAAAATTGTCACTTTTTCAATTTTTCTATAGAAAAATTGTCACTTTTTCAATTTTTCTATAGAAAAATTGCCGCTTTTTCAATTTTTTTGTAGAAAAATTGTCGCTTTTTTAATTTTTCTATAGAAAAATTGTCGCTTTTTCAATTTTTCTATAGAAAAATTGTCGCTTTTTCAATTTTTTTAAAGAAAAATTGTCGCTTTTTTAATTTTTCTATAGAAAAATTGTCGCTTTTTCAATTTTTCTGTAGAAAATTGTCGCTTTTTCAATTTGTATATAAAAAATTGTCGCTTTTTCAATTCTTCTATAGGAAAATTGTCTCTTTTTCAATTCTATAAAAAAATTGTCGCTTTTTTCAATTTTCTATAGAAATATCATCGTTTTTTATTTTTATATAGAAAAATTTTCGTTTTTTTTCAATTTTTCTATGGAAAAATTGTCGTTTTTCATTTTTATATAAAAAAATTTTCGCTTTTTGAATTTTTCTATAGAAAAATTGTCACTTTTTCAATTTTTCTATAAAAAAATTGTCGCTATTTCTATAGAAAAATTGTCGCTTTTTAAATTTTTCTATAGAAAAATTGTCGCTTTTTAAATTTTTCTATAGAAAAATTGTCGCTTTTTTAATTTTTCTATAGAAAAATTGTCGCTTTTTAAATTTTTTTATAGAAAAATCATGGTTTTTTGATTTTTCTATGGAAACATTTGCGTTTGTTTAATTTTTCTATAGTAAAATTGTAGTTTTTTTGAATTTTTCAATAGAAAAATTGTCGCTTTTTAATTTTTAAAATTTTTTTCATAGATAAATTATCGCTTTTTCAATTTTTTTTATAGAAAAATTGTCGTTATTTAAATTTTTCTGTAGAAAAATTGCGCTTTTTAAGTTTTTTTATAGAGAAGTTGTCGCTGTTTGTTTTTTTTCTATAGAAAAATTGTTGCTATCTAAATTTTTCTGTAGTACTATTTTGAATAGAAAAATTGTCGTTTTTGTAATTTTCTATAGAAAAAGTGTCAATTTTGTAGTTTTTCTATGGTAAAATTTTTTCTTTTGTAATTTTTGTATAGAAAAATTTTCGTTTTGTAATTCTTCTATAGAAAAATTGTAGCTTTTGTATTTTTTTATAGAGAACTTTTCACTTTTGTAATTTTTAATATTTTCTGTTATCTTATTTTTCGATAAAAAAAAAATATTTTCCTATGCAATTTTATTATTGAAAAGCTGTCGTTTTTGTAATTTTTGCTAAGAAACAAAAAATCATTTTTTTTCATTTTTCTTTTAAAAAATTTTTTGTGATTATATTTTAATTTTTTCCAAAAAGATTTCCTATTTAAATTTCTGGCATGAGCTATTACGTTTTGTTGTTGAAGTCTACATAACTTATGGATTCATTTGTATCTATCATATCTATTTTGGAAATACTCCCTTACATGCACTTGAATAATAGTTTAAGGTTTATGCAAAAATTAAGAACGAAAAGCCTACGTAAAATATTCTAGGAATACATATTGCAATTTCATTAAATTGAGTTTTTGCTTTTAATAGAAAAACCAGTGAATTTGATAATTAATTTCTCATTTTCTTGTTATATGTTGCTGTGGAAATGAAACTGGAAACTATAAAGGAGTTATGGGATACAATTTTTTATGCATTTAGGTATTGTTGTTTTATTTATAGGCTTAGATTTTTAGGCTTATAAATTTGCTTATAAATTTGGATTAAATTGGTATTAAAATTTTGTTAGTACACAATTATACGCACCAACTGAAGTGTCTATACTGGGGCGGATGAGTAATAATATATTTTTGCATATTTAATTTATTCATCATACATCATGATGATCAATTAATTAACTTCGTTTTAAAGTGGTGGACTCATAAGACTATTTTTACTCTTATGTGGTTTAAACCGAATAATACGCATTTATATACGTATAACCAAAAACTAAATTATAAACAAATATCTAATACTAAAACTCAACTCATAAGTATTTAATAACATCGTATTATGACATTATAAAGTTTTGGGTTAATAACTGACTGATATAATGTTCGACATTAAAATAATGTCATTAGGTTTGAAAACTGTCACATCCCCTTTGACGTCAAAGTTTCACATAGAAACTCTCTAAACTTTGTCACTGTATTCTTTTCTAGATGATTCCTTACAAATACAGATTGATGATGTTAGAAACTAATTGTGTGTGAGTGTAGAGAATGAGTGTCTTTTAGTTAAGTGAAATAAATGTCAAGTCTTTAAAACTGTATTTAAATAGATCTAGATTATGGAAAATGTAACGAGGGTCATGTTATAAGTAATACTCCACATATATGTACATAAAAGAATTAACAAGCTGGAAATATTGTAATGTTGGTTTTATAGAAACCTGGTCTAAAAGAACTTTGAAAGCAATGTAAATTATTCAAGAACTTTATAGTGATACATACAAATTCTAATGTTTGACTTAAAAATGAATAAAAATTTTGAATAGAACTTTTCAATCAATCCACTTTGTTCATAGCCTTGGCTACAAAATTAAAATAAATCTATTAAAGTACTGATATATATTCTTGATGAAAGCTCAATTATTTTGTTTATTAATGAGTGTAATAAATTTAAATAATATTACCAAGAAGAAAAACCAAAAACCACATTTTGGTAATGCGACGTGTTATCTTAAAAAACTAAAGACAGAAGTGAATGAAACTTAAAAAATAACTATTTTTACAATAGCAAAAGAAAATCATAGTATTTTCTTTGTTACTAGCGAACAGAACATTTCACAAAAAAAAAAAAAACAAAAAACACTTAACCTAAAAATAAGACATACACAAATTGTGGCAGATAATAACCAACACAATTATACCCTACACTAAAGATTCTTTACATAGAACTGCTTGTACATATTTAAACTGTTATAACGTTTTTATAGAAAAATTTTCGTTAGACAATTTTTAAAGGAAAATTTAATGATATAAAATTTTTATAAAAAAAAAAAAAAAATTAAGAAAAATTTTTATAGAAAAATTTCTTTATAAAAGAAAACTGTTCCTTATAAAATTTTAAGAAAATTAAAAAATTTTTTGCTGTTCACGCGGTGAACAAAAGGCTCATCACTATTGTTAAGGAACTGCAGCCAACTTCGTCCATGAAGAAAGTGACCACAAAGAAAGTGTCAAGAAGTTTTTAAGTCACCTCAATCAAAAAGTTTAGCACAACAACCCGAGAACCATCCCGAGCTTGAAGTTAAACGCCGTCGGTTAAATAGATAAATTAATAAAAAAATATAAACCCAAAAACATATATAAAACTTACTCTAAATTAAATCTTTAAAACAAGTGATACAACAACTAACACAAAAGTTAAAACTCTAAAATCTAATTGTTAAAATAAATAATAAAATTATTAGAATCATTTCTAAAACACAAACCCTAAAAATAACTTAAAACTTAAACTTAATATTGCACAAGAAGTTGTTTATAATCAAAATAAATATAAAATAAATATGTATAAAAATATTAACTAAAATAATATTTTAAATAAACTCAAATCATTTTATAAAGTTTTCCGAAATCTTTTGTGTTTTATTTATTTATCCAAAGCCCTAGTGCTATCCCCCTCTAACCCGTTTAAACATTAGCTTAAACATTTTTATAGAAAAATTTTCTTTGTAAAATTGTTATAAAAATTTTTTTCTTTTAAAATTTGCATAGAAAAATTTTAGTTGTAAAATTTTTATAGAAAAAATTTTGTTAAAAAATATTTATAGAAACAATTTCATTATAAAATTTTTATAGAATAATTTTCCTAAGAAAATTTTTAAAGAAATATTTTTAATATAAAATTTTTATAAAAACGTTTTTGCTATAAAATTCGATTAATTCGAATAGACAAATTTTCGGTCTAAAATTTTAGTGGAAAAATTTTCGGTATAAAATTTTTATAGAAAAATTTTCGGTATAAAATTTTTATGGAAAAATTTTCGGTATAAAATTTTTATAGAAAAATTTTCGGTGTAAAATTTTTATAGAAAAATTGTCGGTATAAAATTTTTATAGAAAAATTTAATAAAATTTTTATAGAAAAATTTTTGATATAAAATTTTTATGGAAAAATTTTCTGTATAAAATTTTTATAGAAAAATTTTCGGTATAAAATTTTTATAGAAAAATTTTCGGTATAAAATTTTTATAGAAAAATTTTCGATATAAAATTTTTAGAGAAAAATTTTCGGTATAAAATTTTTATAGAAAAAGTTTTCGGTATAAAATTTTTATAGAAAAATTTTCGATGTTAAATTTTTATAGAAAAATTTTCGATGTTAAATTTTTATAGAAGAATTTTCGATGTTAAATTTTTATAGAAAAATTTTCGATGTCAAATTTTTATAGAAAAATTTTCGGTATACAATTTTTATGGAAAAATTTTCGGTATAAAATTTGTATAGAAAAATTTTCGGTATAAAATTTTTATTGAAAAAATTTCGATATAAAATTTTTATAGAAAAATTTTCGGTACAAAAACTTTTATAGAAAAATTTTCGATATAAAATTTTTAGGGAAAATTTTTCGGTATAAAATTGTTATAGAAAAATTTTATAAAATTTTATGAAATTTTTATAGAAAAATTTTCGGTATAAAATTTTTATGGAAAATTTTTCGGTTTAAAATTTTTATAGAAAAATTTTCGATATAAAATTTTTAGAGAAAAATTTTCGTTATACAATTTTTATATAAAAATTTTCGGTATAAAATTTTTATAGAAAAATGTTCGGTATAAAATTTGTGTTGAAAAAAATTTTCGGTATAAAATTGTTATAGAAAAAAAATTTCGGTATAAAATTGTTATAGAAAATTTCTCGGTATAAAATTTGTATAGAAAATTTTTCGGTATAAAAATTTTTATAGAAAAATTTTCGGTATAAAATTTTTATAAAAAAATTTTCGGTATAAAATTTTTTTATAAAATTTTATAAAATTTTTATAAAATTTTATAAAATTTTTAATAAAATTTATAAAATTTTATAAAGTTTTATAAAAGTTTTATAAAATTTTATAAAATTTTATAGAAAAATTTTCGGTAAAAAATTTGTATAGAAAAATTTTTGTATAAAATGTTTATAAAAAAATTTTCGGTATAAAATTTTTATAGAAAAATTTTCGGTATTAAATTTTTATAGAAAAATGTTCAGTATAAAATAGTTATAGAAAATTTTTCGGTATAAAATTTGTATAGAAAAATTGATATAAAAATTTTTTAGAAAAATTTTCGGATAAAATTTTTATAAAAAATTTTCGGTATAAAATTTTTGTAGAAAAAATTTCATTATAAAATTTGTATAGAAAATTGTTCGATTTAAAAATTTTGTTACAAATTTTTTTATAGAAAAATTTATTTTGAAGAAAAATTTTCGTTATAAAATTTTTATAGAAAAATTTTTGTTATGAAATTTTTAAAGAAAAATGTTCATTATAAAATTTTTATAGAAAAATTTTCATTATAAAATTTTATAGAAATATTTTCGTTATAAAGTTTATATAGACAAATTTTCGTTATAAAATTTTAATAGAAAAATTTTGGTTATAAAATTTTTTATAGAAAAATTTTGGTTAAGAAAGAAACGTTATAACGAAACCAAAACAAATTATTAAAGAAAAATTTTCGTTATTAAATTTTTATAGAAAAATTTTTGTTAAAAAATTTTTATAGAAAAATTTTTGTTAAAAAATATTTGTAAAAAAGTTTTCGTTAAAAATTATTTATACAAACACTTTTATAAAAATATTTTCTTTTAAAATTTTTATAGAAAAGTTTTCCTTATAAAATTTTTGTAGAAAAAATTTCGTTGATAAATTTTTATAGAAACATTTTTGTAATACAATTTTATTGAAAAATGTTCATTAAACAATTTTTATAGAAAAATTTTCGTTATACAATTTTTTTATAAAAAAATTTTCGTTATCAATTTTTTTATAAAATTTCTATAGAAAAATTTTTGTTATAAAATTTTTATAAATAAATTTTGATCATAAGATTTTTATTGATAAATTTTCGTTATAAAATTTTTAAAGAAAATTTTTTTATAAAATTTTTATATCAAAAAATAACAAAATTGTCGGGATGTAAATATTATTAAAAAAAAAATGACTATTTGCATTTGATCCCAAATCTGTTACATTTATTTATTAATGTAACAGACCAATTTATTGATAAAAAGCCAAAAATTGTTTACAGAAAAATTTTGAATCCGAAATTTTTTATAGAAAAATATTGCTTAGTCCAACATTAATCACACTCTATTGTCAGCTAAGAATATCAAAATGTTCTGATCCCTTAATATTTATTCTTTCTATAATAACAGTTGAATTTTTAAGAGCTTTCAAATTTCTTAAAAAAATTTAGGGAAATATATGAATGCATGACTTGAGTTGTTTAACCTATATTATTCAATTTTTTATACCGATTTCTAAAATTATTATCCACTGAGTCTAATTGTACTCTCTTAGCATATTAGCTGGTTTCTCAGGAATACTGGCTTTAACTGCATCAATTGCTGATGACTTATCCTTATGGAGACATATGCCATTACATATACTCTGTTGTATACAAAAATTGTTGTAGGACCAGCTGTTAGTGCCATGATTATAAAAATACCAAATCTAGTGATAGGCCTTCAGTGTCGAATGTAGCTTTTCGAAAAGCAAAAATATTGTTACAAAAAATCGAAAATTTGTTTTATGTCTCTATCATTATTGTTTGTATTTGTTTCTATACAAAAATAGAACGAAACTAAAATCTAAAAACCAAATAACAATTGTATGCCACTTGACACAATAATTACACAAAAAGGAATAATCTATGGCAAAAAAATATGTATAAAGTCTAAAGCTAGCAAATAATACAAATAACAGAAAAAAATGTTAATATGCACAAAAAATATTAATTCGCAAAAAATTATTTATAGAAGTTGAAAGGTATTCCAGACTAGACATAACAACTAAAGATAAATCGTTTTATTTATCAGAGAAACAAAATGACTATAATTTATAGAGGGGTCATTTGAAAAAAGTCTAAAAAAACAATATTCACCCAATGTCTGTAATGTTGACATTATCATCAAAAGTTGTTACAAAATTTCTTTGTTCAAAGCTACACAAACACACAACTAAAGATAATCATTCATCATCATCTTCTTATTTATATAAAATAACAAATCAACAGCAAAACAACACTTGCATTTTAGAAAATCTCTAAAATCATGTTTGGTCTTGCAACAAGAAATTGACTTGCCACAAAAATAATATTATAATAGAAAACTTTAAGATGGAAAAATATTTTAGAAAAAAGGGGTCAGAATTTTAACGAAATAGAAGAACAAATACACTCACCAAAATTAAATTTGTTTTCGACGAAGTTTTCTTCTTTTTTTCTTCGATATAAAAAATAAATTTTCCAAAAGCCAAGAAAAACTTTTAAAAGGATTGTTTCGGTTGTATTTAGTTCTATCATTTAAAAGAGTAAAATGTCAGAGACAAGACATACACATACTTTTTAAAAAAGTACGAATTAATGACACTAAAGTAAATAATTTTAAATTTGGGGTAAAAATGTTAAAAGGTTTTTTAAACTTTATAAAAAGTTAAAAAAAAGGAAAAATTTTATAGATGAGTCTTATGTGGAAAATGTGCTTTATGTTAATCTAAATTGAAAGTTGAAATAAAGGGCGATTTATTAAAAGAACTTTTAAGCAACTGGAAAATATTTAATATTGTACTTGTATGTCTTCATTTATGATACTTTTATATCGCATAAATTATTTTAAATCTTCATATTATCTCAAGTCTTTAAATTTTTTCAAATTAAAATGGTATATGGCAGCAATAATCAAATGTAAACCGGCGAAATGCCAGATTTCAATTGCAAACCTTTTCATATGAGGAATATTATTGACAAATTTTGTTAACTTATTTTTTTTTTTTCGTTTAGGTCCCATCTAATTTTCCACAGACGTAGAGACAGACAGACAGAGAGACAGACAGACAGACAATTTTTTCTATATAAAAATTTTTGATATCAAAAATTTTTTCTATATAAAAATTTTTGATATCAAAAATTTTTTCTATATAAAAATTATTGATATCAAAAATTATTTCTATATAAAAATTTTTGATATCAAAAATTTTTTCTATATAAAAATTGTTGATATCAAAAATTCTTTCTATATACAAATTTTTGATATCAAAAATTTTTTCTATACAAAAATTTTTGATATCAAAAATTTTTTCTATATAAAAATGTTTGACATCAAACATTTTTTCTATATAAAAATTTTTGATATCAAAAATTTTTTCTATATAAAAATTTTTGATATCAAAAATTTTTTCTATATAAAAATTTTTGATATCAAAAATTTTTTCTATATAAAAATTTTAGATATCAAAAATTTTTTCTATATAAAAATTTTTGATATCAAAAATTTTTTCTATATAAAAATTTTTGATATCAAAAATTTTTTCTATATAAAAATTTTTGATATCAAAAATTTTTTCTATATAAAAATTTTTGATATCAAAAATTTTTTCTGTTCAAAAACTTTTGATATCAAAAATTTTTTCCAAATAAAAATTTTTGATATCAAAAATTTTTGATATCAAAAATTTTTTCCATATAAAAATTTTTGATATCAAAAATTTTTTCCATATAAAAATTTTTGATATCAAAAATTTTTTCCATATAAAAATTTTTGATATCAAAAATTTTTTCTACATAAGAATTTTTTATATCAAAAAATTTTTCTATATAAAAATTTTTGATATCAAAAATTTTTTCCATGTAAAAATTTTTGATATCTGAAATTTTATCTATATAAAAATTTTTGATATCAAAAATTGTTTCTTTATAAAAATTTTTTCTAGATAAAATATTTTATATATAAAGATTTTTGATATCAAAACTTTTTTCTATATAAAAATTTTTTATATCAAAATTTTTTTCTATATAAAAATTTTTGATATTAAAAATTTTTTCTATATAAAAATTTTTGATATCAAAAATTTTTTCTTTATAAAAATTTTTGATATCAAAAAGTTTTTCTATCTAAAAATTTTTCGTATCAAAAATTTTTTCTATATAAAAATTTTTTCTGTATAAAACTTTTTCTATATAAAAATTTTTGATATCAAAAATTTTTTTTATATAAAAATTTTTGATATCAAAAATTTTTTCTATATAAGCATTTTTGATATCAAAAACTTTTTCTATCTAAAAATTTTTGATATCAAAAATTGTTTCTATATACAAATTTTTTCTGTATTGAAATTTTTCTTATATAAAAATTTTTCACATCAAATATTTTGTCTCTAGAAAAATTTTTTATATCAAATATTTTTTCTATAGAAAAATTGTTGGTATATATATTTTTTTTATAGAAAAATTGTTGATATCAATTTTTATGCGAAATTTGTTTTAATATGAAATTTTTTTTATAAACAATTTTTTTATATAATTTTTTTTATAAAAAATGTTTGATACGATGTTTTTTCTATAAAAAGTTTCCAATATGATTTTTTTTGGATATGAAATTTTTTTTCTATAAAAAATTTTTGATATGAAATTTTTTCTTTAGAAAAATTTTTAATGTAAAATAATTTTTTATATGAAATTTTTTCTTTAAAAATTTTTTTGTTATTCTTGTTTCCTGTAGATTGTTTTTTGATATTAATTTTTTATTATATTATTCTATAGATAAATATTAAATATCAAATACTTTTCTATAGAAAAATTTTAGATATCAATTTTTTTGTATGCAATTTCTTCCATAGAAAATTTTAGTATCAAATTTTTCTATAAAAACGTTTGATATAAAATTTTTTCTATAGAAAAATTTTTAGATTTTAAAATTTTTGATATAAAATTTTTTTACAAAAAATTTTTGATATATTCTTCTATAGAAAAAATTCGATAGAAAAATTTTTTGAAATGAAAGACAGACAGATATTCAAAAAATACTGTTTTTTACTATAAAAAATTAAATGGATTTTGTGATAGATCTGTCATCGGTTCAAAGTATTTAAATTTTGACTAAAATTTATAAATTTTTTAAATTATCTAAAATAACTTTTTAAATTCCAAACTTTCATTAAAATTTATCAAATTTAGAAATAAACATATTCCCTGACGTAATTTGTATAATGTTAATTTATTGATTGGTAGTAGCTCTTTTATGTTTGATACCAATATTCCGTTGAGCTAATATCAATAACTATTTATCAATTTAAATTTAAGCCAATAAATTTGATTGAACTATTATTGCCCATTGTCTGCTTTTATATATTATTATTTTCAATAAAAATTTAGCTGATATTTTAAAACAATGAAACATTTGATAAAATAATAAATTCCAAAATTTTCAACAATTTCTCTATAGACACATCAATTTTAGATATTTGTAATTTATGTGGAAAATTTTATTTTACTTTTATTTCTATGAATTTATGTTTATTAGATACTACGTAGGTATTCATGCTAGTATTTATTTTAGAAATAGAAAATATAAATTTAAACAAATAGCCCAAATTTTCAGAAATTTTAAATGTGGTTAAAAATTTACATGTTTATTCGTATTTATTAACAAAAAGTATCTAAACTATTATTATAAATTATACACTTTACATAATTTAATTTTAGGCAATTGCGTTTACTATTTAAAAATATCTACTTAATTCTTTGCCTTAAACAATGACACCCCCTTTTATCCATAAATCACCAATGCAGCGCAAAAACCATGAAAATGGAGAAAAGCCATTATGGCTGTGACAATATGCCTCAACGAATAGAATGAACATTTAAAATCACAATCATGGGAAACACTTTTACACCTACAATGATTGTTAACCAGGATGCGGAAGCAGTGAATACCTTTTCCTTTTTTTCGCTATTTTCTAATTTCTTTTATAATTTTTCTTCGCATCTTAATATAGCAACTCTTTTTCCTTGCTTTTTTATGAAGTGAAATTCACAGTTTGTGTTTAAGAATTGGAGTTTTTGTTAAATGTTTATTTCCTCGTAAATTCTAAAAAAAAAAAAAATAAGAATTCCTTGTAGCCGCAAGTGCATTTACATACCTAAAGAAAAAATATTGAGTACTTAAAAGCTTAAAAACAATATCTCGAGGAGCATTTGAGGTTTCAATGAAGCCCTATACAAATGTTCCAAATAGAAATCAAAAAATGTTGGATATTATTAAAGTTTTGGAAATTTAATTATTTTTTGTTTAAAAAAAATACCATGAATATATATAAATTACTTACAAGTCCCACCCTGAAACCTAGAAATCCTTAAACAAACAAATACTTTCAATTCGCCTTGCCACTATTTGCTCTGGAAGGTTGACGATAGCAACCCCTATTTGGGGGGACCCGGCCGAAAGTCAAGAGGCTAGCGACCTTTAGATGTCTTGCCGCTTCAACCTTGATAGCATTGGCAGCTGATGCCTTGCGTTCTAATATACACGGATCCAGTGTATATATAAGAAGTTTTAATAGAAAAATTGTTGATAGGAAATTTTTCTTTGCAAAAATTTTTGATATAAAATACCTTCTATTTAAAATTTTTGATATAAAATATTTTCTATGGAAACATTTTTGATGTGAGATGTTCTTGTATAGAAAAATTTTTGATATCAAATTTTATGTATAGAAAAATTTTTGATTTGAAATTTTTTTCTAGAGAAAAATTTTTATATGAATTTTTTTATACTAAAATTTTTGATAAGATATTTTTTCTAAAGGAAACTTTCGATATAAAATTTTTTCCATAGAAGAGTATTTCATATGAATTTTTTCTACAGAAATATTTCGTGAGAATTTTTTGCAATAAAAATTTTTTGATATGAAACGTTTTCTATTAAATGTTTTTGATATGAAATTTCTTCTATGGAAAATTTTAATTTCAATTTCTCTAATTTCTTCATAGAAAAATTTTTGATATGAAATTCTTTCTATAGAAAACTTTTTGATGCAAAATTCTTTATACAGAAAAACTGTCAAATTTTTTGTATACAAATATTTTTGATTTTAAATTTTTTCAATAGAAAAATTTTTTATAAGAAATTTTTTAATATAAAAATTTTTGACAAGAAATTTTTCTATAAAAAAAATTTTTGATATGAAATTGTTTGCATGGAAAAATAAAACAATTTAAAATAAAAGATAATTGGAAATTTGATAATAAAAATAGATACATATATATCTCCAGTTTTTATTTAATTGACTTTTGTTTAATATGAGAAATACAAAGGATTTTATATTTAGAACGACTGCGAGGTGGCAATAATGGCGGTCACACAACAAAAATTTTTGATATGATATTTTTTCTATAGAAAAATTTTCTATAGGAAACTTTTGATATGAAATTTTTTTCCATAGAAGAGTATTTCATATGAATTTTTTGTACAGAAATATTTCGTGTGAATTTTTTGCAATAAAAATTTTTTGATATGAAAGTTTTTCTATTAAAAGTTTTTGATATGATATTTCTTCTTTAGAAAATTTTCATTTCAATTTCTCTATAGAAAAATTTTTTCTATAGAAAACTTTCGATATGAAATTTTTTCCATAGAATGAATTTCTATATATGATTTTTTTTCTACAGAAATATTTAATGTAAATTTTTTTCTATAAAAATTGTTTGATATGAAAATTTTTCTATTAAAAGTTTTTGATATGAAATTTCTTTTATAGAAAATTTTTATTTCAATTTCGCTATAGAAAAATTTTTGATGTAAAATTTTCTCTTATTAAGTTGATTTCTCTCGATATCAATTTTTTTTGTATAGAAGTATTTTCGATTTTAAATTTTTTCTATATAAAAATTTTTTATAAGAAATTTTTTACATAAAAATTTTTGACACGAAATTTTTTCTATAAAAAAATGTTTGATATGAAATTTTTTTCTGTAGAAAAATTTTTGATACGAAATTTTTTCTATAGGAATCTTCTGTTAAGAAATTTTTTCCATAGAAAAATATTTCATATGAATTTTTTTGTATAAACAAATTTTAATGCGAATTTTATTCTATAGAAAATTTTTAAATATGAAATTTTTGTTATTGAAAGATTTTTGATATACAATTTCTTATATAGAAAGTTTTTTTATGTTAAGTGTTTTCTATAGAAAAATTTTTGATGTAAAATATAAAAAAAAAAATTTGATATCATATTTTTTTGCATAAAAAATTTTTTGAAATTTAATTTTTTCTATAAAAAAATTTTTGATATGAAATTTTTTTATAAAAAACTTTTGTTATCAAATTTTTTGTATAGACAAATTTTTGAAATTAACTTTTTTCTGAAGAAAAATTTTTCATATACAATTTTTTCTATAGGAAATTTCGGATATGAAATTTTTTACATAGAAAAATAATTGATATGAATTTGTTTCTATACAAAAATATTTCATGTGTATTTTTTTGTATTGAAAATATTTTGCAATTGAAATATTTAGAAAAATTTTTGATATGAATTTTTTTTTATAAGAAACTTTTGATATGAAATTTTTTGATTTAAAATTTTTTTTAAAGGAAAACTTTTGATATCAAATTTTTTGTATAGAAAAAGGTTTGAAATTAAATTTTTTCTATATATAACTTGTTGACATCAAATTTTTTCTATAGAAAAATTTTTGATATAAAATTTTTTATAAAGAAGAAATTTGACATGAAATTTTCTTGTATAGAAAATTTTCTGATATCAAATTTTTTCCTTAAAAAAATTTTCTGTATAAATTGTTTCTATAGTAAAATATTTGATATGAAATTTTTTCTATAGAAACATTTTTAATGTCAATTTATTTCTATATAAACATTTTTTTTAGAAAAATTTTTTAAAAATTTCTGATATTAAATTTTGATATCAAATTTTTGTTTTACCAAATTTTTCTTATTTTACGACAGAATATTTTAGATAACGATTTTTTTCAATAGAAAAATTTGTTAGAAAAAAAAATTTGCTGTCTTAAATTTTGAATATGAATTTTTTTTTGCAAAAAAAATTTGGATATTTTTTTTTTTTTTTTTGAGAAATTTTGTCTAAAAGTATTTTGATATGAAAAATTTTTTATTAAAAAAATTTCAATATATTTCTATATTTTATTTATTATAATGTTCTATATACAAAATTTCGCTGAAAATTCCTTAAAAAAATGTTTAAATTAAATTTTTTCTTAAAATATAATATTTTTTTAAATTAAATTTTTTTTATAGAAAAATTTTTGATATGAAATTGTTCTAATAAAAATTTTTGATATATAATTTTTTCTATAGAAAAAGTTGTGATATCAAATATTTCTAAAAAAAAGTTCTATAGAAAAATTTTGGATATCAAATTTTTCCTTGAGAATTTTTTTTATATATGAAATTTTTGCTATAGAAATTTTTTTTAATTAAATTTCTTCTTTAAATATAATATAATCGTTTTTAGTGCAACAATTTAAGTATAACTTGTTTTGGCTATACAAATGTTTTAAATTTAATTTTTACTTTATATAATTTTAATCATAATTTTTGTTTTTTTAATAACTTTCCATACCCTACACTAATTAAGGGACTTATCAGTTCTAACTGATGTTTGTAACACATTGAAATATTTAGATTGACTCTACATCACGTCTCCTGTCAATTTTATAATATTCTTCTCCCTAATCGATATATCGTATTGTATAACTATGGGTAAAATATGGCTCCATCATTTTAAATCGACAGTCATCCCAGTGGACTACTAGTAATGAACAGACTATTTAGGGTTAAAAACTGTTTCATCAAAATCAATGAAACACAAATCAATGAAAACAAAAACAAAATTGCATTACTATAGTTAAACCTCGAATAGCTTTTGCAGCCTTTTTTTTAGACCTTTAAAAATACGCATAGGAAAGAAGGTTTGTATTGGTATAAAGTTAGCCAACAAAACTGTTGCCTAATTTAAGGCTTAAGACAAATCAAAATAAAAAATTGTTATTAAAAAAATATAAGACCGCTTCAATTATTGTGTCGCCCTCAAATCGAGTATAAATATTTAATTTAAACAACAAATGTCTTTCTATGTTAATAAACGAACTTTGCAGTCCAACTGTTACTTAGATAAATCTAACAATATGCAATATTTATATAAAATTATTTATATAAAATATTGCATCTTTTACTGTTAAACTCAATAGAATAGGGTATCATATAGTGCGACTAGAATGGCTATTATGCTTTCTTAAATTTCAGTAAAAAATACCTTCCTCTATCATTTAGGGTGTGCTTGTGGAGAAAAAAAAACGCCTGATAAAATCTTAACGAGCTGTTCGAAGGAAATGAAAAGAAAATAAAAGATAACACCGGAAAAGATAAGTTTGTTTTGAAGGCAGAGAAAATTTTAAATATTTAATTGTTTATTCATTTAATATTTAATAAAATTCACAGAAAAAGACAAATATGTTTGTTTATTAAGAAACGCTTAAGAAATGTTGCTTATTTATTCATGATTTTTATTAAATAATAACAAAAATTTTAAAATTTTGTTTTTCCTTAAATTTCTATATAATACATGATTTGAGGTTTTTTAGTATGAGAAACCAAAAGCAATTCCTGTAATGTTTTTAACTTAATTTTATTTGAGTTTTACTGTAGATTAGTGTAATAAGAGCGAAGAAAGAAAATAACTATTAATATAAATTAAGAAAATATTGAATCAATTTTTACATCACAATAAACAAGTTGAAGTTTACATTACACTTTATACTACAAGAACTTAAATTTAAACAATTATTACAGAATATTCCCCTTACTAACCAAACACTTTAACCAATTATTTGAATATCTATATAAATTGGTTTATATGTAAAAACCTTAAGAGCCTCTAAAAGATATTAGTATTTACTGGTACCCGCATTATTCATAACTGACTGTTCTATCTCTCTTTTCCAAACCAATTACTTGAAACCATTTAAAATATCGAAATTGTATAAGTTTCAAATAAACATGTAAACAATGTCGTACTCCTGTTCTAGTCTCTACACTCAAGTAAAATTACAGAGCTACAATATAAAATTGAAATAACATTTATTCCTGAACTCATTATTGTTGTCATTAGCTTTAATTTGATCTAATATTGACATAAGATTTCCAGGATACTTAAAATACAAATGAACAAAAAGGAACAACAAGACTTAACACAACCAAACAAATATTTATACAGACCGAGGATGCCTAAATACGTACAAAAAGATGCTCATACAAATACCCATACCCATGAAATGGTAAAGTCCTGTTTAGAAATTATACATTGAATAAAAATTTAAAATAATTGAATATAATTTCCATTTAAATTGCTTTCTTAATAATCATTTGTTCTTCCGCAAGTCGTGTACGATTCTTATGTTGGATTTTTTTTACAATGATATTGTTCTGCAAGGCACAGTGGGGCATTTTTGTTCAGAAAGTTGATGAGTGGATTTAGATAGGGCCAATAAAAAATTAAATGTACCTATGTATTTTTTATAGTATAAAAAGTCCTGATAGAAAAGTTCTACAAATAAGACACATCTTAATTTTTCACATCAACAATCCCATTTGGATAAAATGTTTTTAAAGTTTGAAACTTCGTCAGAAAGCGTTTAAATTAAAAATTAAAATGTTTTTGGAATACCAATATTTTCCGAATTACATTAAAAGGTATATAACGACGTATACAACCATGTCACAGAACTCAATTCCCTTCGGAATTGAAATGAGTTCCAAGTTTTGCTTCTATAGAAAAAACAAGTAAGAAAGTGCTATAGTCGGTCAAGCCCGACCATACGATACCCTTCGACATTAAGTTCAAATGTGTTCTTTTTCCTGTATAAGGAAAAATATTTGCTAAATTTTGCTATCATACAAACTTTTTCTAAACACTTATATATTTAAGCTATTTCTGTCATTTGGACTTATATGAGAGCTAGGGTCAAGTGTAGACCGATTATCTCGAAATTGGCCAAATTGATTACAATTGTTACATAAATTATGTGTGCAAAAATAAACTTGAAATTATCATCATCATTTGATTTTCGAGCGTTTTAGTGATTTTTGTCTCATTTAGTGCGTTTTTAAAGAAGTGTTTGTATGGGAGCTATAGTCAAATGTGGACCGATTTCAGAAATTTGGTACAGTGATTTTAGTTTACATAAGCAGTATTTGTTTTAAATTTCATGAAAAAATATTGATATTTGTGGCCAATATATCAATTCCGAGAAGTGGGACCTATGGGAGGTACCATAAATAATGGACCGATTTTCACGAATTTCAATAGCCATGGTCCCATTTTCAAAAATAAGATCTGTGCCGAATTTCATCAAATTATCTTTAGAATTGCAAACTGTAGTTTGATTACAAGGTTTACATGGGGGTCCAGCCAACCAGACGGACATACATCGCTAAATCGACTCAGAAAGTGATTCTAAGCCTATTGGTATACTAAAAGGGGTATAAGACAAATATTTCTATGCGTTACATATATCAGCACAAACTTGAAATGACCTTTCCACCTGTAGTGGTGAAGGGTTTAATAAAACGAAACCACCTGCTTTTTTATACCCTTCACCACCATAGGTGGAAAGGGTATTATAAGTTTGTGCTGATGTTTGTAACGCATAGAAATATTTGTCTTAGACCCACCTTTTAGTATACCAATTGGCTTAGAATCACTTTCTGAGTCGATTTAGCGATGTCCGTCCGTCCGTCTGGCTGGCTGGCTGGACCCCCATGTAAACCTTGTAATCAAACTACAGGTCGCAATTCTAAAGATAATTTGATGAAATTTGGCACAGATCAGTTTTTTGATAATGGGACCATGGCTATTAAAATTGGTCAAAATCAGTCCATTATTTATGGTACCTCCCATAGGTCCCACTTCCCGGAATTGCTATATTGGCCATGAATATCAATATTTTTTCATGAAATTTAAAACAAATACTGCTTATGTCAACTAAAACCACTGTACCAAATTTTGTTGAAATCGATCAACATTTGACCATAGCTCCCATACAAACTCTTCTTTAAAAACGCACTAAATGAGACAAAAAATCACTAAAACGCTCGTAAATCTAAAGATAATGGAAATTTTGAGTCTATTTTTTGCATACATAATTTTTGTAACAACCAAATTTCGAGATAATCGGTCCACATATAAGTCCAAATGACGGAAACAGGTTGAATATATAAGTTTTGAGAAAATGTTTTATGATGGCAAAATTTAGCAAATATTTGTCTTTACACAGGAAAAATAACACCTTTGACCTTAGTGGTGAAGGGTATCGTATAGTCGGCTTGACCGACTATAGCGCTTTCTTACTTGTTTTAAAGTGGAGTTGAATTTGAATGTTTTTCTTTGTTGATTCAATATTTGAATAATTTTTTCAGTTATTCATTGTTATTTGTTGAAATTATGATAAAGTTATCTCTGACATTTATAAATTTTCGGAGTCTATAGAACCTAAAAATATTTCAATCGGAATTCAACTAAACTTGACCGTCACGTCTCAATCAGACGTAGCCTAATCTGGTGGTCCATTTTGAGATGACTTTCTACAATATACCCAACCCAAAGAATGTTTCCCTTTTAATGGTCAATCTCTTCAATTTTATCGACTAGACTTTTTCAGGTGTCATTTTTCTTAAGTTGAAAAATGTAATCAATCTATATGTGTATAGATTGAAAGATGTCGATATGACCAGTTTCAAAAGCTCTACATCTTGTAAAATGAACAATTGAGAAATTTGAAAAAAATACTAATTTATTATTGGGGAAAAACCTGAACTAAAGCCTGATATAACCCAATTTTTTATATAAAGAAAAAATTCGAATAATTTATTCTTAACGTAAATTCAAAGCAAAGGAAACATTTAAATCATTCTAACATTCATATGACCTATACATGTAAGCCCTGTTACTATAGCATCAAACCAAGAAGTCTTGATCTCCTCTACCTGCCATCAGCAAGTGAAAAAGTTCGAGCAAACAAGTAATAGGCAAATGCACAATCAATTAAACTTAGAAAAAATGGATCAACTTAATGAAGTTAAATTGATTATTACCACCAACATTTTGTTGAGATTTATCTATGTAGAAGTTTAAATAGTGAATTTATATTGCTACGATATATCAATCAGATCAGTTGCAAAATATTATTGGTATAATTTTTGCGTTCGTGTTCGCATGCCAAAGAAAACCAAATTAAAAAGTAATTTCTTATTTACTTATCAAATGACGTCTACGATTCTTCTCATTAATTCCCAGTTACATTTCGACAACATACTATATGTTGCCAATCAAGTCCAAATCTGAAAAAGTAGCTCCTGTAACATCCATGGCCCGACAAAATTTATGGCAGCTTGTAACTGATATCCCAATTATTTCTTCTAATCCAATTGTAAATAATAGGAACAAGTTTTATTATTATTTATTTGTTGGTATAGATTTTCATTATCTAAATTTGTATCATGACCTAACACATACATATCATACATGACAGAAAGTTCGTAAGCTGCAATATCTATTGGCGGAGTACCAGAGGATAATAGAGATTGAAACTCGTAGTAGTCCTATGTCTGTCTGTCTTTCTGTCTGTCTTTCTGTCTGTCTTTCTGTCTGTCTTTCTGTCTGTCTTTCTGTCTGTCTGTCTGTCTTTCTGTCTTTCTGTTCACTGCCGCACAGTGAAATTAAATTTTGTTTAAATTTATAAATATTCCTTATGTAACAAATTTGATAGCTAAAATTTCACATGTCAATCGATTTTTCAAAAACTTCTTCAAGAATATTCGTGGCAAACTGACCGACCGACAGAAAGACAGACAGACAGACAGACAGACAGACAGAAAGACAGACAGACAGACAGACAGACAGACAGACAGACAGACAGACAGACAGACAGACAGACAGACACACAGAAAAACAGACAGACAGACAGACAGACAGACAGACAGACAGACAGACAGATAGATAGATAGACAGACCGACAGACAGACAGACAGACAGACAGACAGACAGACAGACAGACAGACAAACAGACAGATAGACAGACAGACAGTGGCATTTGTGTTTACTTGATAGTCTTCTTTAAGTTTTCATTAGAATTGTTGAGGCTAATGTTTCTTGTTGCACTGTGTAGTCGGTATATGAGCCTCGGCAAAGCAAAATATAATCTCTTATGTATATCACATTGATCCGGCTTTAAAACTTATTTAATTCTTAAAAAATATTGTTAATCGAATATTTCAAGTTTTCAGCGCATTTGTAAAAATTGGGTATTGTCACTCGAAATGTCATTGAGGATATAAAATTTTAGAGGGAAATTAAAAAAATCGAAAATAGTTTAGCTAGACAGACAGACGGACAGATATTTCTAAATTGATTTTAAAGTAAAATATGTAGTTTCTATATAATTAAAGGTAGATGCCAATCCAATACC
Source organism: Stomorhina lunata (assembly GCA_933228675.1). Taxonomy (NCBI): domain Eukaryota; kingdom Metazoa; phylum Arthropoda; class Insecta; order Diptera; family Rhiniidae; genus Stomorhina; species Stomorhina lunata. The sequence goes on from OW121740.1 coordinate 150,945,455, forward strand.
AATATGTTGCAAACATCGTTACAAACTTATATTACCGATCCAACTTATGATGGTATTGGATTTAAAATCTTCCCGATTAGAAATTTATCAATTTTAATATATAAATTCATTTTTTCTTAAATGTTTAAAACAGTTAAAATACAAAACTAATAATTTTAGATCCCAAAATGCCCCAATGTGCAACTTTTTCCCTAAACTATCTAAACTGTTAGGACAAATTTGAAGAAAAAATAAATACTTTTGGTATAAAAAAAAATAACAAGATACTTAAATAAAACAACAAGAAATTATGGGAAGACTAGAGTTATTTTAAGTTTTTATTTACTAAGAAAAAGGAACAAATTAAAGTGTCAATATTGATTGAAGTGACAAAAAACTAAATGAAGGTAGGAATAATAAATATGGCAGCCATACAAAACTGAAAGCAATTGTTATAAAATTCAATGGGTTAAGTTCATAGTAAACATTTTTTATTGAAAAATACATCGAATTTTCAATTCTTCATACAAAGTTAATTTTTTTGTTAAACTAAGAACATTTGAAAAGGTAATTCTAAGAAATTAAGAATTTCATCACTTGCCTACGTAATATTTTGAGTTTCATAGTCTGTATACCTCGAGTTTTTAAGCTTCAATTAAAGTTAATTTTAAACACTTCCTTTGAAAGTCTACCAAAATATCTCGTACGAATTTCAGCAATATTCTAAGTATTATTATTTGTTTTCCTTAAATGAGACTACGATTACAAATTCATTTATTGTTTTTAATTTCACTTTATTTTACTTCTATTACGTTTTCGTGTTTTACAATTTGATACAATTTAATAGATGAACGCCATTCTAGTTATATGAGAAGATTTCCAGTGACTGCAAAACAATTATTGTTTTAACTGCTGGAGCTAAAAGAAACAACAATTGTAACAACAATCAGAAGATATCAATATGAGGTAGGATAGGAGGTCCCACAAAAAATACTATAATAACTCCAATTCGTGCTTAAATTATGCATATTATTTGCTAGGTACAAAGCATCAAAACAAAATGGTATCTTATTACTAGATATGTATTTGTATAAGAACAATAAATTTGCTTAACTATACTTTAATTTTAAAATGTTTCTTAAAACTCAAAGGGAATCCCTAAACTTAAGCATAATTTAAAATTATTTTAGGAAAATACAATACAATAAAAACGAAGTAAAAAATTTACAATATTATTGTTATTATTTTAAAGGTATTACTTAATTTATTTTAATAGACAAACAATTAAATTTAATTATATACCGAGTTTTTTGTGCAAAACAAAATACCCTGAAAACAAAACGATCCCAAACATAAATACAAATTAATGAAAATGAATGAAACCGATACGAGGGCAAGGGAAGGAGATGTGAAATGCTCAAAAGTACAGACAATGTTTGCTGGTGTATTCTAGTGGCCAAAGTAATTCCGATACTTGTACAGGAAATGTAATTAAATTTCCTCCTCATTGTATGAGCGCAAAACTTTGCTACAACTTGTCTTCATTGTGGTTGTATCTACCGGGAGTTGCAAGTAAAAACGTGTAAAAATGGAACAAGTTAATTCTCTAATGATTTTGCCACGACATCAGTATAACTTTCACAGCCAGCTTCACTTCATTTGTAGTTTTGCTTTGACTGAAACATTTAATGAGTTTTAGTGTTGTCACTCATTCGTTGGTGACATCTTTGGGGAATATCGATTATTGTCATCAACCGCAGCTTCTAACCAAACTAACACATTAACAAATACCATCGATACCTTACACAGCTTATTGATACCAGGACTGGAATCAGAGTAACTGCAATTAAATGCATGTAATATAAGAAACTATCATTAATCATGTGGAGTGTATCTGTAGCAAGTTACAATTTAGTTTGACTAATAAATTCCCAAGCGATGCATAAACCAAGACTATGACCAGACTATGACTAGACTATGACTAGACTATGACTAGACTATGACTAGACTATGACTAGACTATGACTAGACTATGACTAGACTATGACTAGACTATGACTAGACTATGACTAGACTATGACTAGACTATGACTAGACTATGACTAGACTATGACTAGACTATGACTAGACTATGACTAGACTATGACTAGACTATGACTAGACTATGACTAGACTATGACTAGACTATGACTAGACTATGACTAGACTATGACTAGACTATGACTAGACTATGACTAGACTATGACTAGACTATGACTAGACTATGACTAGACTATGACTAGACTATGACTAGACTATGACTAGACTATGACTAGACTATGACTAGACTATGACTAGACTATGACTAGACTATGACTAGACTATGACTAGACTATGACTAGACTATGACTAGACTATGACTAGACTATGACTAGACTATGACTAGACTATGACTAGACTATGACTAGACTATGACTAGACTATGACTAGACTATGACTAGACTATGACTAGACTATGACTAGACTATGACTAGACTATGACTAGACTATGACTAGACTATGACTAGACTATGACTAGACTATGACTAGACTATGACTAGACTATGACTAGACTATGACTAGACTATGACTAGACTATGACTAGACTATGACTAGACTATGACTAGACTATGACTAGACTATGACTAGACTATGACTAGACTATGACTAGACTATGACTAGACTATGACTAGACTATGACTAGACTATGACTAGACTATGACTAGACTATGACTAGACTATGACTAGACTATGACTAGACTATGACTAGACTATGACTAGACTATGACTAGACTATGACTAGACTATGACTAGACTATGACTAGACTATGACTAGACTATGACTAGACTATGACTAGACTATGACTAGACTATGACTAGACTATGACTAGACTATGACTAGACTATGACTAGACTATGACTAGACTATGACTAGACTATGACTAGACTATGACTAGACTATGACTAGACTATGACTAGACTATGACTAGACTATGACTAGACTATGACTAGACTATGACTAGACTATGACTAGACTATGACTAGACTATGACTAGACTATGACTAGACTATGACTAGACTATGACTAGACTATGACTAGACTATGACTAGACTATGACTAGACTATGACTAGACTATGACTAGACTATGACTAGACTATGACTAGACTATGACTAGACTATGACTAGACTATGACTAGACTATGACTAGACTATGACTAGACTATGACTAGACTATGACTAGACTATGACTAGACTATGACTAGACTATGACTAGACTATGACTAGACTATGACTAGACTATGACTAGACTATGACTAGACTATGACTAGACTATGACTAGACTATGACTAGACTATGACTAGACTATGACTAGACTATGACTAGACTATGACTAGACTATGACTAGACTATGACTAGACTATGACTAGACTATGACTAGACTATGACTAGACTATGACTAGACTATGACTAGACTATGACTAGACTATGACTAGACTATGACTAGACTATGACTAGACTATGACTAGACTATGACTAGACTATGACTAGACTATGACTAGACTATGACTAGACTATGACTAGACTATGACTAGACTATGACTAGACTATGACTAGACTATGACTAGACTATGACTAGACTATGACTAGACTATGACTAGACTATGACTAGACTATGACTAGACTATGACTAGACTATGACTAGACTATGACTAGACTATGACTAGACTATGACTAGACTATGACTAGACTATGACTAGACTATGACTAGACTATGACTAGACTATGACTAGACTATGACTAGACTATGACTAGACTATGACTAGACTATGACTAGACTATGACTAGACTATGACTAGACTATGACTAGACTATGACTAGACTATGACTAGACTATGACTAGACTATGACTAGACTATGACTAGACTATGACTAGACTATGACTAGACTATGACTAGACTATGACTAGACTATGACTAGACTATGACTAGACTATGACTAGACTATGACTAGACTATGACTAGACTATGACTAGACTATGACTAGACTATGACTAGACTATGACTAGACTATGACTAGACTATGACTAGACTATGACTAGACTATGACTAGACTATGACTAGACTATGACTAGACTATGACTAGACTATGACTAGACTATGACTAGACTATGACTAGACTATGACTAGACTATGACTAGACTATGACTAGACTATGACTAGACTATGACTAGACTATGACTAGACTATGACTAGACTATGACTAGACTATGACTAGACTATGACTAGACTATGACTAGACTATGACTAGACTATGACTAGACTATGACTAGACTATGACTAGACTATGACTAGACTATGACTAGACTATGACTAGACTATGACTAGACTATGACTAGACTATGACTAGACTATGACTAGACTATGACTAGACTATGACTAGACTATGACTAGACTATGACTAGACTATGACTAGACTATGACTAGACTATGACTAGACTATGACTAGACTATGACTAGACTATGACTAGACTATGACTAGACTATGACTAGACTATGACTAGACTATGACTAGACTATGACTAGACTATGACTAGACTATGACTAGACTATGACTAGACTATGACTAGACTATGACTAGACTATGACTAGACTATGACTAGACTATGACTAGACTATGACTAGACTATGACTAGACTATGACTAGACTATGACTAGACTATGACTAGACTATGACTAGACTATGACTAGACTATGACTAGACTATGACTAGACTATGACTAGACTATGACTAGACTATGACTAGACTATGACTAGACTATGACTAGACTATGACTAGACTATGACTAGACTATGACTAGACTATGACTAGACTATGACTAGACTATGACTAGACTATGACTAGACTATGACTAGACTATGACTAGACTATGACTAGACTATGACTAGACTATGACTAGAGACTAGACTATGACTAGACTATGACTAGACTATGACTAGACTATGACTAGACTATGACTAGACTATGACTAGACTATGACTAGACTATGACTAGACTATGACTAGACTATGACTAGACTATGACTAGACTATGACTAGACTATGACTAGACTATGACTAGACTATGACTAGACTATGACTAGACTATGACTAGACTATGACTAGACTATGACTAGACTATGACTAGACTATGACTAGACTATGACTAGACTATGACTAGACTATGACTAGACTATGACTAGACTATGACTAGACTATGACTAGACTATGACTAGACTATGACTAGACTATGACTAGACTATGACTAGACTATGACTAGACTATGACTAGACTATGACTAGACTATGACTAGACTATGACTAGACTATGACTAGACTATGACTAGACTATGACTAGACTATGACTAGACTATGACTAGACTATGACTAGACTATGACTAGACTATGACTAGACTATGACTAGACTATGACTAGACTATGACTAGACTATGACTAGACTATGACTAGACTATGACTAGACTATGACTAGACTATGACTAGACTATGACTAGACTATGACTAGACTATGACTAGACTATGACTAGACTATGACTAGACTATGACTAGACTATGACTAGACTATGACTAGACTATGACTAGACTATGACTAGACTATGACTAGACTATGACTAGACTATGACTAGACTATGACTAGACTATGACTAGACTATGACTAGACTATGACTAGACTATGACTAGACTATGACTAGACTATGACTAGACTATGACTAGACTATGACTAGACTATGACTAGAACTAGACTATGACTAGACTATGACTAGACTATGACTAGACTATGACTAGACTATGACTAGACTATGACTAGACTATGACTAGACTATGACTAGACTATGACTAGACTATGACTAGACTATGACTAGACTATGACTAGACTATGACTAGACTATGACTAGACTATGACTAGACTATGACTAGACTATGACTAGACTATGACTAGACTATGACTAGACTATGACTAGACTATGACTAGACTATGACTAGACTATGACTAGACTATGACTAGACTATGACTAGACTATGACTAGACTATGACTAGACTATGACTAGACTATGACTAGACTATGACTAGACTATGACTAGACTATGACTAGACTATGACTAGACTATGACTAGACTATGACTAGACTATGACTAGACTATGACTAGACTATGACTAGACTATGACTAGACTATGACTAGACTATGACTAGACTATGACTAGACTATGACTAGACTATGACTAGACTATGACTAGACTATGACTAGACTATGACTAGACTATGACTAGACTATGACTAGACTATGACTAGACTATGACTAGACTATGACTAGACTATGACTAGACTATGACTAGACTATGACTAGACTATGACTAGACTATGACTAGACTATGACTAGACTATGACTAGACTATGACTAGACTATGACTAGACTATGACTAGACTATGACTAGACTATGACTAGACTATGACTAGACTATGACTAGACTATGACTAGACTATGACTAGACTATGACTAGACTATGACTAGACTATGACTAGACTATGACTAGACTATGACTAGACTATGACTAGACTATGACTAGACTATGACTAGACTATGACTAGACTATGACTAGACTATGACTAGACTATGACTAGACTATGACTAGACTATGACTAGACTATGACTAGACTATGACTAGACTATGACTAGACTATGACTAGACTATGACTAGACTATGACTAGACTATGACTAGACTATGACTAGACTATGACTAGACTATGACTAGACTATGACTAGACTATGACTAGACTATGACTAGACTATGACTAGACTATGACTAGACTATGACTAGACTATGACTAGACTATGACTAGACTATGACTAGACTATGACTAGACTATGACTAGACTATGACTAGACTATGACTAGACTATGACTAGACTATGACTAGACTATGACTAGACTATGACTAGACTATGACTAGACTATGACTAGACTATGACTAGACTATGACTAGACTATGACTAGACTATGACTAGACTATGACTAGACTATGACTAGACTATGACTAGACTATGACTAGACTATGACTAGACTATGACTAGACTATGACTAGACTATGACTAGACTATGACTAGACTATGACTAGACTATGACTAGACTATGACTAGACTATGACTAGACTATGACTAGACTATGACTAGACTATGACTAGACTATGACTAGACTATGACTAGACTATGACTAGACTATGACTAGACTATGACTAGACTATGACTAGACTATGACTAGACTATGACTAGACTATGACTAGACTATGACTAGACTATGACTAGACTATGACTAGACTATGACTAGACTATGACTAGACTATGACTAGACTATGACTAGGCTATTACTATATTGTAAATCCTTGTGCTATATTTAATGATATAGTAAATGTCTCATTTTATTTCCCCCTTGGTTTTTGTTGATCAACAAACCTTAAAGAAAATATTTGCCAATTATTATCTAATGCATTCTCAGCTAATTTTTTACCAATTTTACATAATCTACCTAATTTCAAATCCTGTCTTGTAGAACAAGTTTTTCAACATTACTTTTTTCCTATTATACATTTAATTGACACACACTCCGACACATTATAAATGTTAATTTCTCTATATGTGTTTGTACTTAAACTAACATTATTTTCGTAGATAAACCCACTAAAGAATGATTATGTACAGTAGTGGTCAATAGTTTGTTGTTATTGATATAAGGATTTAATTTGGAAACGCGGATTTTTAAAATAAAAAATTCCCCATTATAAGATTTGATATGATTAGATTTCTTACTCATTTTCAGGATTTTTGATTCTCGGAACTTATTTGGTTTTGTCCATCACTGCTCTTAAATGCTACAGTTTCTATAGTTTAGTTATTTCAGTTTTACAGAACATTATTTAACTTGATAAACGCCACAGAAAAGGGTTGGAATAGTAGAGATTGCTGCTGGAACAATTGTACGAGCCAAAAAATAACAAAAGCCAAAAAAAGCAAATTGAACTCTCTGCACTCCCTGAGGGAATGTATAAAATGTTGGAAAAACAAAAGACTAAAGACAATGTTAAATGTATGTATGTATTGTTAAATATGGAAGATATATACAAGCATATGTATAAATGAGTGCTAGTAGGAATATGTATTTGTAAGGACGATGAACAAACGTGATGAATTCTAGGTCCCAAGTTAATTACTTTTGTCAGTAACAAAAAATACGCATTGCAAATTTTTTTTTAAACTAAAGTGCTATTTAAAAATAAACCGCATTTAAGAGCTAAATAACATTTATTTAAATGAAAATAAATGAAATGGATGCATGTGATTAAAAAACTCTAAAAGAAGATAGAAATACAATTTTATGAATTAAAGAAAATTAAAAAAATTAAAAAAATCAAAAATTTACTATTTACCAATTTTAGAAAAAAATGCAACTTTTGGAAAATTTAAAATTTTTTTAAAATTTACTGATCAAAGAAAATTTAAAAATTTTGGAAAATTTAAAAATTTAAAAATTTTAGAAAATTTAAAAATTTTAGAAAATTTAAAAATTTTAGAAAATTTAAAAATTTTAGAAAATTTAAAAATTTTAGAAAATTTAAAAATTTTAGAAAATTTTAAAATTTTAGAAAATTTTAAGATTTTAGAAAATTTTAAAATTTTAGAAAATTTTAAAATTTTAGAAAATTTTAAAATTTTAGAAAATTTTAAAATTTTAGAAAATTTTAAAATTTTAGAAAATTTTAAAATTTTAGAAAATTTTAAAATTTTAGAAAATTTGCAAATTTAAAGAAGTTAGAAAATTTAGAAGTTCAATTCCATTATATACAGGATTCAAGATTTGAACTTTTTCTTCTTAGTCTATGTCTTAGTCTATGTCTTTGTCTTTGTCTCTGACTTAGTCTATGTCTTATTATATGTTCTAGTCTATGGCTTTGTCTCTGACTTAGTCTATGTCTTAGTCTATGTCTTAGCCTATGTCTTAGTCTATGTCTCAGTCTATGTCTTAGTCTATGTCTTAGTCTATGTCTTAGTCTATGTCTTAGTCTATGTCTTAGTCTATGTCTTAGTCTATGTCTTAGTCTATGTCTTAGTCTATGTCTTAGTCTATGTCTTAGTCTATGTCTTAGTCTATGTCTTAGTCTATGTCTTAGTCTATGTCTTAGTCTATGTCTTAGTCTATGTCTTAGTCTATGTCTTAGTCTATGTCTTAGTCTATGTCTTAGTCTATGTCTTAGTCTATGTCTTAGTCTATGTCTTAGTCTATGTCTTAGTCTATGTCTTAGTCTATGTCTTAGTCTATGTCTTAGTCTATGTCTTAGTCTATGTCTTAGTCTATGTCTTAGTCTATGTCTTAGTCTATGTCTTAGTCTATGTCTTAGTCTATGTCTTAGTCTATGTCTTAGTCTATGTCTTAGTCTATGTCTTAGTCTATGTCTTAGTCTATGTCTTAGTCTATGTCTTAGTCTATGTCTTAGTCTATGTCTTAGTCTATGTCTTAGTCTATGTCTTAGTCTATGTCTTAGTCTATGTCTTAGTCTATGTCTTAGTCTATGTCTTAGTCTATGTCTTAGTCTATGTCTTAGTCTATGTCTTAGTCTATGTCTTAGTCTATGTCTTAGTCTATGTCTTAGTCTATGTCTTAGTCTATGTCTTAGTCTATGTCTTAGTCTATGTCTTAGTCTATGTCTTAGTCTATGTCTTAGTCTATGTCTTAGTCTATGTCTTAGTCTATGTCTTAGTCTATGTCTTAGTCTATGTCTTAGTCTATGTCTTAGTCTATGTCTTAGTCTATGTCTTAGTCTATGTCTTAGTCTATGTCTTAGTCTATGTCTTAGTCTATGTCTTAGTCTATGTCTTAGTCTATGTCTTAGTCTATGTCTTAGTCTATGTCTTAGTCTATGTCTTAGTCTATGTCTTAGTCTATGTCTTAGTCTATGTCTTAGTCTATGTCTTAGTCTATGTCTTAGTCTATGTCTTAGTCTATGTCTTAGTCTATGTCTTAGTCTATGTCTTAGTCTATGTCTTAGTCTATTTCTTAGTCGATGTCTTAGTCTATGTCTTAGTCTATGTCTTAGTCTATGTCTTAGTCTATGTCTTAGTCTATGTCTTAGTCTATGTCTTAGTCTATGTCTTAGTCTATGTCTTAGTCTATGTCTTAGTCTATGTCTTAGTCTATGTCTTAGTCTATGTCTTAGTCTATGTCTTAGTCTATGTCTTAGTCTATGTCTTAGTCTATGTCTTAGTCTATGTCTTAGTCTATGTCTTAGTCTATGTCTTAGTCTATGTCTTAGTCTATGTCTTAGTCTATGTCTTAGTCTATGTCTTAGTCTATGTCTTAGTCTATGTCTTAGTCTATGTCTTAGTCTATGTCTTAGTCTATGTCTTAGTCTATATCTTAGTCTATGTCTTAGTCTATGTCTTAGTCTATGTCTTAGTCTATGTCTTAGTCTATGTCTTAGTCTATGTCTTAGTCTATGTCTTAGTCTATGTCTTATTCTATATCTTAGTTTATATCAAAGTCTATGTCTTAGTCTATATCTAATTCTAAGTCAATGTCTTAGTCTATGTCTAAGTCTATATCTTAGTCTATGTCTATGTCTAAGTCTATGTCTTAGTCCATGTCTGTGTCTTAGTCTATATTGTAGACTATGGGTTTGTCTACATATAAGTCCAAGTTCTAGTTTATGGCTTATTGTGTATCTTACTATGTATGTACCTTAGGCTATGTATTTGTTTATGAGCATATCTTTTTTTGTGTAATTTATGATTGTGCTAGTCTGATGTAAAGAGTGTTCTATAAAAAATATGCATTTACTATTTTAGACAAAATTTATCCATAGTGCAAGAAATAATTTATTTTTTGATCAAGTTAGTTTCTATAGATATGTCGATATTATTATTTTTTAAATTATTAATTTTCAATAATTATTTCAATCAAAATGGACTGCGAAAAAAAAGTTCGTGAAAATATAATTAAAACTTTTCAAAAAAATCCGTCATGGACTTTTAAAAAATTAGCTAAAAATTTGAAAGTTGACCCTCGAACGGTTTCTAATGCCATCAGACGGTATAAGGAAAACCTGAGCATTGAAAGAAAACCTGGATCAGGAGGAAAAAAGGTCCTACAGATATTGGTAAGGCAAAAGAAGTCGAGCGACTCTTTCGAAGAGCGCCTAACACTTCTTTAAGAAAAGCAGCTCGTATGGTGAAATGTTCTACGAATTTTGCACATAGAGTCAAAGCTTATGCTGGACTGAAGACATACAAAGTCCAAAAGGTTCCAGATCGCAATGCTGTAAAGAACTTAGAAGCAAAAAAACGAGCGAAAAAATTGAAGTCTGATTTTATAAAAAAACAAACAAAATTCCCTAAGAAGTTTCTCGTGTGGCAAGCTATTTGCAGTTGTGGCAAAAGAAGTAAAGTATTTGTGGCATCTGGCACAATAAACACAGAAATTTATATAAAGGAGTGCCTACAAAAACGGTTGTTACCCTTTTTAAGAGAGCGCAGAGTGACTACATTTTTTTGGCCCGATTTGGCATCATGCCATTATGGAAAAAAGGCACTTGAGTGGTACTCAAAGAATAATGTCATTTTTGTACCACGAGAGGCAAATCCACCTAACTGTCCAGAACTTCGGCCTGTGGAAAGGTATTGGGCTCTGGTAAAAAAGGAATTGAAGAACACAGGAATGATTTACAAGAACATGTCCGATTTTAAGCGCAGGTGGAACACATGCTCCAAAAAGGCATCAGAAGCAACTGTAAAATCTTTAATGGGAGGGTTTCCGAAAAAAGTCGATAATTTTGCAAAACCCGAGTACTAAGTAAATATTTTAATGCTAAATGATTTTGTATAATATGTCATTATATTTGCGTATTTTGTAGAGTTTTTATATTAAAAGGTTTGATTTTTATTTAAGAAAATCCAACTACAAATTTTATTTAGAGCACTCTTTATTGGTATGTTTTCATATTATAAGCTGCTTACTTTTAACTTCTCATACCAAAAGTACAATTCTTGAGTTCTACAATTCCATAACTTGAAGTTATAATTGTAGACGTTTGCACCAAAATACAGTAATAAATAAATTTGAGTAACTTTACAAAACATTTTTTGCTATAAATTGTTAAAGAAGTTCAAGTTCTATTAATTTTCAAATTTTGAACTGTAGAGGAATGCCATACATATGTAGAGTAAAGTGTTAGTATTAACTCTATATATTTAAAAATAGAATAGCTACATTTTGGTGCGAATGTCTACAATTGTAAACCAATAAAAGTGCCTTTACAATTTAATTTATATTGTATAGCATATATCTATAAAAATACATATATAGTTATATACAGCTATTCTAAAGCTCATAGCAATTATCACCTTAAAGTTTATGAAATGTTTGTTTTTTTTCAAACAGTTTTTGTTGAAGCAAAGCTATTCAAATAAATTTTGAATATATTTACAAGGGTATAATCCTTGATATATGTATCTAGATATTTCTGACAATAAAAATGAATACGAAATTAGATTTTTAAATAAGATATTCGTAATTATTAGTTAAATCTCAACAAAGCCAACTATAAAACTAGGTTTTTAAATGTTGAGCATATTTTTTTTTTTGTTTATAAAAACTTAACATAAACTTATTCCCTTGACTGTTTATCTAGTAATTTTGAGTATTTGTTAGAAAATACCTGCAGCAATTTCTAACAGTTATATATGACATAAGTTTTAAGTAAATTCTTTTTCTACTGCTCTTGTATACATAAACTACATTTACACATAATTCCCTCATTTGAAAATTTTCCATTTGCATACAGTGACGAAGACAAACACACATACAACAATTTTTATAGTTTAGAAATTCATAGGTGATAAAAATTAAAATTTACTTTCGTAAGCCAAATTGTAGTGTAACATGATGGTTAAAGGCACTTTTTTGCAGTTGATATTGTAAGAAAACTACTAAAATGTTATTTACTACAACCCGATTTGGCTTCTTAATTATTGCAGGATATGAGGACTTTTTAGCATATGCATTGAAAACTTTATGGATGTTAAGAAAAGTTTGTGATGAAAATATGAGTATTGGTGTGATTTTGTGATTTTTAAGTTTTGGAAAGGTTTAATTCTATAAATGGATAAAATAAAACTAAATTTTGCTATAAAACCTTAAAAATAGAAGTGTTAAGTTTATTTGTACAGATTTTAAGATTTTTGAAAATAGATAATATTATGGATTTAGTGTATATTAAAATTAAGTGAATTTGAAAGATGTGACGAAAATTTTTTGCTTTGAGATCATTTTAATGCATTGTTTAGGTTAAAAGCGTTAGAAAATTGGTGTTTAAGTACTTTTTCATTTTTTATAGAACCCAGCAAAACTTTTCATTACCAAATAATGAGTTAAACGGTTAAACTATTGGACACAAACTACTTACTCATTCGCTGTTTAAGTGATTGCATTAACATGGGGATGTCATTGGAGACAAGTACTTACCAATTGCACAAAAGTAATGACTTGGGTAAGCAATTGGAAAACAACAACAAAAACTTTGAACCCAGACTAGAGCTGCAAATCTGTCGATAGTCGGCACCATCGATAGTTTCGATAGTTTGAGTAAAAACTATCGATACTATCGATACTATCAGATATTTTTAAGTGCTTTTTCTGACAGTAAAATAAGAGCTTTAGGGAAATAGATTACAAAATATTTCGCTGATTTACTTCAATTGTGTGATAACTCTAAATCTAGATTTGAATAAAACATTTTGTTGCACTACTTACTTTAAATTGCAGCGTCGCTTGTAAAAAGGACGAAGTCTATTTGGTTAAAGTCGACAATTGGCCGCCGCCGCGGGTTTAATGTGTCTGTATTCTATTTGTTTATTTTTCCATGAACAAATTAATTATATTACATTAAACACTTTTTATAATAATTTAATTAAGCAAATACTAAAATACTTAACTTCTCTTGCTGAAATGCAAAATATAATAAAAAATTAATTTACAATCGGCTAAAAACCTGCGTCGACTTCGTATATTTGCCGATAGTATATAAAACTATCGATACCATCGATAGTACTATCGATTGTTTTGCAGCTCTAACCCAGACCCCTACGACTGCTAAGCGGAGACTCTTCTACTGAGATACTTCATATGTTGAAAATTATAATTTATATATACAATTTTTTATTTTAAAATCCAATATCATGTGACAATAACTTTGGTTTTCCCAGCTTTTTTTTGATTCGTTGTAATTTTTGGAAAACTATTTCTATACTAATATTTCTATACTATTGAAATGTTTAATCCATTTAATAAACAATAAAGAAGTGTTTTTATACCCTTCACCACCATTGGTGGAAAGAGTGTTATAAGTTTGTGCTGATGTATGTAACGCATAGAAATATTTGTCTCAGACCCACCTTTTAGTATACCAATAGGCTTAGAATTTCTGAGTCGATTTAGCGATGTCCGTCCGTCCGTCCGTCCGTCTGGCTGGCTGGACCCCCATGTGAACCATGTACTCAAACTACAGGTCGCAATTCTAAAGATAAATTGATGAAATTGTGCACAGATAATTTCTTTGATAATGGGACCATGGCTATTGAAATTCGTCAAAATCGGTCCATTATTTATGGTACCTCCCATAGGTCCCACTTCCCGGAATTGATATATTGGCCACAAATATCAATATTTTTCATGAAATTTAAATCAAATATTGCCTACGTAGACTAAAATCACTGTACCAAATTTTGTTAAAATCGGTCCACATTTGACCATAGCTCCCTTACAAACTTTTCTTTAAAAATGCACTAAATGAGACAAAAATCACTAAAACGCTCGTAAATCTGAAGATAATGGGAATTCTTATTTTTTATTTTTTGCATACATAATTTTTGTAATAACTGTAATCAATTTGCCAAATTTCGTGATAATCGGCCTACATTTGACCCTAGATTTCATATAAGTCCAAATGTCGGAAACAGCTTAAATGTATAGGTTTTGAGAAGATGTTTGTATGATGACAAAATTTAGCAAATATTTGTCTTTCTACAGGAAAAATAACACCTTTGACCTTAGTGGTAAAGGGTATCGTATGGTCGGGCTTGACCGACTATAGCACTTTCTTACTTGTTTTTAATATTTTTAAATTTAAACAATTTTTTGTATATAACATTAGACTTCAATCTTGTGCAAATATTCTTCAATTTTATAGGCCAAGCTTTGGAAACATTTCCTCTACTTGATCTTTTTATTGAAGTTTCGGACATCAACTTTTAACATTAGGTGGTGGGACATTTTTATTCTAATTTTAGCCTCTTCATGGTAATTGTTTTTTCCAAGGGTTACTAGCCCTTCGCCCTAAGCCATTTTGATCGATCTTATGGGACAACCCCATGTACCGAGGCTCACTACATTAAGGGGTGTTAAAGTAGTTCTCCGGGAGATACCACGAGGTGGTCAGTGTCCACAGTTGAGATGAAGGATGACCTAGATAAGTCTGAGCTTACCAAGTTAAGACCAATCAGAACCGGGTTTGATATCCAACATCCCCTATAAATATAATCAAAATTGACTAATGATGGTATTTTATTATTACCATGAGTTAGTTTTCCAAAATTTTTTCCAAAAGGTAATATTTAAGTTCTTAAAATTCAAAATTCATTTAAAAAGATTTTTTTAATAAGAAAAAAAATATAAAAAACAAGTAAGAGTGTTATATTCGGCTGTGCCGAATCTTATATACCCACTATCAAGTTGTACGAAATGTTGACCAAATGTGGTACTGTTGGTAATATATTTGGACTAAATTCGGTTGCAGTGGTATAGTTATTAAAGTTCAACATTTAAAAGTATCTAAGTGGTTTCCCAAGTTACCTTGGACAAAATGCTGATCCATAACCGAATATAGTTTTATATTAAGGGCATGTTCACAAATTTTTGTAGGAGTTCCTAATGCATCTACCGTCTATAAAGTCTGGACCTAACATTGCAATCTTAATATACCGAATGTACCTCCAAATCTATTTGATTGTAGATATAACAAGTAAGAGTGTTATATTCGGCTGTGCCAAATCTTACATACCCACTATCAATTTGTGTTAAATTCAGAAACAGGGTGCAGCTAATTCAAAATCTGGACCAAAACTGAAAAAATCGCTAAGCTAATTGGTATTATTGGTAAAACCTTTGGACTAAATACGGTTGTCGTAGCTTTATAGTTTAACATTTAAAAATATTTTAGTGGTTTTCCCAGTATTTACTTTGATCAAAATTCGGTCTCATAACCGGGTATATAGTAATACGGCATGTCCATATATTTCGTTAGAAGTTCCTTATGCATTCATCATATATAAAGCCTGGGCTGAACATTGATTGATGCCTATCTAATTTCATAGGTGCAATCTTTCCGTGAGTGTTTTTTATATGAAAGCTAAAGTCAAATATGGACTGATTGCTATAAAATTTGATAAACTGATAAAAAATTTCATAAAACTATCCTATTTTAAATTTAATCGTCATAGCTATTACAATTGTATTCAATTTATCAGCATTAATGTGTTTTCCGGGGCGGGAATATATGGGAGCTCTAACTAAATTTGAACCGATTTTGTCTATTTTCAACACACATCTTTTTCAAAATATCCAAAATACTTTTTTAAAATTTTGTTCCTCCAGCTCTTTTCGTTAAGGCGCTATCGTGCTTTTATCTGACGGACAGACGGACATAAACCCCGTTTTCTTTTTATATTTTTGTTTTTCCGTGAGTTTTTTATATGGGAGCTATGGTCAAATGGTGACTGATTGTGACAAAATTGCACACAAGACCTCCTCGTGCTAAATTTAGTGGTTATATCTGTTATAGTTTTAGATTTATTGGCATTTAAGTGTATTTTAGGTGAAATTTTGGCTGTTTTCGTAAGTTTTTTGTATGGGAGCTATGACTAAATCTGAACCGATTTTGGTGAAATTTTAAGTGCTGCCTAGGGCTTATGCATGACTTCTATAAACCAAATTTCATCATTATAACTATTATAGTTCGTTATTTATTAGCAAATAAGCGATTAGCATAAGCGAGGTTATACGGGAGCTATGGTCAAATGTTAACCGATTTTGCCCAATTTCAATACCAAAATTTTTTTAGAGATGAAGAATGTTTTTACTTAGTTTCAGTGAGCTAGCTTCTTTCGTTTAGGTATCATCGCTCAATCGTCTTAGAATTTCATGAGGATTCAGAATATATATCGTTTTTGATTTTTGAGCCAATTTTAAGGAAATTACAAACGGAATGACAATCTCAATATACCCCCCATTCTTTTTGATGGTGGGTATAAAAATTGTTGGTCTTGGTGGAATTTGACGCGGGACCATTTTAATTGCAAATAAATACTTCTGAATAACTTATTAGTTATTCGGAGGGTATGTTGAAGTCATTACAAGGTAACCAGTTACCAGAGTACTTGCCATTACCAAAGTTTTGCTGGAAAATTTAATATTTAACATAAAATCTATATATATAAGTCAAATTTTTTGAACTTAATATATAATATTTGTATTCGTCTAATTTGCGTCTACCATAAATTGATAGTAATGTCATTTGTCCACGTATGTCTTTCATATCATTCGCCATTCCATAAGGAAATGCATGTCTATTACACTTTTAATTAAAAACTAAGTGCAAACATTACTTTATGCATTATTTACACCTCCAATTCCATCACGCACTTCTTGCATGCAACCGTAATTATACAGCTGATTATTATCTTCACCCATTACCATGAGTGCTTCGAGTATGATAATAATGATGATGATGATGGTGCTATGAATTTAACCCCATTTAGGGTTAAATACTAACACGTACCAGTAACATCCCACCCAAGAATGTAGAAAATGTGTTTATATTTACGCAGAGGAAAACACTAGAAGGCCTAGAATTTTCATGCCTATCAAAAAAATATATATCTAAAGCTCCTTGATCTGAGATCGTTCAAAAAGTTCGATATAGTCTTTGTTTTCAAATATCGTATAGATAAAAAAGTTGTTCACAAAAAGCAAACCAATATAGAAATATAAAAATAACAGTGCCTTAGTCCGTAATTTTTTAACTAAATTGATCCTATATTAAAGCAATTTCAAGAGATTTTTAAAATTTTAAGGCCCTCTAGCTCCTTACAACCATATTACTTTACCTTTGGGATATACATACTTGCCACCTACATTCATAACTGCATCCGTCATAAAATGTTACTCGTATCTAAAGTTAGAACACGTCGTTTTTTTTTTCATTGTTTTATAGCTGTTGCTGTTGTTTTTGCTTTTGTCGTTGTTGCTGCTCATACTGCTGCTATGTTGCTGCCGTTTTAGTTGTCGTCATTTATGTCGCCCATTAGCAGCAACATTGTCAACAACATAACTAAGTTATGTACCACAAAGTTGGCCAAAGGCAAATGTTTCTAACGTGTTTAAACAAAGAATGAGAAAAATTACAGGTCTAACTAAATGCGTCGAAAATGTTGTGTAAAAATGCTAATAAAAGTAAAAGTGTTTTACATAAAAGAGATAACCCTTAGCTTTATATTCCTTTGTTCTATTTTGAAGTAAATTTCGTAATATAAATTCATATTCCGAAACGGATATAGCTATTATGGTAAATAAAAATCTTTCAATACAAAAAGTTTCTTACAAAAAATTTTTCGATAAAAACATTTTCTTATAGAAAATTTTTCAATATACATACTTTCTTATAGAACATTATAAGATAAAACAATTTTCTAATAGAAAATTTTTCTTTATTAAAATTTTTCAATAGAAAATTTTTCGATATAAAAATTTTCTTATAGAAAATTTTTTAATATAAAAATTTTCTTATAGAAAATTTTTTAATATAAAAATTTTCTTATAGAAAATTTTTTAATATAAAAATTTTCTTATAGAAAATTTTTTAATATACAAATTATTTTATAGAAAATTTTTAATATAAAAATTTCCTAATAAAAAATTTTTGATATATAAATTTTCTTATAGAAATATACACAATCTCCTATAAAAAATTTTCATTATAAAAATTTTTTTATAAAAAATTCTTCAATATAAAGATTTTCTTATAGAAAAATTTTCGATATAAAAATTTTCTTGTAGAAAATTTTTCGATATAAAAATTTTCCAATAGAAAATTTTTTGATACAAAAATTTTCTTATAAAAAAAATTTTATAAGAATATTTTCTTATACAAAAATTTTTGGATATAAAAATTTTCTTGTAGAAAATTTTTGATATCAAAATTTTCTTATAGAAAATTTTTGATATCAAAATTTTCTTATAGAAAATTTTTCGATATAAAAATTTTTGATATCAACATTTTCTTATAGATATAAAAATGTTCCAATAGAAAATTTTCGAAATAAAAATTTTCTTATTGAAAATTTTTTTAAACAAAAATTTTCTTTTAGAAAATTTTTCGATATAAAATTTTTTTTTATAGAAAATTTTTCAATATAAAAATTTTCTTAATATATGTTTATATGGATGTAAAAATTTTTTTTATAGAAAATTTTGATATAAAAATTTTCTTATAAAAATTTTTATGTCGAAAAATTTTCTAATAAAAAATTTTGATATAAAAATTTTCTTATACATAATTTTTTAATATAAAAATGTTTGTTTAGAAAATTTTTACAAATTTTCTTATGGAAAATTTTTATAGAAAATTTTTCGATATAAAAATTTTCTTATAAACAAAATTTTTTTATAAGAATATTTTCTTATAGAAAATTTTTCGACACAAAAAATTTCTTATAGAAAATTTTTGTATACAAAAATTTTTAATATAAAAATTTTCTTATAGATAATTTTTCGATACCAAAATTTTCTTATAGAAAATTCTTCGACATAAAATTTTTTGTTATAAAAATTTTCTTATAGAAATCTTTTAATTAACAAAAATTTTCGTATAGAAAGTTTTACTTTATAAAAATTTTCTTATGGAAAATTTTTCGATATATATTTTTTTTGTAGAAAATTTTTAGTTATAAAAATTTTTTTGTTGAAAATATTTAGTTATATATTATTTATATATATCATTTTCTTATAGAAAATTTTCTTAAAAAAATTTTTCGTTATAAAAATGTTCTTATAGAAAATTTTATGTTATAAAAATTTGCTTATAAAATTTTTTTTATAGAAGTTTTTCCACATAAAATTTTCTTATAAAAAATTTTTCTTGTAGAAAATTTTCCGATATTAAAATCTTCTTATAGAAAATATTTCTATAAAATAATTTTTTTATAGAATAAATTTTTCTTTATAAAAATTTTCTCTAGATAATTTTTCGTTATAAAAATTTTCTTATAGAAAATTTTTCGTTATAGAAATTTTCTTAAAGAAAATTTTTCGTTATAAGAATTTTCTTATAGAAAATTTTTCGTTATAAAAATTTTTTTATAGAAAATTTTTCGTTATAAAAATTTTCTTATAGAAAATTTTTTGTTATAAAAATGTTCTTATAGAAAATTTTTTGTTATAAAAATTTTCTTATAGAAAATTTTTTGTTATAAAAATGTTCTTATACAAATTTTTGGTTATAAAAATTTTCTTTCACAAAATTTTCGTTATAAAAATTATTTTGTTGAAAATATTTCGTAATAAAAATTTTCTTATAGAAAATTTTTCGTTATAAAGATTTTCTTATAGAAAATTTTCTTAAAGAAAATTTTTCGTTATAAAAATTTTCTTATAGAAAACTTTTCGTTATAAAATTTTTTTTATAGAAAATTTTGTGTTATAAAATTTTTTTTATACAAAATTTTTTGTTATAAAATTTTTTGTTATAAAAATTTTTTTGTTGAAAATATTTCGTTATAATAATTTTCTTATACAAAATTTTTCGATATAAAAATCTTCTTATTCAAAAATTTTCGTTATAAAAATTTTCTTATAGAAATTTTTTCGTTATAAAAATTTTCTTATAGAAAATTTTTCGTTATACAAATTTTTATGTAGAATATTTGCCCATATAAAATTTTCTTTTCATTATAAAAATTTTCACATGGAAAACTTTCCTTTATAAAGATTTTCTTATAGAAACTTTTTGCTATAAAAATGTTCTTATAGAAAATTGTTTGTTATAAAAATTTTATTATAGAACATTTTTCGTTAAAAAAATTTTCCTTTAGAAACTTTTTCGTTAAAAAAATTTTCTTATAGAAAATTTTTCGTTATCAAAATTTTGTTATAGAAAATTTTTCTTAATAAAAATGTTCTTATTGAAGATATTTCAATACCAAGATTTTCTTATAGAAAAATTTGGATAGAAAAAATTTTCCGTATAGAAATTTTTTTATAGAAAATTTTTCCATATAAAAAATTTCCTATAAAAAATTTTTAATATAGATAATTTTTCGATTTTCATATAGAAAATTTTTCGATTTTCATATAGAAAATTTTTCGATTATTTTTTTATAAAAAAAAATGTTGATACGAAAATTTTCTTAAGGAAATTTGTCAATATAAAAATTTCTGTTTAGAAAACTTTTCTATATAAAAATCTTCTTATAGGAAATTTTTCGATGTAGATTTTTCTTATAGAAAATTTTTTGATATGAACATTTTTTTTAGAAAATTTTCTTATAAAAAACTTTTCAATGAAAAATTTTCTTACAGAAAAGTTTTGCTTATAAAAATACATATATAGAAAAGTTTTTGATAAAAAATTTTCTTACAGAGATATTTTAGTATTCAAATTTTACATTAGAAAATAAGTCGATAGAAAAAAATTATTACCATAAGCAAATTTTTTCAAAATTTAATATTTTTTAAAAGAAAATTTTTCGGTATAAAAATTTTCTAATGAATTTTGAGAAGTTTTTTATAATGAAAACCAATTTTAAAACATTATTATTTACATTTTCAATCATTTTTTCAAAGTAAAAGTAGAATTAGGGATAATCCTCCTGATGAGACGGTCTAACGCGTAGAGGAAAGGTTTCCCCACCAACTTTTTTGGTTTAATTGAAAAACTATATATTACAATAATAAGTAATTGTAATGAATCTTAGTGCAATACACTACAGTAAAACTTTTTAAAATTTTTTTGCCAAAAATTTTAGAATATACCAAATATCTAAACCTTAAGCAAATCTTAAAACCACATTTTTACAGTTTTGGTAGACACTTTAATGTTTTGATAGTTTTTGTGAAGAAAAAAAACAGTTTTTAATTTGTATGAAAAAATGTTAGTCAATATTGTTCATCAATATTGAAATGAAAAAGAAAGAGTTTTCGTGCATAATAAGAATCAGCTTTAATTCTAAATCTCAGTCTGTATTCATTCTTTTAAATTTGATATGCTTCCCAAATTATCATAAACTGTTTTAGGAAGCACAAAACTAATCCATGTACTTTATTTTCTATTTCATCATTTCCCACTTAAAACACCGTTTTGTTAATAAAAATCAGCTAATGAATAATTTATATTGACGATTTAAAAATGCTTGTCATTTCTGCTTTCACATACCAGCACCAGCCTCTTGGCTAAGTGTGTTTGTTCCTTTTTCGTGATTTAACACATTCAGTGAATACATACATTTTTTGAAGCTAATTAACGCAAGTATTAATTTATACTTTACCAATTCTCATTTTGCCACTTTTATTGTTAATTAATTTTCGCCTAATGAAAAAAGGCTCAAAGAGTATTTATGAGATTTTGGTAAAACTAAATATGGCCTTAGTTAGATTGGCTCTTTCATTCGACTAATCCCAACTAAATTGCATCGACTTTTTTTCGATTTGTGAGATTTCATTAAAAGCAATCAATGGCATACAAAAGAATTATAAAATGGAAAAAGATGGCAAAAAAAAACAAAAAGCGATTTCTAAATCCCCGAAGTCCATATATAACAGCACTCATTCACTAATACTCTAATACGTTAACAATACACACAATTACATCGCCATTTATCAATCCCAAGCGAATTTATATACATTTTATTTTATTCGAAGTTTTTCTTTTTTTTTATTATTTGAGCTCATTCTGTGTTTGTTATTTTGGTAAAATGAGTTTGAATTCATTGTTGTTCCTTGGTCAATATACTACATTTTTATCTTTAATATCCTTTTAGGACACCACAAGCTAAATGGCAAAGTAAAGAGGCGAAAACATACATACATACACCCAGACTAATATGATACAAAAAATAGAAAATAAATTCATATATGAGCTATTATTCTTTAATATGAACAACTTTAATTCCTTCATGTTAATGAAGAATAGTAAGACCTCATTTCAAAAATTATAAAAAACGTAAAAGTCGCTTTCGTGGGGTAATATTATATAGTCCAAAAAAGTCTTTTGTTAATGGCCTAATATCTATTTATTTCTACCCTTTATATTAATACAAAATATTTATTGGAAATCCCCATATATCTAGGCAACTGTACAAATACTCAACTTGTATGAATGTTTAACTGAATGAGCTAAACATTGTTGGGCAAGTGTTCACAGAACGATGAAGAACAAATTGAACGTTAAACAGGTCAAAAGTGAAAATACCAACCAAAGTTATCTTATGATATCACATCCCCACATACTCAGACAAACCTACACACACACACACATACGCAGTCATCGAGACAGATATATATACTCAAACAGTTGCTGATAAGCAGACAATTGCTTTTCAATAGCCGATTGTATTAAAGGATAAAAATAGGATTTCGGTACTTCTTCTTACTCCAACTCTTAATATCTTAGCTCCACTTCTTCGTATTGTGTCTTAAAGTCCAAGTAAGAAAAAATTGATAGCCATTAATCCTTCATAGAAGGCAGAAACGATATGTAAGAAAACTAGAAAAAGATAAAATGCTATTGAAATTTTGCTAATATTGGACATTGATGAAACATTAGGGTTTTTGTGGGTGTTTTCATTAAAACTAAGGGGCCCATTGGGTTATAATCTGAAAAACGTGTAGAAAGGTAACAATTGGACGACCAACTCAACCCAAAGTTTACATATAAGTTAAGGCTAATTGTACATATATTTACATATATTTACTAAGACATAGACTAGGACAAAGACATAAACTAAGACATAGACTAAGACATAGACTAAGATATAGACTAAGACATAGACTAAGACATAGACTTAGACATAGACTAAGACATAGACTAAGACATAGACTAAGACATAGACTAAGACATAGACTAAGACATAGACTAAGACATAGACTAAGATATAGACTAAGACATAGACTAAGACATAGACTAAGACATAGACTAAGACATAGACTAAGACATAGACTAAGACATAGACTAAGACATAGACTAAGACATAGACTAAGACATAGACTAAGACATAGACTAAGACATAGACTAAGACATAGACTAAGACATAGACTAAGACATAGACTAAGACATAGACTAAGACATAGACTAAGACATAGACTAAGACATAGACTAAGACATAGACTAAGATATAGACTAAGACATAGACTAAGACATAGACTAAGACATAGACTAAGACATAGACTAAGACATAGACTAAGACATAGACTAAGACATAGACTAAGACATAGACTAAGACATAGACTAAGACATAGACTAAGACATAGACTAAGACATAGACTAAGACATAGACTAAGACATAGACTAAGACATAGACTAAGACATAGACTAAGACATAGACTAAGACATAGACTAAGACATAGACTAAGACATAGACTAAGACATAGACTAAGACATAGACTAAGACATAGACTAAGACATAGACTAAGACATAGACTAAGACATAGACTAAGACATAGACTAAGACATAGACTAAGACATAGACTAAGACATAGACTAAGACATAGACTAAGACATAGACTAAGACATAGACTAAGACATAGACTAAGACATAGACTAAGACATAGACTAAGACATAGACTAAGACATAGACTAAGACATAGACTAAGACATCGACTAAGACATAGACTAAGACATAGACTAAGACATAGACTAAGACATAGACTAAGACATAGACTAAGACATAGACT
Organism: Stomorhina lunata; assembly: GCA_933228675.1. Lineage (NCBI taxonomy): Eukaryota > Metazoa > Arthropoda > Insecta > Diptera > Rhiniidae > Stomorhina > Stomorhina lunata. Next base: position 150,970,551 of record OW121740.1, read on the forward strand.
AAGATATAGACTAAGACATAGACTAAGACTAAGACATAGACTAAGACATAGACTAAGACATAGACTAAGACATAGACTAAGACATAGACTAAGACATAGACTAAGACATAGACTAAGACATAGACTAAGACATAGACTAAGACATAGACTAAGACATAGACTAAGACATAGACTAAGACATAGACTAAGACATAGACTAAGACATAGACTAAGACATAGACTAAGACATCGACTAAGACATAGACTAAGACATAGACTAAGACATAGACTAAGACATAGACTAAGACATAGACTAAGACATAGACTAAGACATAGACTAAGACATAGACTAAGACATAGACTAAGATATAGACTAAGACATAGACTAAGACATAGACTAAGACATAGACTAAGACATAGACTAAGACATAGACAAAGACATATACTAAGACATAGACTAAGACATAGACTAAGACATAGACTAAGACATAGACTAAGACATAGACTAAGACATAGACTAAGACATAGACTAAGACATAGACTAAGACATAGACTAAGACATAGACTAAGACATAGACTAAGACATAGACTAAGACATAGACTAAGACATAGACTAAGACATAGACTAAGACATAGACTAAGACATAGACTAAGACATAGACTAAGACATAGACTAAGACATAGACTAAGACATAGACTAAGACATAGACTAAGACATAGACTAAGACATAGACTAAGACATAGACTAAGACATAGACTAAGACATAGACTAAGACATAGACTAAGACATAGACTAAGACATAGACTAAGATATAGACTAAGACATAGACTAAGACATAGACTAAGACATAGACTAAGACATAGACTAAGACATAGACTAAGACATAGACTAAGACATAGACTAAGACATAGACTAAGACATAGACTAAGACATAGACTAAGACATAGACTAAGACATAGACTAAGACATAGACTAAGACATAGACTAAGACATAGACTAAGACATAGACTAAGACATAGACTAAGACATAGACTAAGACATAGACTAAGACATAGACTAAGACATAGACTAAGACATAGACTAAGACATAGACTAAGACATAGACTAAGACATAGACTAAGACATAGACTAAGATATAGACTAAGATATAGACTAAGACATAGACTAAGACATAGACTAAGACATAGACTAAGACATAGACTAAGACATAGACAAAGACATAGACTAAGACATAGACTAAGACATAGACTAAGACATAGACTAAGACATAGACTAAGACATAGACTAAGACATAGACTAAGACATAGACTAAGACATAGACTAAGACATAGATTAAGACATAGACTAAGACATAGACTAAGACATAGACTAAGATATAGACTAAGACATAGACTAAGACATAGACTAAGACATAGACTAAGACATAGACTAAGACATAGACTAAGACATAGACTAAGACATAGACTAAGACATAGACTAAGACATAGACTAAGACATAGACTAAGACATAGACTAAGACATAGACTAAGACATAGACTAAGACATAGACTAAGACATAGACTAAGACATAGACTAAGACATAGACTAAGACATAGACTAAGACATAGACTAAGACATAGACTAAGATATAGACTAAGATATAGACTAAGACATAGACTAAGACATAGACTAAGGCATAGACTAAGACATAGACTAAGACATAGACTAAGACATAGACTAAGACATAAACTAAGACATAGACTAAGACATAGAATAAGACATAGAATAAGACAAAGAATAAGACATAGAATTTTTGAATATACAATTTTTTGATATGAAAATATTTTGAAATAAAAATTTTTTCCTCAAAAAATTGTTCGATATGATATTTTTTTAAAAGAAACTATATTAAAATATTTCTTTTTTTAATTTTTAAATAACATTTCTTTTGCAAAACTTCTAGATATCATTTTTTTTTTAACAAAATTTAGAGATTTTTTGGAGATAAAATATTTGATAAAGTTAGTTATTTTTAATTTTTTTATCCAAGTTTAATCAAGGACAAAATTATTTTATAGAAAATTTTCGATTTTAAAAATTTTAGAACTCGTCGCTGCAAAAAATTCGATCTTTATTTAACGTTTTTAGTTTTCCCATTTAGCTAATTTGTCTAGCTCCGCCTTTGCTTTCGTATTAGAGGATTAAGGAATAAAACTATTTTTAAGCCTTTCAAACCACTTTTCCCAAAATATACCTTTTAAAAGTTTACACAAATGAATGATAACTGCCCAGTTGATGTTTAGTCAAAGGTAGAGTTTATTTTGTGTTTTTGGCAACAATCAAATCGACAAAAATCATCTTCAGGCAGCTGTCGAGACCATCATCATCATTCAATGGCCAAGTGGTTAAATAAATACATAGGACTATTGAAATCTAAGTTTACTATCAATTTGGAATACAGCTTTATTGTATTTTATAGATTTTGATTTTTTTTTGTTATTTCTGTATTTCATTCTTTGGTTTATCTTACAAATCTTTTGGTTTATTTGTTTGGTCATTTCAAATGTTGTCTAAATATTGTTGCTTTTGTTCTCCATATGTCAAATTTCTAAGGCAAAAGGAAAGGAAATGAAATAAGTGTTGATGTGTAAAACCATTAACAGCAAATCAACAGTTTTGACAGTAATTTAAGAAGATGATGGTGATTGTTAGGGTGTAGGGTTATAAAAATCTAAAACACACATACATTTATATGTTTATAGAAAACTAATCCTTTGCTTTGAAAAAAAATTTAAGGAGCAAGGATATTTGTGGTATTGGTCCGATAAAAGTCAATATGTATGCAATAATGTTAAAACAAATTAGAAAATAGTTATCCCTTACAGAAAAAAAGACGACCAAACAAAATCAACAAAATAAACCAAAAATATTAAGGATTACATCCTAATGAGGATTAAGTGGAGAGAGAGCTGATAATGACTTTAAGTGTTTGATGAAATGTTAAGATATAGAAATAGACAGACATCATTCAATAAATACATCTACAATTTGATTTATTTCTTCATAGTTTTTTTTTTTTTTTTGTTTTTAAAAGATTAAATAATTGATATGTTTCAATTTATGTGCCTATTAATTTTGATTTATATATCGTAGTTTTTTTTATTTGAAACTTAAAAGTATTAAAATATTTTATTTAATTAAGAACTTAATAGCAATAAATCCCACTTTGAATTTTATATCAATGAAACATTAGTTGAGATATTGATTTAATGAATTTATATATAAATTTTTAATAACAAATTTATACATATTTAAACAAACTTTATAACTAAATATCCAAGAAAAGGAAAATTGAAGAAAATTCAGTTATTTGTTGAATAAAAAACTTATTTTTTAAGGAACTAAATAGAATATCTACAGTATTTTAATTCGTTTTATTTAATCGTATTTGATATTTCAAAAAGATACTATTGTTCTCCGTCTGCTCTGTTGGTGAAATTGTATAAAATCAACAGTACAGTTATTGGACCAAACTTGTTTTCCCACTATCAAAAAGAATGGGGGTATATTGAGTCATTCCCATTGTAATTTTTTTTAATATTGACACAAAAACTAAAAGCGATATATATTCTAAATCCTAATCCAATTCTAAGACTATTGAGCAATGTCCGTCTTTTTGTCAAAATATGAAACTTTATAAATTTTTCCTATAAGAAACTTTCGATATAACTTTTTTCTAAACAAATTTTTAAATAAATTTTTTTATAGAAAATTTTAAAAATAAATTTTTTTTTTTTTGTAATAAATTTCTCATATAGAAAATTTTCGATATATTAAAAAATTTTATACATGTTTTTTTCAAAAAGAAGAGTATTCGCATTTGATCCCAAATCTGTTACATTTATTTATTAATGTAACAGACCAATTTATTGATAAAAAGCCAAAAAATATTTGCGGAAAAACCAAATTCCTCGACGCGTTTGGATGGTTGGTTAAGCCATCTCTTCAGAAGGATTATCCCCAATTTAGACTGATATTGCGAGGTTTTCGATCTATCTAAATTGGGGATAATCCTCCTGAAGAGATGGCTTAACCAACCATAGAAATTTTTATTAAAAAATTTTAAATATAAATTTTTTATATCGAAAATTTTTTATATACATTTTTTATATAGAAAATCTTCGATGTATATTTTTTATATAGAAATTTTTATACGTGATTTTTAATATGGAAAATTTTCTATAAAAATTTTTTATTTAAAAATTTTCGATATAAGTTTTTTGTATAACAAATTTTCAATATAAATTTTTTATATCAAAAATTTTCAACATAAATTTTTTATGTAGAAAATTTTCGATATAAATTTTTTATATAGAGAATTTTCCATATATAAAGTTTTTATTAGAAATTTTTGTAAAAAAAGTTTTGATATACAAAATTTTCGATAAAAATTTTTTTATATAGAAAATTTTCGTTATTAATTTTTTGTAAGTTTGCAGTAAAATTTTTTTATTTTGAGAAAATTAGATAAAAATTTTCATATAGAAAATTTTCGATGCGAATTTTTATATAGAAAATTTTCGTTATAAATTTTTAGTTTAACAAATTTTCGGAATAACATTATTTTTTAGAAAGTTTACGATATAAATTGTTTATGTTGAAAATTTTCGTTAAAAAATTTTTATATAGAAAATATTTGATATTAATTTTTTTTATAGAAAATTTTAAATATAATTTTTTTTTATAAAAAATTTTCGATATAAATTTTAATATATTAAATTTTTGTTGAAAATCGTTTATGAAGGAAATTTTTTATATGGAAAATTTTCGATACAAATTTTCTAAATAGATAATTTTCGATACAAATTTTTATATAGAAAATTTTCAATATAGATTTTTATATACAAATTTTTCGATATAAATTTCTATAAAAAATTTTCTAAGTAAATTTTTTATATAGAGAATTTCCCACACAAATTTTTTATTAGAAACTTTTGGAGAAAAAATTTTTATATAGAAAATTTTTGATATAAATTTTTTACAAAACAAAATCGCTATAAATTTTTTATGTAGAAAATTTTCGGTATAAATTTTTTATATAGAAAATTTTCGTTATAAATTTTTAGTTTAAAATATTTTCGGTATAGAATTTATATTTAGAAAGTTTTCGATATAAAGTTTTTATATTGAAAATTTTAGTTTAAAATTGTTTACATAAAAAATATACGATATGATTTTATTTTTTATAGCAAATATTCGATACCAATTTTTTTTTTTAGAAAATTAAAAATAAAAATAATCGATAATCTACGCTTCACTTATGGTTTATGAACATAATTCTGGAAAATTTTGTTTAAAAAATAAGTTATAATGCGAGGTTTTCGATCTGTCTAAATTGGGGCTACTCCTCCTCAAGAAATGACCAACCATCGAAACGCGTCGAGGAATTTGGTTTCTCCGCAAACATTTTTTGGCTTTTTATCAATAAATTAGTCTGTTACATTAATAAATAAATGTAACAGATTTGGGATCAACATACGGATGCAGACTATATTCCACATAAAATACACTTAAATGTAAATAAATTATAAGCTATAACAGCTATGACCACTGATTCACATTTAGTTAGAGTTTTCATATAATCCTTTCCCGGGAATCACATTTATGTTGATAAATTAAATCCAATTGTAATAGATATGACAACTTAAATTAGAACAGAGTAGTTTTGTGCAACTTTTAGTCACTATATCAAATTTTATGGGATACGGTCCATATTTGACTATAGCTTTCATATAAAAACCACTCCCGAAAACCACTAATATGCTACAAACGCCTGAAAAAAGCTATTAAATTATAAACTTTGACAGCTGTGGCCACTAGACTTCATACAAATAAGCTTTATAAAAATACCAGCCAATGTATAAAATTTTGTGATAATCGGTCAACAATTTGACTTTAGCTGTTAAATATATAACATCGCCTTTTTATATCTACAATCAAAATGATGAAAAACTATTCCCGGTTATGATACTAAATTTTGTGCAAAGTAAATATTTACTAGGACAACGAGTCAGATACTTTTAAATGTTAAACTATAAAGCTACTGCAATCGAATTTAGTCAAAGTATTTTACCAGCAATACCAACTAGCGTAACAAATTTTTTCCGAATTTGGCCTACATTTTGAATTAGCTGCACAAAATTGAAATTTTAAGATATTTTGTATGCTAAACATTTTAACTGCGTTTTTCGAGTTTTTTCTATATATTTTGCAGATTTTGTAGACATTCCCACTGTATTTTTCAAAATATTTTTTGCATTTTTATCAAACTGAAAAGAAAATGAGTACATATACGTAATAAATAATTTCAATATACATATGCAAAACAAAAATCCCATAAATCTGTTAATTGAACACAAAATTACCACTTAATTTTCTAACAAAAAATAACCAAACAAAAAATTACAGAAATTTTTCTGAATAACACTACTCTTATCTAAAACCTTCAACATACAATCGAAAATTATTAGAACAAATAATACTTATGGCATAAAACAAACATATTTTATCTTCCAACACTTATTTAGCATCATCATTTGTCTTTAATTTAGAAATTTCTATATAAAAGATTTTTATCCCAAACAATCAGTCACATGCCCTCGTTTGTAGTCAAAAATTCGTCAAAGCTTCTGTTCCGTTTGTCCAATAAAACTCATTGGTTGGAAGGAAAATTGCTGACTTATTGCTGGACACTTAATAACGAAAACTGTAATATCCAGTAGATACAAGTGTATTGTCCGTATACAGACAATATGTCAGGCATTAAAACTAACGACCATCTACATTAACATTATTATCATGATGGCTCTAGAGCAACCTCCATCTTTTTTTCTATCCATCCTTTACACCCCGCCCCAAAGAAAACACCATCATTTCCATTTTTATTTATCAGCATCCTTTTGCCCAAAACATGAAACTTTAAATTATTCTCTCGGAAACAAGAAATTATGACCGAAATGATCAAATAACCAGAAAATTATATTCTTTATTATAAAATGAAAAACTTAGGCATAAAATGGCAAAAAGAAAAAAGAGTGATATAAAAAACTATTGTTTGGGCTTGGAGACAGGAAAATATTCGGTTTTGATGAGTAATGACAAGGAAGTTGTTTTCTAGGTTGATTGAAAAGTTTAAAAAGTTTTCTTTTTTTAGTTTTTTTAATTTGTTATAGTTTTGAGTTGGTTGCATGAGTAGTGTTGAAAATTGGGTCATAACTTTTAAAAGTCATTTGTTTAGTTTATGTCATTTTTTAAATAGTTATATTTGAAATGTCTCCTGTGTGTTATTAATAATTCTATACAACATGTTATTGTATATGTGTCCCGGTTGTTATTATATGAGGGATAGGGTCTTTTATACTAATGACAATTACATGCTATTTTAGAAGGGGTAAATGAGTTTATGAGTAGTCTGTTATCGAAAAATTTAAAAAAAATTATAAAATCTTAATTTCTAAAATTGGAGCCAATATAACGATCTAAGTTCTTCTATGACTAAAGATTGAATCTCGCATAAAAATACTAAATACGTTGAAGAAAATTTTCAATATAAATTTCTTCCAAATGGAATTACCGATATAAATTTTCTACAAAACAAATTTCGATACAACTTTTTTTCTAAAAAAAATTTCAAACAAACTTCTTTTCAAGAAAATTTGAAATACAATTTTTTTCATATAGAAAATTTTCCATTTAATTTTTTTATATAGAAAATTTTCGATAAAAATTTTAATATAGATAATTTTCGAAATATATGTTTTATTTAGAAAATTTTCGATATAAATTTTTTATATAGAAAATTTTAAATATAAGTTTTTTATATAGAATGTTTCCGGTAAAAATTTTTCATATAGAAAATTTTCGATATAAATTTTTTATATAGAAAATTTTTAATATTGAAAATTTGCGATCAAATTTTTTATAGAGCATATTTCGATACAAATTTTTATATAGAAAATTTTTAATACTAATTTTTTATATAGAAAATTTTTGATATAAAATTTTTTATATAGAAAATTTTTGATATAAATTTTTTTTTTAGAAAATTTTTGACATAAATTTTTAATCTAAAAAATATTTGATTTTAATTCTTCATATATAGAAAATATTTGATTTAAATTTTTCATATAGAGAAAATTTTCGATTTAAGTTTTTCATGTAAAAAATTTTCGATATAAGTTTTTTATACAGAAAATTTTCGATATTAATTTTTATTTAGAAAATCTTCGATATTAAGTTTTTAATGGGAAATTTTCAATATAAATTTTTTGTGTAGAAAGTTTGCGATATAAATTTTTTTATGGAAAATTTTCTACGTAAATTTTCGATTAAAATTTTTTATATGAAATATTTTCGATAAAAATTTCTGGTATAGGAAATTTTCCATATAAATTTTTTATTAGAAATTTTTCGAGATAAAATTTTTATACTGAAAATTTTTGATACATTTGTTTTTTTTTTCGATATAAATTTCTAATGCAGAAAATCTTCAATATAAATATTAAGTATAAAAAATTTATTATATAAAAATTTTTCGATATTTTTTTATACAGAAAATTTTAGATATAAATTTTCTATATAGAAAATTTTCAGTATAAATATTTTATGTAGAAGATTTTTGAAATAAATTGTTTATATAGAAAATTTTCGATATAAATTTTTTATAGAATGCATTTTGTATATAGAATGTTTTTATATAAGTTTTTTATATACGAAATTTTGATATAAATTTTTTGTATGAAAAATTTTCTTTTAAAAATATAAGAATTTTCGATATAAATTTTTTATATAGAAAATTTTCGACATAAATTTTTATATAAACTTTTTATATTAAATTATTAAAAAAATACGATATAAGTTTTTTAAATAGAAAATTTTCGGTATAAACATTGAACATTTTCGATACTATATTTATATTTTTTTTTTTTGATAAGGATTTTTTTTATATGAAAAGTTTTGGGTATGCATTTTTTATATCGAAAATGTAGATATAAAATCTTTATACAGAAAATTTTAGAGAAAAATTTTTTGTACAGAAAATTTTCGATACAAATTTTTAAATTAAATTTTTTTTAGAGAAAATTTTCGATATTAATTTTTTATATAAAAAATTTTCGATACAAATTTATTTATAGAAAATTTTCGATATAAATTTTTTATATAGAAAATTTTTGACACAAATTTTTATATAGAAAATTTTCGACACAAATTTTTTATATAGAAAATTTTCGACACAAATTTTTTATATAGAAAATTTTCGACACAAATTTTTTATATAGAAAATTTTCAACACAAATTTTTATATAGAAAATTTTCGACACAAATTTTTTATATAGAAAATTTTCGACCCAAATTTTTTATATAGAAAATTTTCGACACAAATTTTTTATATAGAAAATTTTCGACACAAATTTTTTATATAGAAAATTTTCGACACAAATTTTTTATATAGAAAATTTTCGACACAAATTTTTTATATAGAAAATTTTCGAACCAAATTTTTTATATAGAAAATTTTTCGCACAAATTTTTTATATAAAAAATTTTCGACATTAATTTTTTATGAGGAACATTTGCGATTAAAATTTTTTATAAAGAAAATTTTTGATATAAATTTTTTATTTAAAAAATTTTCGATATAAATTTTTTTATATTGAAAATTTTTAATATTAATTTTTCATACAGAAAATTTCTGATATCAATTTTTGTATATAGAAAATTTTCGACATAAATTGTGTGATATAAATATTATATATAGAAAATTTTCGGTGTAAGCTTTTTATATAGAAAATTTTCAATATAAATTTTCTAAGGAAAATTTTCAATATAAATATTTTATATGGAAAATATTCGATATAAATTTTTGGTTTGGAAAATTTTTCATCTAAAATTTTTATGTAGAAAATTTTTGATAAAAACTTGTATGTGAAAAATTTGCGATATTAATTTTTTATATAGAAAATCTTTAAAATAAATCTTTCATAAAATATATTTTCGATTTAAATTTGCAAAGGAAAGTTTTCAATATAATTTTTTTATGTAGAAAATGTTCAATATAGTTTGTTTATATAGAATCGATATAAATTTTCTGTATAGTAAATTTTTTATATAGAAAATTTTCGATACAAATTTTATATTTAGAAAAATTTTGATATAAATTTTTTTAAGAAAATTTTTTATATGAATTTTATATATAAATTTTTCTAAATAGAAAAATTTGATACAAAATTTAACAAAAAATTTTTGTATAGACAAAAATTTTATGCAAATTTTTTTTGCATAGAAAAATTAAAAAAAAAAATTTTTTATATAAAAAATTTAAGATAAAAATTTTCTATGAATAAAAATTTGATACAAAATTTTTCTAAAGAAATTTTATGATACAAAATTTTTCTAAAGAAATTTTATGATACAAAATTTTTTGATAAAAAATTTCTCTTTCTAGAAAATGTTTTATACATTTTTCTATATTGAAAATTTTTTATACAAAAATTTTCTATAGAAATTTTATGATACAAAGTTTTTCAATAGAAATTTTTTGATACAAAATTTTTCTATCTTAGAAAATTTTTAATACAAAATTTTTCTACAGAAAATTTGTTATTCAAAGTATTTCTATAGTTATTTCAATGTTTTTGAAAGCTCTTCACATCAAAAATGGTAATTGTTCTATCCAAAAAAAGCAAACAAACATTATTTCATTTATATGGGGGTTCTTTCTGCTCCGCTAAATATATGTGCATTTGTATTTATGAATGTACGAATTTACCTTTAAAATGGGTACAAGTGTTTTGTCACTGAACCTCGACAAAGTTGTGCTAATTTTTATTGTCAGCAATTATTTAATTTATTTGACAATTATTCGTTGAATACAATTTGTAATGAAATCCTAAAGGTATTTTTATTTATAACCCTCCAACAACCGACAATGTTCTTTGGCTCATTCATTTGTTCAGTTGTTTGTACGTTCTCTTTTCTCATTCATTAGTTGGAAAATTTTGTTTTGTTTTATTAGGTACAGTGGGGCCATTAATATCAAGCAATGAAAAGTAAGATTTAAAATATTTTAATAAAATAGAAGAAATTTGTTAGATTTAAGTTTATCAGTTACGTTTTCTTGTAGAGGACCAAGATTAGAAAAAGGTTTCATTTTTTGCGAGTTTGATTCGCGTCTGCACTTTAATGAATTTGAGTTCAGAATTTTGAATTTTCTTTAATATTTTTTGAAACAAAACAATTCCTGATTCATTCATTAATAACATTTAATTTTTATTCTTTAAATTAAAATCATTTATAAAAGAAAAACATGTCCCACTGTCTTCTAATTGCCTAAATGTTTGCTTCGTTTCAACGCAGACAGGAATTATAAATGTTAAAGTACAACTGAATCTGGGTATGAAGAAGTGAACTTGTATTTGTGTGCTTTGCAAATGTCAGTTCCTAACATTCTACAATAATATCGTTATCACTGAAGATGTTCGCAATAACGGTTTGAGTGTATAAGTGTATATGACACATTTGCCTAAAAGTATGCAGCTATTTTTAATAGAATGGAACATTTTAAGAAATTCTTACCTAAAATTAAAGACAAATTTTCTTAAAGCTTCTGGAATAGTCAAATGGCTTCAACCTAATATGTGTTAAAACAAACTGAGTTTTATTTAGCAAATTTTAATACAAAATATGAAATATTTGGCTTATTACAATGAAACCGCATAAGTTTGGAATTCAAAATAATTTTTCTAACTGCTAACATGATTCTGTTTTTTATATTACATAAACTCTTCCATTACCATTATTTCACTTCTATTTATACATCTATTTGTTTACGTGCTAAATGTTGAGTAGATTAGCAGTTTTCATTAATTACATGAATTCAAATAGACAAACACAAAAACCTACCTAACTTAAACGCAATTCTAACTAATTCCTAACTAGCTTTGCTCCAAATGAATTCTAACATTAATTTAAACAGTGATAACGAAATTCTTGTGTCATGTTGTATTCAATTTCTAATGACAATAGATTAATTTGTTTAAACCTGACAATACCAGGAGTTTTGTCTGATAAGTAAAACACCTGAAGTAAATGCACACGAATAAATTAAGATTCATTGAGTGTTTTTCTGATAAAAATCTTGACAATCGTTAGGTAGTAATATGTAAGGGGTAAATCCAGATTTAAATGGTTTTCAGGTTGAAACTGATATTTATTTCTTTTTAATTTTTGATAAAACTTTTCTTTTTAAAAATTGTAGAAAACTTTTTGATGAAACTATTTTTTCATGTAAAAATTTTAATGAAAATTTTATGACTTGAGAAAATTTTTGATGTAAATTTTTTGTATAGAAAATTTTCGATAAGAATTTTTTAAAAAGAAAATCTTCGATTCAAATTCTTTATATGAAAAACTTGAGATATCAAGTTTTTATAGAAAGTTTTTGATATAAATTTTTGATAAAAAAATTGTCTATACACATTTTTTATATAGAAAATTTTCGGATTAATTTTTTATGTAGAAAATTTTCGATATAAGTTTTTTATATAGAACATTTTTAATATAAATATTTCATACAGAAAATTTTCGATACAAATTTTTTATAGAGACAATTTTCGATATAAGCTTTTTATATAGACAAATTCTGATATAATATGTAAAAATTTTTCGATATTTTTTACATAGAAAATTATCGATACAAATATTTTATATGAAAAATTATCGATATAAATTTTTTATATAAAAAATTCTCGATACAAATTTTTTATATAGAAAATTTTTGATCTAAATTTTTCATTTAGAGAAAATTTTCGATTTAAATTTTTTATATAGAAAATTTTCGATAAAAATTTTTTATAGAAAAAATGTTCTATATAAATTTTTAATATAGATGATTTTCACCCAAATTTTATATATAAAAGATTTTTAATATAAATTTTTTATGTAGAAAATTTTCGAAAAAAAATTTTATGTAGAAAATTTCTTCGATACAAGCTTTTTATATAGAAAAATTCTGAAATAAATTGTTTAGAGAAAATCTTCGATTTAAATTTTTATTCAAAGAAAATTTTTGATATAAAGTTTTTAAGGTGAAAATTTTCGAAAAGTGTTTTTTATATAGACAAAATTTTGATATAAATTTTTTATTTAGAAAATTATCAATAGAAATTTTTTATATTGAAAATTCTTGATATAATTTTTTTATATAGAAAATATTTGAAATACATTTTTTATATAGAATATTTTTAGTATAAATTTTTTGAAAAGAAAATTTTTGATATACATTTTTTATATAGAAAAATTTTGATATAAAATTTTTATATAGGAAATTTCGATATAAATTTTTGTACTAAAAATTTTCGAGTTAAGTTGTTTATGTAAGAATTTTCGAAATAATTTTTTTATTTAGAAAATTTTCGTTTTTAAATTTTTATATTGAAAATTTTCAATAAAAATTTTTTATATAGAAATTATTCGAAATAAATTCTTTATTTAATATATGTAATTTTTTATATAGAAAAATTTTGATATCACTTATAAAGATATAATTTTTTTATATTGAAGGTTTTCGTTATAAATTTTTTACATAGAAAATTTTTGATATAAATTTTGTATATAAAAAATTTTCGAAAAAAATTGTTTTCATAGAAAATTTTTGAAATAAAGTTTTTATAAAGAAAATTTTCAAAATAAACTTTTAATATAGAAAATGTTTGATATAGATTTTTTACATAGAAAATTTTTGTTTTAGAAAATTTTCAATATAAATTTTTTATGTTGGAAATTTTCAATAAATATTTTTTTATATAGAAAATTTTTGATATATGTACAAAATTTTTGATACAATTTTTTTTTAAGAAAATTGTTGATACAAAATTTTGTATAGAAATTTTTTGGTTCAAAATTTTTCTTAGTTTTTTCAATGTTTTCGTTTTAAGTGGTTCTTAAGTTGGAACTGATATTTTTTTTTCAATTTTTTATAAAGCTCTTCGTTATAAAAAATCTAAAAAACTTTTATTGTTAATATTTTTTAAAAAATTGTTTAATGTAAAAATTTTATAAAAAATTTTTGATTTAAAATTTATTGAAAATTGTTTGATGTAAAAATTTTAAATAAAACTTTTTGATGTTAAAATTTTATAGAAAGTTTTTTGATGTAAAATTTTAATAGAAAATATTTTTATGTAAAAATTTTATAAAAATTTTCTCTGTAAAAAAATGTTTCTTTGTAAAAAATTAAAAGAAAATTTTCTTTGTAAAACTTTTATAGAAAATTTTTAGTGTTTAAATTCTGTTTGAAAATTTGCCTTTATAAAAATTTTAAGAAAATTTTATAGAAAATTTTTCGTTGTTAAAATTTTATACAAAATTTTTCTTTGTATAAATTAAAAAAAATGTTTCTTTGTAAAAATTTAATAGAAAATTTTGTAGAAAATTTTACGTTGTTAAAATTTTATAGAAAATTTTTCGTTGCTAAAATTTTATAGAAAATTTTACGTTGTTAAAATTTTATAGAAAATTTTTAGTTGCTAAAATTTTATAGAAAATTTTTCATTGTTAAAAATTTATAGAAAATTTTTTTTTTGTTAAAAATTTATAGAAAATTTTTTGTTGTTAAAATTTTTAAGGAAAATTTTTAAATATTAAAATTATTAAATTTTTTGTTGTTAGAATTTTATAGAAAATTTTTTGTAAAAATTTTAAAGAAAAATTTTCTTTGTAAAAATTAAAAAATAAATTTTCTTTGTAAAAATTTTACTCAAAATTTGTAATGGCAAAAATTTTAATTTTTAAAATACATAATTTTTCTTTGTAAAAATTTTTTAGCTTTTTTTTTTGTTGTTTAAATTATAGAAAAATTCTAATTATAAAAATTTTAAAGAAAATGTTTTATATAAAAATATTTCTTTGCAAAAATTTTTTGAGATTAAAATATTATAAAAAAATGTTATGTAAAATTAGATAGACATTTTTTAGAAAAATTTTTGGTGTAATAAGTTTATAGAAAATTTTTTTGTGTCAAAATTTTTTAGAAAACTTTTGATGCAAAAATTTTAAAGAACATTTTTTTGTGGAAATATTATGTAAAAAAAGTTTCTGATATAAAAATTTTTCGTTGTTAAAATCTTAATGAATATTTTTGTTTTAAAAATTTTTCTGTTGTAAAAATTTCATCCATTTTCACCTGAATTCGTCCAATACTTTTTGTAATTAAACAGAGAAATGGTTTTTGATGGAAAATATTTACTTGGAATTTGTTTAGAGTACTAAGAGATAAGGTTTTGGTTTTTAAAACAAAAAATTTTACAGATGATCATTTTGTATCTAGGGCAATATTCTAAAATACAATATATATATTAATTAGTTAAGTATGAGTTAAAATATAATTTTGTGGGTGCTGTCACTAGGTTACCAAGTGACAAGTTAATACTAATAAGATTTACAAGTGTAGAAAACCTAAAATTAAAGAAAATGAGAAATCAGTTAAAATTAAACAGCTAAAGTTTGCTCTTAATTAAATAAAATATAACATATTTTTAAAGATTTTTAATTCATTATCGCTCCAAATTAAAAAAAAAGTTTTCCAAATTTACCACACCAATGAGTTAATGAAAGGGAATACATATTGTTTTCACTTAAAAAATTATTTTAGCTAATTCATGGTTAATCTTGCCAAAACACTCCTATCCTATAAACTCAACCTGTTAAATCACTTTTCCTTAGCGATAAAGTACTCGAAAATTTTGAATTTGTTTGTTTGGAAAAAATGTGTAAAATTTGACACAGCAACTAATTTTTTATTTTACATTTTGTTTACTCAGACAAGATGAAGTATCTACTTCCCTGTGTTCCAAACCGAAAATAAAATATGATTAAATATTTTTATGCTGCTGCTGTTATTTTTACCTGTTTTAGGTTTTCCATTATTTTTCTTTATTTTTGTTTTTCCTACTTATGATTCAAGCAAGTCGTGTTTTTCTGAAAATATAAACAAACGTGCAAATATATAAATTATGTTACGGTCGACTTTGACCCTAAAAACACATATTATATAATACCAGTAAATACTCGTACATATTCATGTAATTTATGTTTTGTAAGAGCTTTTAAATAAGAAGGTGGTAGTGTCTGTGACAGGGTTATTTAATGTAGTTACTCTTAAGGGCGGAATGAGTTTAACAAAAGTGGCTTAAAAATACAATTATGGAAAAAACATATACAGACAAGTAAATATTTAACACAAATAGAGGCTTAGGTCTAAAGTACTGGTAGGATTTAAACCCAGAAAACTGGTATTTATATTATAAATATAAATAACGATATAAACCGACTATAGGTGTTTATTTAATGGGAGATTAGAAAGTTAGCGGTCATATAAATACTAAACCTTAAATTGTATACAATTTATTAGCATTAGTGTGATTCCCGGGGCAGGATTACATTGAAGCTCTTACTAAATGTGGACCGATTTCGCATATTTTCAAAATTTTCCTTTGTGCTACATCCTTTCGTTAAGATTTTAAAGTGACAACAACAGACAGATAGACAGACAGACACACAGACAGACATACAGACAGACAGACGTCAAACGGACAGACAGACAGACAGACACACAGAAAGACAGAAAGACAGAAAGACAGACAGACAGACACACACACAGATAAACAGACAGAAAGACAGACAGACAGACAGACAGACAGACGACAAACGGACAGGCAGACAGACAGACGGACAGACAGAAGTAACATGTAGCCAGAATATATTTAGTATTCGTATGTAGTAGTATTTATGATATATGATTTCGGTAGTAGATTTGTATTATCCTACAAAATTGTTTCTATGTTGCAAATTTGCGCACGTGGAAGTTTGTGCGGCTGAATGGATACAAAGTTGGATATGCGTAAAGATAATTTATACTACAAGCCGTTTGAGTAAAGCTTAGTTAACATTTGACAAACATTTATGAAAACTGATGTACTGAATATATTAGGGTTAGAGAACTATGATAAAGGGAACTCTTAAAATGGTATAACTTGTTTCAAATTTTGTCACAGTGCACAGTGGTGCATATTAGTTTTTTTTTTGTATTAACTCTGCAGTTTCTAAACTAGTCGACGGATTTTGACTAAGTTTGAAACATTAGTAGAAGAGAAGTTAGGCTTTTGCAGAACTTTTTAAAAAAGCATACATTTATAGCACAGTGGGCTCTACAGCGGAGCAAACGTGACTACGTCGGGATGCTTAAAACTTTCGCCTGTTTAGCCCGATCCGAAATATTTGTACGTTATCGAAAAAAAAAAAAATTAAAAATTTTATATAAAATTTTTGATATAAAAATTTCATAGAAAATGCATTAATGCGAAAATTTTATAGAAAGTTTTTCTTTTTAAAAATTTTAAAGAAAGTTCTTCTTTCTTAAAAATTTTAAGTTGTTCAAATTTTTTAGAAAATTTTTGCATGTAAAAATTTTATAGACAATTTTTCGTTATACAAATTTTAAGGAATATTTTTGTTTTTGACAGAGAAATGGTTTTTGATGGAAAATATTTGCTTGAAATTTGTTTAGAGTACTAAGAGATAAGGTTTTGATTTTAAAAACAAAAAATTGTATAGATATGGAGTTATTCTTTTAATAAAGTTTTTAAAGAAGTATCTATTTATATCACAGTGGGCCCCACAGTGGAGCAAAGTTGACCACTTCGGGATGCTTAAAAATTTCGTCTGTTTATCCGAAAGAATTTTACGTTTTCGAAAACTTCTTGATAAAATAATAAAAAAATATGTGTACTAAATTACATTACATATATCTTATAGTTAAATAGATATTTGACTCTAAACATTTTTTTTTGCATTTACTGGCATGACTTCTTTCTTTTTTTTTAGCTTATAAATCATTTTTTAAAAAATTATTGTAAGATTTCCGATAAATTTCTAAATGGACTGAAAAAAATTTTATATTAGGTAAAGTTTATAAAATATAAAAATTCTTCAAAGTTTGTGTCCGAAAAAGCCTGAAAAATTAATTTGTTTTTTTTTTTTAACAAAGTAACTTTATTTTTTCTATATTTTCGACAAAGATTATCAAAATACTTAATTTTTTAATTTAATTTCTAAAAGACTAATTTTCAGAGAAGCACGAAAATTATATTTTAAACAATTTTGGACATGCACCCTACAATCAGTGGTAGTCGAAAACCAGAAATTTTTGGACAAAACTTGAGATTTTTGTGTCGGTTTATAGATTACAAAACCTTTTTTATCCAAATTATATTAAGTATAGTGGTCGTAAGGTATGTGAAAAAAATCTGAGAGGGTCTGATCATTAAATTGGTCATACAGGCCATTTTTCTAAAAAAACGAAAATTTTCAAAAAGCATATTCTTCTATATTTAAAAATATAAAATAAAATTTCAGAATGCGTTTCAAAATTTATATTTCTCAATTTACAAGATATTGGTCTATACTATGTCCAAAAATGGTTATAATACCTTCTTTGGTTTTTGAGATATTTGCAAAAAAATTGCAAAGTAATGCTTAAAAATTATATAAATTTATTGCAAAAAGTGTACTTTTCTGTATTTAAAAATGTTCATTAAAATTTCAGAACTCATTCTGAATTTAATATTTTTGAATTTTCTATATATCGGTCTATACTTTTCCCAAAAATCTTTATAATACCTTGTTTAGTTTTAGAGATTTTTGCCAATAATTGCAATGTGATATAAAAAAAAATTATGCAAATTTATTTTTGTAAAGTCTTAAACCATTTTTTTAATTGTGAAACATTTTAACTTCACGTAAAAGCATATAAAATTTCCTTTTAATTGGTGTTTAACATGTCTACCTTATCTTAGCTTAGTACCTTGTTTAGTTTTAGAGATTTTTGCAAAAAATTGAAAAGTGATATTCAAAAATTATGTAAATTTATTAATGTTGCACTTTTTTGACAAAAGTCTTAAACCAATTTTTTAATTGTGAAAAATTTTTAACCTCACTTAAAGATATATACAATTCCCTTTTTACTGATGTGTAATATGTCTACCTTGTCTTATTCTAAAAGAATAATAAAGTTACATTAAAAAAAACTGTAATTTTTCAATCTTTTTTCGAAAGAATTTTTTTGTAATATAAACCCAGTAAAACTTTTCATTACCAAATAATGAGTTAAACAGTTAAACTATTGAACACGAACTACTTACTCATTCGCTGTTTAAGTCATTACATTAACATGGGAATGTCATTGGAGGCAAGTACTTACCAATTGCAGAAAAGTAATGACTTGGGTAAGCAATTTGAAAGCAACAACAACAACAGCAACAACTTTTTTGTTGTTGTTTTATTAAAAACATATATTTTTAAACGAAATACAAAATTTTTTTTATGATCCCATGGGGGCTCGAACCCAGACCCTCCGACTGCTAGGCAGAGACTCTTCCACTGAGCTACTTCATATGTTGAAAACTCAGCAGCTTATAATTAATATAAACAATTTTTATTTTTAGATCCAAAATCATGTGAAAATAACTTTGTTTTCCCCTGCTTTTTTAAAATTATTTTAAAACTTAAACAATTTAAATCTTCTTTTTTGTATAAGTTTTTACATAAGATTGACTCTTACTTACTTAAATGTTACAACCTGTTAAAGTCAAAGTCCGAGCATATTTTAGAATTTCATGGATTTCGATCTTGTGCGAATATTCTCCAATTTTATAGGCCAAGCTTTGAAAAATGTTCCTCTACTTGGTCTTTCTATCGAAGTTTCGGACATCCTCCTCTAACATTAGGTAGTGGGACGTTTCAATTCTAATTTTATCCTCTTCATTGTATTTTTTTTCAAGAGAGGGTTACTAGCCCGTAATCCTAACCCATTTTTATCGATCTTATGGGACAACTCTCGGAACATGTTAACTCACAATATTAATGGGTGTTAAACTAGCTCCCCGGGTGATACCATGAGGAGGTGTGTGTCCACAGTTGAGATGAAGGATGACACAGATAAATTGGGCTTACCAAGTTAAGACCAATTAGAATCGTGTTTGGTATTCAACATCCCCCACATAATCAAAATTGACTCATGATGGTATTTTTTCATTAACGTGAGTTAGTTTTACAAATTTTTTTTACAGAAGATAATATTTAAGTTCTTAAAATTCAAAAATCATTTAAAAAGACTCTTTTAATAAAAAAAAACTAAAAAAAAATTATTGCCCTTGGTGGGATTTGAACCGGGGCCATTCAGTTTAAATAGCCATCTTAATTACAAATAAGTACTTCTGTAATAACTTATTATTTATTCGGATGGTATGTTGTAGTCGTTACAAGGTAACCAGTTATCAGAGTACTTGCCATTACCAAAGTTTTGCTGGGAACTTTTCATAATTTAAAATTAGTTTCTTTCAGTTTATTAAGAAATTTATCAGCAATCTCACATTATTTAAAAAAAAATTATCCGCCTTAAGACAAAAAGCCTAAGTTGGCGAAAGCTATACAAACCTAAAGGTTTTATATATCCGATGTAAGCAAATCTGCTCTATTATAGATCCCACTGTGCTATAGATAGATGCTGCCTTTAACATTGTTCTAAAAGCTTAATATCTCTTCTACTGATGTTCCAAATTTTACTAAAATTTTAGTGCTTTAGAAACTGCAGAGTTAATACCAAGAAAACCTAATTTGAACCACTGTGCAGCGTTTGATAAAAGACCGACTTATATGTATTAAAATCAAAATTTTTGATTACTAACTGAATTCTATTCAAAATTATAATCTATATGTCATAAACAGATAGACATCTGTTGCTTAACTATTAATAATATTCTGAGTCCAACGTTACACATTACTACAGATTTGTATTTTTTTGAATATTACTTTGACTAAAATTTTAAGTCCCTAACAATATATAAAAATTTACCGTATTTCATCAACTCGTGGTATTAAACTCCAACATATAAATATGAAATAGTATTAAGTGTTGCTTCTATTTTTCTTTTTTTTACAAATGGCTGGCACTTACCTTAACCAAACTTATTAAATATTATGGACTGAGTATAAGAAAAATGTTAAAAATAAAGCTAAAGGAAAAATGGCCAGCAGACCCCCCCCCCCCCCCCCAAAAAAAAAAAAAAAAGAACGTAACAGGTTAAACAGGTAAAATCTGTCGTTGTATAAACTTTCAAACAACCGAAGTCGTAGACTTTTTCAAATGAAAGCTCATTATGAAGAAAAATTATTCATGTTTGTTTGTCTGTATGTCGGTACGAATGCAGGGTTATCGTTTTATTTCGAGGTAAAAGTATTTTTATAGGTGACTTTGCTCAACAAATGCGTTTTAGCCAAAATAAATAAAACATTATGTTAAGGGAAATGTTTCCCGTCGTAACGCCTGTACGTATGTATATGTTTAAACGTATGTGCGTGTATGAGAATGTAACTATATAATTTTTTTTTTGATGGTTGTACATTCATTTTGTTTTTACTCCTGTGGTTTGGCGTATGTTTAATTTTGTGGAAAATAAGTTTAAGCAACGAGTGGGAGCTGATGAAAAATTGTTATTTTTAAGCTTTAATAAATAAGCAACATTATGAATTTATTGCTTAAATCTGGTGAACATAAACCGTAGTTCATTATTTATTTTTACCTACGAAAAAAAATTATATGCTTTAAAAATTACATTTACTTACGCTTTTGCTGTAATTGTTTAAATTAACAATAAAATAAAGTTCGTACAAAGAATATTTTTGAAACGTATTTTTGTATATAAAACATTTTTCTCCACATTATGAGGACACTTTATAAATGCTTGAGGTAGGTCAGTCTTTATCAGATGCAACAATTAGACTTAAACCTAGACAAAGACATAGACTACTAAGGCATAGACATAGACTAAGACATATATTAAGACACAGACTAAGACATAGGATAAGACACAGACTAAGACATCGACTAAGACATAGACTAAGACATAGACTTAGACTAAGACATAGACTAAGACATAGACTAAGACATAGACTAAGACATAGACTAAGACATAGACTAAGACATAGACTAAGACATAGACTAAGACATAGACTAAGACATAGACTAAGACATAGACTAAGACATAGACTAAGACATAGACTAAGACATAGACTAAGACATAGACTAAGACATAGACTAAGACATAGACTAAGACATAGACTAAGACATAGACTAAGACATAGACTAAGACATAGACTAAGACATAGACTAAGACATAGACTAAGACATAGACTAAGACATAGACTAAGACATAGACTAAGACATAGACTAAGACATAGACTAAGACATAGGCTAAGACATAGACTAAGACATAGACTAAGACATAGACTAAGACATAGACTAAGACATAGACTAAGACATAGACTAAGACATAGACTAAGACATAGACTAAGACATAGACTAAGACATAGACTAAGACATAGACTAAGACAAAAAATTTTATAAATTTTCTTTTGTAAAAATTTTTCTCTGTAAAAATTTTATAACAAATTTTTCTTTGTAAAAATTTTATAGAAATTTTTTTTTTGTTAAAATTTTGTAGAACATTTTTCTTAGTAAAAATTTAATAAAAAATTTTTCTTTGTAAGAATTTTATAGGAAATTTTTCTTTGTAAACATTTTAAAGAAAATTTTTCTTTGTAAAAAATTTATAGACAATATTTTGTTGTTAAAATTTATAGAAAATTTTTCGTTGTTAAAATTTTATAGAAAATTCTTTTTTGTTAAAATTTTTTAGCCTTTTTTTTAAATTTAAAAAAAAATTTCTTTGTAAAAATTTTAAGGAAAATTTTCTTTGTACAAATTAAAAACAAATTTTCTTTGTAAAAATTTTGTAGATTATTTGTTTATGTAAAAATTTTATATAAAACTCTTCGTTGTTAAAATTTTATAGAAAATTCTTCTTTGTTAGAATTTAATAGAAAATGTTTATTTTTGAAAAATTTTAAAGGAAATTTTTTTTTGTGAAATTAAAAAAAAAAAAAATTTCTTTGTAAAAATTAATATAAAAATTTAAAAAAAAATATATTGATATTTTATAGAAAATTATTAGATGAAAAAATTTAAAAAGAAAATTGATTTTTAAGAATTTATTGAAAAAATATTAATAGTAAAAATTTTATAGAAATTTTTTTTTGTAAAGATTTTATTAAAAATTTTTCCTTTGTAAAAATTTTGTAGAATTTTTTTTTTTGTTGCAAAAATTTTATAGAAAATTTTTCTATGTAACAATTTTTCTTTGTAAAAATTTTTTGAGGTCCGAAGTTTATTTTAAAAGAAGAGTATTCACATTTGATCCCAAATCTGTTACATTTATTTGTTATTATAAAAATTTTATAGAAAATTTTTTGATGTAAAATTTTATAGAAAATTTTTTGATGTAAAATTTTGTAGAAAATTTTTTGATGTAAAAATTTTATTGAAAATTTTTTGGTATAAAAATTTTATAGAAACTTTTTTGGTATAAAAATTTTATTGGAAATTTTTTGGTGCAAAATTTTTATAGAAAACTTTTGATGCAAAAATTTTAAAGAAAAATTTTTTGGTGGAAATATTTTTTAAAAAATTTTTGTATGTCAAAATGTTTCGCTGTAAAAATCTTAAGGAATATTTTTGTTTTAAAATTATTAGAGATGAGGTTTTGGTTTTTAAAACAAAAAATTTTACAAATGTTCATTTTGTATCTAGGAAAATATTCTAAAATAGAATATATATTTTAATTTGTAAAGTGTGAGGGAAAATATAATTCAGTGTGTAATGTCACTATGCTACCAAGTGACAAGTTAGTACTGATAAGATTTACAAGCGTAGAAGACCTAAAATCAAAGGAAATTTTCAAATTTCAAATCAGTTAAACTAAACAACAATTAAATATTTTTTAAATATTTCTTAAAGATTTTTAAATTTATTATTCCAAATTTATTTATTTATATTATTACTAAAACCTATACAAATATTAAAACTACTTTTCATACTATAACTACTAATAATATTATTACTAATACTTATATACTTTAAACTTTAAAATACTATCTCCTTATCCAAAAACGCATTAAAAATTTGATTTATGAGTTGGTTATAACTTTATTATTTGTTTATGAATAAGATACTTTCAATTTATATTTTAATATAGAATTGTTCTGAAAGATATACAACTTTTCTACGAGTATTTGTAATTCTTGTTAAAATTTCTTCCCAGGGCAAAAGAAAGGGATTAACAATTTGAAAACTAAAAATTTTTTTACACACAAAAAATCGCATTTGTAAGCTTCCGATTTGTATCTTTTCTTTATTACATAACATTAACGAACGTGAGTTCATAAATACAAAAGGATGTAAATAATCGTTATACAATCAAAGATATAAGTAAGAATAGAAACAGATCTTCGCTAAGATATTTAAGCTATTTATTCTAGAGAGTTTTATTTATTGTCGTATATTTATATCCTATGCTAATTTACAAAAAGATATCAAATATTTAGTATCAATTTATAAATATTTGTATGTCAGTATAAGTTACTGTGTGTGGTTGTGTGTGTGAATGTAGGCTTGTGTAAGTATTTGCTTTTTGTATTTTTTCCACATGATATGATAACGAGAGTGGGAGAAAAAGAGACGTTTGGGATTTACGACCAATTAAGATTAAAGATTCTTTAGTCAATGTTAGAGTAGTCGTCATCACTGAAGTAGTTGTAACAGTAGCAGTAGCTCGTCAAAGGTACTATTACATGATTTTTTTTATATACGCACTTACGTATTCTTTCGTTTAGTTATAGTTCTATAAATATAAACAAATGTAGACATATATGTATGTATGTTTGTATGTCATGGTTTATCTAACTATATCTATTATGATTTTGTTAAATGTACGTGTCTCCATTTAATATTTTTTCTTCTATTTTTTAACATGTTTAAGGAAATCAAACCAACAGGAAGTAAAATATTTTGTAACTACTTAAAGAGGGGAGATGGTTTGGAAATATAAATGTTAAGGTATATGAGCATTTCTAGTAATTCTTTTAATTTCAAGCATAAACAAATTATTCTATTTGATAGAAAATTTTCTATAATTTTCTAAGATTTCTATATAAGCAGATATTTAGTAGGAAATGTAAATTAAATTGTTAATAAGAAACGGAAATGATGATATATGTAGATCACACATACACATTAATATTTGTTTGTATACACGTGTAGTCATATGTTAACATATATTCAGCTGTCAGCATATATTTTAAGCTAAATACCATATTTAATTTTATTTTTGTTTCATTCACTCTCTCCCTCTCTAACATTTTCCAACTCTTACACACATACAAACACTCACACATGCAAAACATATTTTAGATTTTCATTTAAACAAAGAACGAAAGAAGGCAACTCTTCATGTTAATTGCTTAACTACGTGATTTCTTTCAAATGCAAAAAACTGAAAACAATTTGAAAAATTATAAATGGAAAACATGTTTTATTCCCATGTTTCCTCAACAAAACAAAAGATGAAAACCGAATCATGTAAATAGCTAAGGAAAAAGTATCTAGATATATAAATACACACACACATTCTAACATTCATACATAGAATACAATAATAGAAATAGAAAACGTTAAATTAGCCCAGAGTTTATTTAATTTAATTTTATATTATTTTTCGCCTTTATTGTGTTTCATGTTAATTAATAAAAGCAATAAAATATATTGGTGTCAGTTGTTAAGGGATCGTCAAATAAATAACAAAATGTTATCACATAAAAGGAGTAAATTAATTTTGAACAAAAAAAATTAGGGAAACAATGTAGCAAAGAATTTTATTAAATAATTTTGAAAGGATAATAAATACCTACCTACATGATTTTAAATCATTTTGAGAAATATTACTAAATATGACATAAGCTTTAAAGAAATTAAAATTTGCAAATTTGAAATATTTTAAATTACAAAATTTAATATATTTTTATCATTTCAAATTACAAGGGTAGGTCAAAAAATTCGTGTAATTTTAAATTTTCCGACTATTTATTGAAAAGACATCACCGTTTTTGTCAATCTACAGCTGGCCCAGTCTTAACAGGTGCTTATTGAGAATTAATTTTTAATGAAAAAAAAAAAAAACATCAACTAAAACAAGGCTAGGCTTAAAAAATGTTATTCATTCCCATGGTTATGAACAGGCGTAGGCAGCCCACACCATAGAAAAATTTTTGATAAAAAAATTTTCTATAAAAAAATTTTTGATAGAAAAATTTTCTATAGAAAAATGTGATAAAAATTTTTGATAAAAAAATCTATTTGAACAAAGATTATTTATGTTATGGATCTAAGCCCGGATTTGAGCTCACAAGCTTCTACAAAAATACTTTTATGTGAAAATACAAAAAAAAAGAAATATTTTTCTATTGAAAGATTTTGTTAGAAAAAATTGAAAGCCAGATTCAATCGAAGAAAAACAGTAATCTGAAAACAATGCTAAATTAGAAATTGTAGATCTTCCAATATGAAAACCATGCTGCTCAGAGATAATTAATTCTTTTGTTGCAAAATACAATTTATCATAAACCACATGCTCAAAAATTTTAGATAAAACAGTAAGTTTACTTATTGGTCTATAACTGTTAATAAAATTTTTTCGACCAGTTTTTAAAATCGGTTTAATACATGTCAATTTCCATTTATCAATAAAAACTCCTTCGGATAGGGACTTATTAAATAATTGGGTAAGTGGAATAATATTTTTTTTTTTATTAGAAAAGCACATATTCCATCAGCATCAACAGAAAGACAATTTTGTAAGTCATTAATTGCTTTAGCAATATCATCTTCAGAAAGACATAACTGACCTAAATTAACACTACTATTAAGAGAGATATTACTACTAGAAGAACTATTAATAGGAACAGAAGCATTCTCAAAATTTGATTTAAAATATTCTGCAAAGGTATCAACTATATCCTGAGGATTGTCAAATGTTTTATTTTCAAATATCATTGAGGATGGAATATCAGATGATTGTTTTTTGGACCTAATAAACTTCCAAAATGAGGCTGGAGTTGATTTTATTTTATTTTCAATATCTAACATATATTGTTTGAAAAGAAATTTATTAAAAAAATTTAATTCTTTTTGTCGCAGAATATACTGTTCATAGACCAAAGGACAGCCTGTCTTAACGTAATGTTTATATAATTTATTTCTCTGGTTCTTAAGCTTTTTTAAACCCTTTGTGTACCACGGGTGATTTATAGATTTTTTATTTTTAAAAGGAATGATATTATAACAAATATCATTAAATTTATTTAGAAAAACATCATAACAACTACTAGTATCTTTGTTAGCAAACGAAGAAGACCAATCAATAGAGGCTAATGTAGAATTTAATAACTCAAAATTACAATGATTAAAATTGAAAATTTTATCATTAACATTATTTAAAATAGAAATAAAAATATATGATTGTAGTTCAACAATTATAGCACAATGATGATTAGTTTTTGGGGAAAAAGAATGTAAACACTCACAAATTGAGTACTTAAAAGTAGGTGGGATATAAATAAGATCAAGAATTTTATTTAAATTATTAAAAATATTATTTATTTGAATAAGATCAATTTCTAAAAAATTATCAACAACATACGTTTCATAATCTTTGTTAACATTAGTTGGTAATAATCCATCATCTAATGAATCAGACCAAATTACATTAGATAAATTAAAGTCACCAAAAATAAAAATTTGAGTGTTTACATCCAAATTATTATATAAATAAACAATATTATCAATATGAGATGAATATAAGCTGTACGAGCTCTTAGGAGGAATATATGATAGACCCAAACCAATTGAGGCATTATCAAATGGAATAATTACAAAAAGTTGATCTAACAGCTCATCAACAACTATGAGGGAACATAAATAAGACCTTAGTGTCTTTCTTACAGCTATAAAAACTCCACCACCAAGGACACATCCAGTTATAGCCGTACTTCTATCTTTACGATGAACATTATACAAGCAAAGGTTGAAGAACTCCCCATCATGAAAATCAGTATTTAACCAAGTTTCCACAATTATAAAAACATCAAAATCACATTGAGATGAAAAATTATACAATTGATTAGATTTAGAACGCATGCCGGAAACATTTTGGAAGTAGATTTTTAAATTAGCAGTATTTTTTATATCTTTGGCAGATCTGCCATCTTTTTTTGGAAAAAAACAAAAGGTCTAATTTTGATTAGGCCATAATGACGATTTTATGATTTCATCATAAAAAGATTCAACAACCCCTAATTTGAAGTTAACGTGCTTTAGAGTACTTTCATCTGCATCTTTTTTAACCAACCTCGTACATTCTAGGTGATGTTTACCAACATCCGTATTTTTTTCAATAAACGCAACTACTTGTTCAGTTGTAACTGAAGGTTTGAATGATGAAATATGCAAGTATTTCTTTGTCGGGACAACAGCTAAATCTTCTGTATCATTGTCACCAACAACAATTACTCGGTTTTTCCGCTTACGTCTACTAACTGTGTTCCACTCACTCTCACAATCATACATGTTTGATGCAGCAGTTGGATATGAAGAGACAGAAGAGCACGCACCATCACCAATTTCACTAATAATTGATCCACCAACAACATTAGCAGTAGCTGAATTTTTAGGAATTGTACCAGTTGCATTATTGTTATTTGTTTGCTTTTTTAAAAATTGAAATTTTTGTTGATTATTTGAATGTTCAAGGTTATTTGCAAGTTCGTTGAACTTCTGCTTAATCTCTTTAACATCATTATTGATAGAAATTGTTGTTATTACATGTTTTTTTATTTCTTCTAATTCATTTGACAATGTAGAACAGCGTTACGCAAACATTTATTTGCCTATAGATAGCGATAGGAAAATAAATTCTGCTTGCGCAGCCCATTCTCTTGTTGAAACATGTATACTGTAAACAACAAATTGTTTCTCTCGCTCTTTTTGAGTTTTTTCACACAAATTATGATTAGCAGGAATGGATAACGTATTTACATATATTGTTTGTTAATGCATTTGCTAGTTAGTCTGTCAGTTCGGTAATTTGAAAATAAATAAAAACAAAAAAATTAATGTTGTATGTCGTTTATAGAATAGTAAACTATGTAATGATCTTTAGCAAAGTTGTTTTGTAAAGCAAAGTTGTAAACTATATATTTTATTATGTAATGATCCTAAGCAAAGTTGTTGTGCTTAAGCCAAAGAAAGTCGCTAAGTTTGTAATAATAACCGTAAGGTACCGTTACCTTATGGTTATTGTAAAAACTTGTTTGGGAAATGCAGAAGAATACAAGTTGAGCCCTATTTGTTTTGATGGAGCCTAAGTAATGAGTCGTGAAAACAAGTCTTAAGTCTTTTAACAGAAAGTTGAATTGTTAAAAAAAGGCAGATAACCTCATTGCATCTTATCTTATTTCAAGAAATTATTTTTTAATTTAGAAGTATTTTTAAGGTAGTTGTTTACTACCTCATCTATGTCAATGTGCCCCCGGTATTCCTTAATCCTTAATAGGTCAGCAACATGCTGGTCAGATAATCGATTTCGCATTTTACTTAAAATTATTTTAAGGCTAGAAATTTTATCAATATTTTTTAAAATACCACTACAGATAAAACACATTTAGCACATATACCGTTACCGATATTTTAAAAAAATACTGTTACGTTTACTGATAAATAACCATTACCGACATTTTATTTTTAAAGGCAATCCCTAATGTCCCAAAATTATTTGATGAGGAAACCAAATAAATAAATGATTGTAAAATTTGATGGCATATAAAAAGAAAGACTGTATAGACTTTTCCAACTCTGTTCAGTTAAATGACGTTGTTTTGCTGCTTCCAATACATAGCAAATTTGTTTATGTAGTTGTGCGTAACACTGATGTAGAAATACCGGAGACCAAATTTGCCGAAACTTTTAAACATTGATCACAATTATAAACAACATTTTTATTTTCAAAAAATCCACAGAGTTTTTCATCTATTTCTGCGCAAATAAAATGATATTTAGCACGACAAATATGACAGGCTATAAAATTTACTTTTGCAGGATTAAACTTTACGCACAAAGTTTTCGGTGGAGAATCTATTGTACACGTCTAAACAGATCAACAGCCGACAGTAAACTATATATATAGAAAAAAAAAACGGTTGAAGCCAGCTGAATATTGTGAAACAAAAATTTATGGTAAAATTATTGAAATTTAAAGACTTTTGTATCAAAGATATTTTAATTGGAAAATGTAGGTATCAATTTTATTTAAGTCCGAGACCTTGTTTTTGTTTAAAAGAAAGTCAGTTAGCTCGGTTTACCTCCGTGCTCTCAGTAAAATGAAACGAAAGGCAAAAGGCCTTTTTTTCGAATTAGCTAAAAAAATTCAGCAACTTTTGTCAATATTTTGAAAAAATCAAAATTTAGAAAAAACAAGTAAGAAAGTGCTATAGTCGGTCAAGCCCGACCATACGATACCCTTCACCACTAAGGTCAAAGGTGTTATTTTTCCTGTATAAAGACAAATATTTGCTAAATTTTGCCATCATACAAACATTTTCTCAAAACTTATATATTTAAGCTGCTTCCGACATTTGGACTTATATGAGAGCTAGGGTCAAATGTGGACCGATTATCTCGAAATTTGGCAAATTGATTACAGTTGTTACAGAATTTATGTATGCAAAAAATAAACTTAAAATTCCCATTATCTTTAGATTAACGGGCGTTTTAGTGATTTTTGTCTCATTTAGTGCGTTTTTAAAGAAAAGTTTGTAAAGGAGCTATGGTCAAATGTGGACCGATTTTAACGAAATTTGGTACAGTGATTTAAGTTTACATAAGCAATATTTGATATAAATTTCATGAAAAAATATTGATATTTGTGGCCAATATATCAATTCCGGGAAGTGGGACCTATGGGAGGTACCATAAATATTGGACCGATTTTGACGAATTTCAATTTTCATGGTCCCATTATCAAAGAAATGATCTGTGCCAAATTTCATCAATTTATCTTTAGAATTGCGACCTGTAGTTTGATTACAAGGTTTACATGGGGGTTCAGCCAGCCAGCCAGCCAGGCAGACGGACGGACGGACATCGCTAAATCGACTCAGAAAGTGATTTTAAGCCTATTGGTATACTAAAAGAGTCTAAGACAAATATTTCCATTCGTTACATACATCAGCACAAACTTATAATAACCTTTCCACCTATGATGGTGAAGGGTATAAAAAGTAAGGAATATTGCTTATAATAAAAAAGTATTGTATACCTTCAGGCTTAAATTTTTAATGAAATTGCAGTTATTAGTCCTAACATTAGTTTAAATTAGATTATCATGAGATTTACCTCTAGGAGTCAATGAATTCAAATAAAAATTAGTAGAGTTCTTTCTTATATCAACTAATAGGCATGTGACGAATTTCACTAAATTTTTTTTGATAAGTTCACCTTATTTATTGAGAATAAAAATACATGAAAAAATAGGGGTCCAAGGCAGGTACCCCAGGAAGTCAACGGATTTCAACCAAAATTAGTACAGCTCTTTCTTGGATCAAAAAATAAAAGTGTGCTGAATTTTATGAAATTGTTTTGAAGATTGCGGGTAATACATTGAGAAGGAAAATAAGTGAAAAAATGCGGTTCTAAGGGAGGTACACCAAGGAGTCATCGGATTTCAACCAAAATTAGTACAGCTCTTGTTTAAATCAAAAAAATAAGAGGATGCTGAATTTTATCAAATTCTATTGAAAATTGCGGCTTATACATTGAGAAGAAAAATAAATGAAAAATGGGGGCCCAAAGGAGGTACCCCAAGGAGTCGACGGATTTCAACCAAAATTAGTACAACTCTTTCTTGGATCAAAAAATTAAAGTGTGCTGAATTTTATGAAATTCTTTTGAAAATTCCGGATTATACATTGAGAAGGAAAATAAGTGAAAAAATGGGGGTCCAATGGAGGTACCCCAAGGAGTAGACGGATTTCAGCCAAAACTATTAGAGCTCATTTCTGGATCAAAAAATATAAGTGTATCAATTTTTATCAAATTCTATTGAAAATAGCGTTTTATACATTGAGAATAAAAATAAGTGAAAAATGGGGGTCCAAGGGAGACAACTCAAGGAGTTGACGGATTTTAACTAAAACTAGTGGAGCTCTTTTTTGGGTCAAGTAATAAAGTTTTGCCGATTTTCATGAAATTTTGGTGAAAATTGCGTATTGTACATGAAAGAGAAAAATAATTGAAAAAATGGGGGCCCAAGGGAGGTACCCGAAGGAGTAGATGGATTTTAAAGTTTTGTTGAATTGTTATTATATATATAAAATTAAATAAGTGTGCGAAATTTCATCGTTGTAGGATCACTCCTTCTATTTTTTGCAGTTAGATGTATGAAAAAATATCACTGTGCGGCAGGTCCATATATTTTGTTAGGAGTTTCTAAAGCATTCATTGTTTTTAAAATCTGGACTTAAGATTGATAATATGCTGAAGGTAGATTGTAGATATAAAAAGGAGATGTTAACATCTCCGAGAGTCACAAAATTTTAAACTCTGGCTGGTATTTATACAGAGCTTATTTCTGCAAAATTTTGTGATCATGGCTGTCATAGTTTATAATTTAAAAGCTTTTAACATGCCTTTGTTTCCGGGAGTGGTTTTTATATTCGATTCCTACAAAATTTGATAAACTGACCAATAGTTGCATAAAATGTCTCTGTTCCAAGTTAAGTTATCATATCTTCTTACATTGGATTTAGTTAATCAAAATTAATGTGATTCCAGGGTAGGGGTTATATGGGAGATCTTACTAAATGTGGACCCATTTTTAATACACAACTTCATTAACATATCGAAAACACTTGTAAAATTTGTCTCTCTACTTTATTTAGTTAAGGCGGTATCACGCTTTTTGGAATTTTTGTGTTTCCGTAAGTTTTTTTATTTGAGCTATGTTCAAGTGTTGACCGATTGTGACAAAATTTTGCACATTACCTAGCATATACCCAGGCTTTCTTCTGCTAAGTTTACTGGCCATAGCTAATAAAGTTTATAAATTATTGGCATTTTAGATGGAATTGACTCTGTTTCCGTAAGTGTTTTGTATGGAAGCTATGGCTGAATGGTGATCAATTTCGATGAAATTCTATATACCAAATTTTATTATCATACCTGTTATCAGCGATTAGCCTACGGGAGATTATACGGGAGCTATATTCAAATAGTTTCAGTGACTTATCAGCTTTCGTTTAGTCATTACCGACTGTCAACAGACAGACGGACAGACATACAGACAGACTTTCATAAGAATTCAAAATATACGTCAATTTTGTTTTTTGAGCCAATATTAAGGAAACTGCTACTTCTGATTGATGGTGGGTATAAAAATTTTTGGGTTTACTTTTGTTCAGTCGATAGATTGAGCTTTTACCTATGATATACAAACATAATTCGTAATGATTGTGTTTGTAAATAAGGTAATAATACGAGGTTTTCAATCTGTCTGAAATTATAGATAATCCTCCTTAAGATGACTGCCTAACCAACCATCGAAACATATCGAGGAATTGATAATAAACATATTTTTTCAGCTTTTATCAATAAATTATCGACTATATTAATAAACAAGTACGAGTGTTATATTCGGCTGTGCCGAATCTTATATACCCACCATCAAGTTGTCTTAAATTCAGAATCAGGGTGCAGCTAATTCAAAATCTGGACCAAAACTGAAAAAATCTCTAATTGATATTGTTGGTAAAACCTTTGGACTAAATTCGGTTGCCCTAGCTCTATAGTTCAACATATAAAAATATTTTAGTGGTTTCCCCAGTATTTACTTTAATCAAAATTCGATCTCATAACCGGGTATAGTTTTACATTAATAAGTTGTTAAATACTTTTCGTTAATATGTAGTTAGGCTAAACACGTTAATAGTAATACGGCAGGTTCATATATTTCGTTAGGATGCATTCATCATATATAAAGTCTGGGCTGAACATTGATTGATGCCTATCTAGTTTTATAGGTGCAATCTTAATATCATGAATGTACCTCCAAATATTTTTGATTGTAGGTATAAAAAGGGGATGTTATATATATAAGAATTATAGCCAAATGTTAACCGATTGTAACAAAATTTTACACACTGCCTGGTATATATATATAGAGCTTATTTTTGGCCATAGCTATCATAGTTTCTAATTTAATAGCTTTTAACTGGCCTTTGCTAAAATTTTTGGTTTCCGTGAGTGTTTTTTATATGAAAGCTAAAGTCAAATATGGACTGATTCCTATAAAATTTGATAAACTGATCAAAAATTGCATAAAACTTTCCTATTTGAAATTTAATCGTCATAGCTATTACAATTGTGTTCAATTTATCAGCATTAATGTGTTTCGCGGGGCGGGGTTTTATGGGAGGTCTAACTAAATTTGAACCAATTTTGTCCATTTTCAACACACATCTTTTAAAAGATATCCAAAATACTTTTGTAAAATTTTGTCCCTCTAGCTCTTTTCGTTAAGGCGCTATCGT
Source organism: Stomorhina lunata (assembly GCA_933228675.1). Lineage (NCBI taxonomy): Eukaryota > Metazoa > Arthropoda > Insecta > Diptera > Rhiniidae > Stomorhina > Stomorhina lunata. Next base: position 151,005,154 of record OW121740.1, read on the forward strand.
GCTTTTATCTGACGGACAGACGGACATAAACAACCTTTTCTTTATGTATTTTTGTGTTTCCATAAGTTTTTTATATGGGAGCTATGGTCAAATGGTGACCGATTGTGACAAAATTTAGCACACTGCCTGACATTGACATAAGACTTCCTTGTGCCTAATTTAGTCTTACTAGCTCTTGTAGTTAAGGAGCTATGACGATTTTATCAGACGGACAGACGGACATAAATTCCCTTTTTTTTTAATTTTTGTGTTAGTGACCGATTGCCACAAAATTTTTCACACTGGCTGGCATTGACATAAGACCTCCTCGTGCTAAATTTATCGATTATATCTATTATAGTTTTAGATTTATTGGCATTTAAGTGTATTTTAGGTGAAATTTTGGCTGCTTCTGTAAGTTTTTTGTATGGGAGCTATGGCAAAGTATGAACCGCTTTTAATGAAATTTTATACGCTGCCTAGGGCTAATGTAAAACTTCTATTTACCAAATTTTATCATCATAGCTGCTATAATTTGCCATTTATTAACAAATATGCGATTAGCCTAGACGAGGTTATACGGGAGCTATGGTCAAATGTGAACCGATTTTTCCCAATTTCAATATCAACATTTTCTCAGAAATGAAAAATATTTCTACTAAGTTTCAGTGAGCTAGCTCCTTTCGTTTAGGAGTTATCGTGATTTCAACAGACAGACAGACGGACAGACAGACGGACATCGCTCAATCGTCTTAGAATTTCATAAGGATTCAGAATATATATCGTTTTTGGTTTTTGAGCCAATATTAAAGAAATTACAAACGGAATGACAATCTCAATAAATATACCCTCCATTCTTTTTTATGGTGGGTATAATAAATGTAATAGATAGGGATGAAATGCGACAATTTTGTTATTTTATGATTTTAAAGACGGAAAATAGTTTTATGACAAACTTATAAATCAAATTATTCATACAAAATTCCTACGATAAGCTTTTGATAATATTATTATTCGTTTATGAATTAGGGGGTTGGATTTTATCGAAAAAATTTCTAAAATATATCATTTTATAAAATTTATATTTGATTCCTTTTTATATCGTTCTTTCCGATTGTTTTATTCTACATCCCAATGCGTTTGCCAATACCTATTAAAAAAAGATGTCTCAAACGTCTTCCAAAATATCTGCTTAACTATTCCAACTTCATTATTTAACAATCACTTTGTGGTCCAATATATTATTTCAATTTTATAGCCGTTCATCTCATCTCAAGTTCTCGTTTTGCTACACACAGAAACAAAACTTTATGTCTTTTGATATCATTTGGAGAAATGAAAAACTTTAAACAAAAAAATTATAGAAATAGCAATAAAATTAAAGAAAAAAGTAACCAGGGGAAAACTTTGAGTTTATCTTTTGAGTTCATCAAATGCCATGTATGTCTTTATTATTTGGTTTTTGGCCAAAAATTTTCATAAAAATTTCCTTAAATGCACATGTAGTTTTTTTTATTTTCTTTTATCATTTTACTTCACAATTTTGGCTGTAAAAATTATATAAAAATTTTAGCTGACTTTAGCAAAGGGAAATGTATCAAATATTTTGAATGGGGGGTATTTTGTAGTTTCATTTTCATGAAAAAATTAAAAAAATTGAATTAGTTTTGATAGTTTACAAATTTGGGAAAGATATTCAATATATGATAATCTATGAATGAGGAACTAAAATGTGTTAAAATCCCGATTCATTTTGCCTCAATAGTAAAAATCCTACATCACAAAATATAATTGCCCCTTAGTCCAGAAAAAGCTTTAAATTCAGTCTATTTTCTACCTTTGAGATTATCATAGATTTTTTATGAAATTTCCCTCAAATTTATATGAAAAGAAGAAAAAATCATAAAACCGAATTGAATACTATTTTGCGAGTTTTATGATATGATTTTGGCGCATTTGGCAAAGAAAATGCTTTCTTACGAAAACATTTCATTGATATCAAAGTTAAATAGTTTAACGTAAATATTTCATTATGATTCTATTTGACTTTTGATTGCGAAAATGAGTAAAAAAGCCAATAAAAAAATGTGTATATGTTTGTGATAAAAATGAAAATTGCAGTTCAATGTGTATATCCGATAATAACGTGAATGATGTATCAAATTGTTTAGCCTTATTGTACACCAGTAATAAGTAAAATATGTATATTTATTGTAGATTTGGAGAAAAACATATGGTATTTTAATATGAAGATCTTATTTTGAAAGTGGATTAAGTCTATCTTTATTCGTTTTGTGAATTGAAAAATGTATGAGACTTAAACTGTTTTGAAAACAAATAAAATTTAAATTTTCGGTTTTGTATGAAAACTTAATCCACTTTCAAATAAAAAAACGATTTTTTTTTTAAATTTTGCCAAATATTTTTTATAGCAAAATTCCTATAAAAAGTAAATTATCGAAAAAAATTACTATAAAAAGAAAATTTTTGAAAAATTCCTTATTAAAAGAAAATTTTTGAAAATTTTCCTATAAAAACTAAATTTTCAAAAAATTTCCTATAAAAAGTAAATTTTCAAAAAATTTCCTATAAAAAGTAAATTTTTGACAAATTTCCTATAAAAAGTAAATTTTTGAAAAATTTCCTCTAAAAAGTAAATTTTTGAAAAATTTCCTCTAAAAAGTAAATTTTTGAAAAATTTCCTATAAAAAGTAAATTTTTGAAAAATTTCCTAAAAAAGTTAATTTTTGAAAAATTTCCTATATTATATATATAATTAAATTTTTGAAGAATTTCCTTTAAAAATTAAATTTTTGAAAAATTTCCTATTAAAACTAAATTTTTGAAAAATTTCCTATAAAAAAGTAAATTTTTGAAAAATTTCCTATAAAAAGAAAATTTTTGAAAAATTTCCTCTAAAAAGTAAATTTTTGAAAAATTTCCTTTAAAAAGTAAATTTTTGAAAAATTTCCTCTAAAAATTAAATTTTTGAAAAATTTCCTTTAAAATTTAAATTTTTGAAAAATTTCCTATAAAAAGTAAATTTTTGAAAAATTTTCTCTAAAAAGTAAATTTTTGAAAAATTTCCTATAAAAAGTAAATTTTTGAAAAATTTCCTATAAAAAGTAAATTTTTGAAAAATTTCCTATAAAAAGTAAATTTTTGAAAAATTTCCTATAAAAAGTAAATTTTTGAAAAATTTTCTATAAAAAGTAAATTTTTGAAAAATTTCCTATAAAAAGTAAATTTTTGAAAAATTTCCTATAAAAAGTAAATTTTTGAAAAATTTCATTTAAAAATTAAATTTTTGAAAAATTTTCTTTAAAAATTAAATTTTTGAAAAATTTCGTATTAAAAATAAATTTTTGAAAAATTTTCTATAAAAAAATAAATTTTTGAAAAATTTCCTATAAAAAGTAAATTTTTGAAAAATATCCTCTAAAAAGTAAATTTTTGAAAAATTTCCTCTAAAAAGTAAATTTTTGAAAAATTTCCTCTAAAAAGTAAATTTTTGAAAAGTTAAAAAGTAAATTTTTGAAAATTTAAAAAATAAATTTTTGAAAAATTTCCTACAAATAGTAAATTTTTGAAAAATTTCCTATAAATAGTAAATTTTTGAAAAATTTCCTATAAAAAGTAAATTTTTGAAAAATTTCCTACAAAAACTAAGTTTTTGAAAACTTTCCAATGAAAAGTAAATTTTTGAAAAATTTCCTATAAAAGCTTTTTTTTGCAAAATTTCCTATAAAAAGAAAATTTTTGAAAAATTTTCTATAAAAAGTAAATTTTTGAAAAATTTCCTAGAAATAGTAAATTTTCAAAAAATTTTTGAGAAAAAGTAAATTTTTGAAAAATTTCCCATAAAAAGTAAACTTTTAAAAAATTTCCTATAAAAAGTAAATTTTTGAAAAATTTCCTATAGAAATTAAATTTTTGAAAAATTTCCTTAAGAAAGTAAATTATTGAAAAATTTCCTATAAAAGTAAATTTTTGAAAAGTTTCCTATAAAAAGACAGACAGTTTTACTATCGTCGGGTAATAACGGTAAGATTTTCACTTTTTCGATTTGTTATGAATTTTTAAAAAATAAAAATTTTTTGATGTTGCAAAAAAATGTCATTCTTATGTAAAAAACTCCAAAATCGTTGACCATGTGAAAAAATTGTCTTGTTAAGGCTTAAAGAAAATTTTGTGCTGAATCCGCTAATGTTTCTTTCAAAGAATTTAGATAAGTCGTTCCCAAGATATGAAATCAATGAAACTGAAAATGAAATGTTGAAAACTATTAACTTTTAATATAATTCTTAGGAAAGTTGAGAAATAATAATTGTGTCATATGTAAGTGTTCTCTTATATAGTAATCCTAAATGACTTGTGCTTTAAATGTTATACAAATCTTTTGAATGTTACATAAACTATTTGTTATAATTTATGTCAAAATGTTTTACTTGAGTAAGAATCTTAGATGTAAATTGAAATAAATTTTATAATTTCATGCCAGAATAAATTGGTTAAATTTAACATATTGTAAATTTGCTATATTCAATTTACTTTTTGACTTATATTATTTGCCACTTACAACTAAACGAGTATATAATATTCTTACACACTTACATTTAAATATATAATACATGTGTAATTCCTACTTTGTTATCTTGCTAATGACCACAAGGACTATATTATAAATTTTCATTGTGTTGGTCAGTTGATAAGCTTAAGAAATTTTCAAAATTCTTAAACATTTTATAGAATTTTTAGGATTTTATTGTGTTTAAGACAAGTAAATTTGTTTCCTTATGTGTAGGGTGACCTTTAATGTCTTGAAATTGTTTTGTAAACATTTTCTTATAGTCTAAAGATTATTTGTAAGAATTTTTTAATTTATGTTACAAAAGTAACGAACCATAAACTTGGAGTTTATAAATTAGTTTGAATACATTTTATGGTCAGTATCTTTTAAGGCATAAGGATGGGAGTATGTGTGGAGTGTATAAATTTGCATGAAAATAGTCTTTAAAGTATCTTGTTAGTAAGTGTGGAGTTCTGTGTCCTTAAAGTAAGGCTGCCAGAACAAAGAATTTTAAATGATATACTACAAATGTAATATCTTATTTTTTTTTCATAATATCTTTTTTCATGATATCTTCTAAATTATAAAAATATTTTCTCCTTTTTATTTTCAACTCAACCCACTGTGCATTTGAAATTATATTAATGGGTAATACATATTATTATATTAACGGGTAAACTAACTAACAAATTCTTATTAAGATTTATTTAAGATTTCTGGTGATAATAGTTTCCTAACCTCATTTTTCCCTAATTAAATAAATATCAATTGTGGTTTATTAGAAGGTAATTGTATTTTCATAGAAATATATATGAATATTAAAAAGCTGATTTTAATTAAGAAATTCCACTTAAATGTAAACATTAAAATATTTACACAACATTTTACATAATTAATATAACCCGCAGCTAAAAAACACAATAACTGCTGTTATAATTATTATAATTGATAATCACACATTCTTTGCTTAAACACCTTAAGTAAATTTTGAAAGTATGTGTAAGTAAATGTGTGAATATGAAGATACTTTGCCACCTCAACACTAACGCAAAAAATAAATGTTTTAAGTATTTTAAAGTAAAAAATTGGGTAAAGACCTTTGGCTGTGATGAACGTACCTACAAATGTCTCTGATTGTAGATATAACAAGTAAGAGTGCTATATTCGGCTGTGCCGAATCTTATATACCCACCATAAATATATCTGCAGTTAATTCAAAATCTGGACCAAAACTGAAAAAATCGCTAAGCTATTTGTATTGTTGGTAAAACCTTTGGACTAAATACAGTTGCCGTAGCTTTATAGTTCAACATTTAAAAATATTTTAGTGGTTTCCCCAGTATTTATTTTGATCAAAATTCGGTCTCATAACCGGGTATAGTTTTACATTAATAAGTTTTTAAATACTTTCCATTATGCTTAATATGATGTTGGGCTAAACACGTTAATAGTAATACGGCAGGTCCATATATTTCGTTAGGAGTTCCTAATGCATTCATCATATATAAAGTCTGGGCTGAACATTGATTGATGCCTATCTAATTTCATAGGTGCAATCTTAATATAATGAATGTACCTCCAAATCTTTTTGATTGTAGATATAAAAAGGGGATGTTATATATATAAGAATTATAGCCAAATGTTGACCGATTGTAACAACACACTGGCTATCATATTTTCTTTTTTAATAGCTTTTAACTGGCCTCTGCTAAAATTTTTGGGTTCCGTGAGTGCTTTTTATATGAAAGCTAAAGACAAATATGGACTGATTCCTATAACATTTGATAAACTGATCAAAAAGTGCATAAAACTTTACTATTTTAAATTTAATCGTCATAGCTATTACGATTGTATTCAAATTATTAGCATTAATGTGTTTCCTGGTACGGGGTTATATGAGAGCTCTAACTAAATTTGAACCGATTTTATCTATTTTCAACACACAGCTTTTTCAAGATATCCAAAATACTTTTGTGAAATTTTGTCTCTCTAGCTCTTTTTGTTAAGGCGCTATCGTGCTTATATCTGACGGACAGACGGACATAAACAACCTATTCTTTGTGTATTTTTCTGTTTCCATAAGTTTTTTATATGGGAGCTATGGTCAAATGGTGACCGATTGCGACAAGATTTTGCACACTGGCTAGCATTCATATAAGACTTTCTTGTGCCAAATTTAGTAGTTATATCTATTATAGTTTTAGATTTATTGGCATTTGTGTACTTTAGGTGAAATTTAGGCTGTTTTCGTAAGTTTTTTGTATGGTAGCTATGGCTAAATGTGAATTGATTTTGATGAAATTTTATACTCTGCCTAGAGCAAATGTAGAACTTCTATATACCAAATTTTATCATCATAGCTGCTATAATTTGTCATTTATTAACAAATAAGCGATTAGACTAGACGAGGTTATACGGGAGCAACGGCCAAATGTGAACCGATTTTGCTCAATTTCAATAACAACATTTTTTCAGAGATGAAAAATATTTCTACTAAGTTTCGTGATTTCAACAGACAGACAGACACACAGACAGACAGACAGACGGACATCGCTTAATCGTCTTAGAATTTCATAAGGATTCAGAATATATATCGTGTTTGGTTTTTGAGCCAATATTAAGGAAATAACAAACGGAATGACAATCTCAATATACCCCCCATTCTTTTTGATGGTGGGTATAAAAAGGGTATTTTTTATATATAAGAATTATAGCCAAATGTGGACCGATTGTAACAAAATTTTACACCCTGGCTGGTATTTATAGTTTCTAATTTAATAGCCTTTAACTGGCCTTTGCTAGATATTTTTTGGTTTCCGGTAGTGTTTTTTATATGAAAGCTATAGTCAAATATGAACCGATTCCTATAAAATTTGATATACTGAACAATAGTTGAATAAAACTTCCATATTCTAAATTTATTCGTTATAGCTATTACAATTGTATTCAATTTATCAGCATTAATGTGCTTCTCTGGGCGAGGCTATATGGGAGCACTAACTAAATGAAAACCGATTTCTCCCATTTTCAATTCACAACTTTTCTAAGATATCTAAAATATCTAGCTCTTTTCGTTAAGACGCTATAACGTTTTTATTTGACGGACATACGGACCCTAACCCCTATCCTTTTTTGCATTATTGTGTTTCCCTTACTTTTTATATGGGAGCTATCAAATGGTGACCGATTGTTGCAAAATTTTGCACTCTGTCTTTTAGTGACATAAAACTTCCTTATGCTAAATTTAGTGGCCATAGCTATTACAGTTTTTCATTTGTTGGCATTTATAAGAATTTGGGGCAGAATTTAGGCTATTTCCGTAAACAATTTGTATGGGAGCTATGGTTAAATGTGAATTCATTTCGACTTTACCTAGACCATATGTAAAACTTCTCTATACTAAATTACATCATCATATCTTTTATAATTTGTCATTTATCCAGTAGTTATACCGGAGCTTTTGTCAAATATAAACCGACTTCGATCAATTTTAATTCCAAAGTTTTCAAAGAAATGAAACAGACGGGCAGACAGACAGACAGACGGACAGACAGACAGACAGACAGACAGACAGACAGACAGACAGACAGACAGACAGACAGACAGACAGACAGACAGACAGACAGACAGACAGACAGACAGACAGACAGACAGACAGACAAACAGACAGACAGACAGACAGACAGACAGACAGACAGACAGACAGACAGACAGACAGACAGACAGACAGACAGACAGACAGACAGACAGATAGACAGATAGACAGACAGACAGACAGACAGACAGACAGACAGACAGACAGACAGACAGACAGACAGACAGACAGACAGACAGAACAAACGGAATTACAATATCAGTTCTTTCTGATTCCGAATAAAATTTAAAGTTTAAGTTGATTTTTTGCCATAATTATATCTGTTAGACCGATTTTTCTTCCTAATCAAACTGGATTATGACCAAAATGTGATAAAAAAAATGTATACTATTCATTGTACTAAGGATGACTATGGATAAATGCATAATTTAATTGGAACACTCTTTAACCTACTTAGAATTTTTCTGGACTTTTACTACTTAAACGCCTTGTAAATGTGACTTTAAAGTTTTAGTATTCTCCAAAAATTTTAGGGCGTTAGGATAGAGGATTTTTGCTAAAGCAGCACGTAACAAGCAAATTTTTGGTTATTTAAAAGTTGATGATGTACAAGATGAATGTGTTTTTTTTTTCTAACTGAAAAACAGCAGATTTTTGTATTGTGATCCTTTGCTGTTTTAGTTGTTGTCTGCATAGAGCCTCCAAGTGGTTTTACCAAATTTGGCTTATCACATTTTCCTCATCGTCGTACTCGTCAGCTGTTTTAGCAGAAACAACTTCATCATCGTCGCCACAGCCGTCATATTGAGAATCATCACCGTCAACATCCCCAACACTAGACCAGTGAAACACTGTTGTGAGATATTCAGATTATGCAAATATTTTTCTTTTTTTTGGTTTTTTCTTTAGCCTAAACCTAAAAAACTACATTGTACTGTTGAATCTTAAATATACAAGAGCCTTAACAACCGAAAAAAAAAATTGAAAAAACAGAATGAATTCAATTTTTGTGGTCGTTTTTTCAGATGTTTTACCCTTCAATAAAACACTTTGAGTAGTTGAATGCGGTTGATGGAGAAGATGCGGTTGATGGCTAAAATGTATGCAGTCACAATTTGCAATGCAGTAGATTGTTTTTTTTACCCTTTAGTTTTCATCTTATTTTGGTATTATTTCGTATTTTTATTCATTTGCACAAATTAAGGCATAATTAAATATACAGTTAAAATTTTATTGGAACAACTTTTCTTGAAAAGCTATGGTTGGTTTCTGCAGATATCAAGCATTATTTGTGTTATAACATTTAAGCTCAGAATATGCAAATAAAAGCAACAAAGAAAGGGTTAGAATATATTGCTTAATGCTAAGAAATTAAATTTTAGTTCAGTTCTAGTTTTGTCCTAGTTCAGTTATAGTTGAGTTATAGTTCAGTTAAAGTTCAGTTATAGTTCAGTTATAGTTTAGTTCTAGTCTATCTCTATTTCAGTTTTATGTGAAAAATGTTACTAAATTTTTTTATAAGATAAATTTTATGGAAATTTTTATATATATATATTTTTTTTATATATATATATTTTTTATATATATATATATTTTTAAGAAAAATTTCGCTCAAATTTTTCGGTAAGAAAAAGTTCATAAAAATGTTTCTATAAGAAAAAATTCATAAAAATTTGTCTATAAGAATAATTTCTTTAAAATTTTTCTGTGAGAAAAATTTACTTAAAATTCTTCTATAAGGAACATTTCATTAAAATTTTTTTTAACTAAATTCATTAAAATTTCTCTTTTAATAAAGTTTCATTAAAATTTTTCAATAGGAAAAATTTCATTAAAATATTTCTATAAGAAATACTTCATTAAAATTTTTCTGTAAGAAAAAATTCACTAAAATTTTTGTATAAAAAAAATTTCATTAAAACTTTTCTATAAGAAAAATTTCATTAAAATTTTTCTATAAGAAAAATTTCATAAACATTTTTCTATAAGAAAAATTTCATTAAAGTTTTTGTATAAGAAAAATTTTATTGAAATTTTTCTATAAGAAAAATTTCTATAAGAAAAATGTTATTAAAATATTTCTATAAGCAAATCATCATTTAAATCTTTCTAAAAGAACAATTTCTTAAAAATTTTTCTATAAGAAAGATTTCATCAAAACTTTTCTTTAAGAAAAATTTAATTAAAAATTTTATTAAAATAATTCTGTAAGAAAAATTTCATTAAAATTTTTCTATAAGAAACATTTCACTAAAATATTTCTATAAGAAAAATTTCATTAAAATTTTTCTATAAGAAAAATTTCATAAAAATTTTTCTATAAGAAAAATTTCATTAATATTTTTTATAAGAAAAATTTCATTAAAATTTTTCTATAAGAAAAATTTCATTAAAAATTTTCTAAAAGAAAAATTTCATAATAATTTTTCTAGAAGAAAAATTTCCTTAAAATTTTTCTAGAAGAAAAATTTCCTTAAAATTTTTCTATAAAAAAAATTTCATTAAAATTTTTCTATGAGAAAAATTTCGTTAAAATTTTCAATAAGAAATATTTCATTAAAATTTTCCTATAAGAAATATTTCATTAAAATATTTCTATAAGAAAAATGTCCCTAAAATTTTTCTATAAGAAAAATTTTATTAAAATTTGTCAATAAGAAAAATTTCATCAACATTTTTCTACAAGAAAAATTTCTCTAAAATTTTTCTATGAGAAAAATATCATTATAATCTTTCTAAAAGAAAAAATTTTTTATAAGAAAAATTTCATTAAAATTTTTCTATAAGAAAAATTTCATTAAATTTTTTCTATAAGAAAAATTTCATTAAAATTTTTTATAAGAAAAATTTCATAAAAATTTTTCTATAAGAAAAATTTCATTAAAATTTGTCAATAAGAAATATTTCATCAATATTTTTCTACAAGAAAAATTTCTTTAAAATTTTTCTATAAGAAAAATATCATTACAATCTTTCTAAAAGAAAAATTTTTAAAAAATTTTTTTATAAGAAAAATTTCTGACAATTTTTCTGTAAGAAAAATTTCATTAAAATTTTTCTATAAGAAAAATTTCATTAAAACTTTTCTATTAGAAAAGTTTCATCAACATTTTTCTATAAGAAAATGTTCATTAACATTTTTCTATACGAAAAATTTCATTAAAATTTGTCTATAAGAAAAATTTCATCAACATTTTTCTATAAGAAAAATTTCATTAAAATTTTTCTAAAAGAAAAATTTCATTAAAATTTGTCTATATGAAAAATGGTTTTAAATTTCTTCTATAAAAAAATGTCGCTAACATTATTCTATAAAAAAAATTTCAATAAAATTTTTCTTTAAGTAAAATTTCATTAAAATTTTTCTTTACGAAAAATTTCATTAAAATTTTTCTTTAAGAAAAATTTCTTTAAAATTTTGTGTATGAAAAATTTCATTAAAATTTTTCTATAAGAAAAATTTCATTAAAATTTTTCTATAAGAAAAATTTCACTAAAATTTTGCTATTAGAAAAATTTCATCAAAATTTATCTGTAAAAAATATTTCATTAAAATTTTTTTGAAAGAAAAATTTCTCTTAAATTTCTAAAAAAAAAAAATTGTTTATAAAACTATATAAATTAAAATTCGGCTATAAAACTATTCATATGTATTTATTTAGAAGAATTAGTTAATCAACCCTATAAGCTTAATTTTATTAAAGAGTTAAAAGAGTTACATTTTTCTTGGAAAATTTTATAGATAGTAGCCTTTGTATTTTTAATCAGTTTAAAAATTTAGTCACGTTTCCAGCACATCATTCATAAAAAATGTATACAACTTAACTTGAAAAAAAAAATGGGAGAAAACAAATATCTACATAAATGAATAGCTTTCACAAAAACATATAAAAAGGGCAGGGATATATAACATGAAAAGCTGTAAATTAAATGTGAACATAAATAAACGTTCATCAAAATGATGCCTTTCAAACATATAAATAAATATTGACGCAGTAGAAACAAACTTTTTCTTTAAACTCGTGCAAGTACTTAAATATTTTCACAAGCCCTTTTCAAAAGTAATGTATGCATTTTGCGTTTGTTATAGGGTTGGAAATAGCTTAACATAGATATAAAAATAAAGGTTTATTCATGCACAGGATCTGGCATTACTTATCTAAACTTGTATCTATTATTATTTCAAATTCTTGTCACTTCGTGGTTTTTAAGTTCTTGTCAAGATTTTATTAGTTTTAAGTGCTTAAATTTGAACAGTGTAATTTTGGATCTTTACCTAGATTTGCTTTTGATGAATATCAAATGGATGTTTTGAGGAACGCATATACTTAACTTGTGTAAAGCTAGAAATAAAAGTTTTTAGCCTTAAGTTACTTGATATAATCAAAGATAAATTTCAAATACACTCATACTAATGAATGTTCATATATGTATGTATAAACATATGTTAAGCATACGCGTGTGTGTAGAAGAATATTTTATAAAACCCTTTACACTAATACATATACGTTTTTTAGATAAAAAAACTTTGAATGTTTATCCTGCAGTTTCTAAGATTCTTGTGTATTATTTTGCAACATTCTGTAATTTTTAATTACGAAGTTTTTTGTAGGGCGTTCCATGTAATATAAACATAACTTTGAATTTTTTTGTTAAATTTTTTGTCGAACTAAAATCTTATGATCGATCTTTAACCAAACACGCCACAGCTCTACAACTACTGGGTTTATATCGTATGAGACATCTTTTCATATTTGCATCCTTGTAAGTGCTTGTGTACTTATGTTTTTGCTCATCCTGCTCTACTTGCTTCTATTCTTTACTTGAACTTGTAACTTTTGGTATTTACATGTAATGAATCTTGATAACAGGCAAAGTAAAATATAAAGTAAAATAATAAAAGTATGAGTAATGTAAATGTTTTATTCTTTGTTCTTTAGCAGAGAAAGAAAAATAAAATTGCTAATGTTATAATATTCAAATGTGTACTTTAGCTTGTAAAAATATTTAATATTACACATAAGATTACATTAAATTAAAATTAGAAATTATGGCTATTTGAGAAAAATGCAAACAAATATTCAAAATTTTTTTTTTGAAGTCATTTCTTTTTTGTGTGAAAGAAACGAAAACAAAATTTTCGATTTTTACTAAAATCTTCCTATAAGATAAACTACATTAAAATTTCTTTCTTATAAAAAAATTTTATTAAAATTCTTTTATAAGAAAAATTTTATTAAAATTTTTTTATAAGAAAAAAATTTTTCTATTAGAAAAATTTTCAAAAAATGTTTCTATATTTTTTATAAGAAAAATTTCATTAAAATTTTTGTACAAGAAAAATTTCACTAAAAATTTGATATAAGAAAAATTTTATTCAAATTTTTGTATACGAAAAATTAGATTTAAATTTTTTCTATAAGAAAAGTTTAAATAAATTTTTTTTTTAGGAAAAATTGTATTAAAATTTTTATATAAGAAAAATTTCATTAAAATTTTTGTATAAGAAAAATTTCATTTAAATATTTTCTATAAGAAAAATTTAATTTAAATTTGTCTATAAGAAAAATTTCATCAAAATTTTTCTATAGGAAAAATTTTACTGAAATTGTTCTATAAGAAAAATTTCATTAAAATTTTTTATAAGAAAAATTTCATTAATTTTTTTTTAAATTTCATTACTGTTAGAAAAATTTCATTCGAACTTTTATATAAGAAGAACTTCATTAAAATTTTTATATAAGAAAAATTTCACAATAATTTTTCTATAAGAAAAGTTTTACTTTAATTTTTCTATGAGAAAAGTTCCACTTAAATTTTTCTATAAGAAAAGTTTCATTAAAATTTTTCTTTAAGAGAAATTTCATAAACATTTTTCTATAAGAAAAATTTCATTTAAATTTTTCTATAAGAAAAATTTCTTTAAAATTTGTTTATAAAAAAATTTCATTAAAATTTTGCTATATGAAAAATTTATAGAGAAATTATAAAAAAAAATTCATTGAAATTTTTCTATTAGAAAAATTTCGTCAAAATTTTTCTATAAGAAAAATTTTTTTATAAGACAAATCTCATTAAAATTTTTCTTTAAGAAAAATTTCATTAAAATTTTTCTGGAAGAAAAATTTCATTAAAATTTGTCTATAAGAAAAATTTAACTAAAATTTTTGTATAAGAAAAATTTCATTAAAATTTTTTCTTATAGAAAAATTTTATTACAAATTTTTCTATAAGAAAAATTTCATTAAAAATTTTTCTATAAGAAAAATTTCATTAAAAATTTTTCTATAAGAAAAATTGAATTAAAATTTTTCTATAAGAAAAATTTCATTAAAATTTTTTTATATCATAAATTTCATTTAAGAAAAATTTCATTAAAATTTTTCTATTACAAAAACTTTATTAAAATTTTGCTATAAGAAAATTTCATTAAAATTTAAAAAAAATCATTAAAATTTTTCTATAAGAAAAAATTCATCAATTTTTTTTTTAATTTCATTAAAATTTTTCTATAAAAAAAATTTCATTAAAATTTTTCTATAAGAAAAATTTAATGAAATTTTTTTTATTTTAAAAACTTCACTAAAAGTTTTCTATAAGAAATATTTCATTTAAATTTTTTTATGAGAAAAATTTCATTAAAATTTTTCTATAAGAAAAATTTTATTAACATTTTTCTACAAAAAAAGGTTCATTAAAATTTTTCTATAAGAAAAATTTAATTAAAAATTTAAATTTTTATATAAGAAAAACTTTTTTTTATTATAATTTGTCTATTAGAAAAATTTCATCAACATTTTTCAATAAGTAAAATTTCATAATAAAGAAAAATTTTAATGAAAGTTTTCATTTAGAAAAAATATAATAAAATTTTTCTTATAGAAAAATTTTAATGAAATTTTTATTATAGAAAAATTAAAAAAAAAAATTTCTTATAGAAAAAATTTAATGAAATATTTCTTATAGGACAATTTTAATAAAATTTGTCTTTTATTAAAATTTTAATGAAATTTTTATCTTATAGAACAATTTTATTAAAATGGCCTTTAAGAAAAATTTCGTTAAAATTTTTCTATAAGAAATTTTTTTATAAGAATCCCAGTAAAACTTTTCATTACCAAATAATGAGTTAAACAGTTAAACTATTGAACACGGACTACTTACTCATTCGCTATTTAAGTCATTACAGTACCTGGTAGACCGAGCCTTGCTCGGAGCTTTATGATAAGGATTTTGAGGAAAATTTTAAAGTTTTTATATATTTTATATTATAAAGTGCTAAAATAAATTTAGAGGAAAGACATTGTAGAAATATTCAGTTAATTTTGAATTATTTGATTTATTTTGTCCGACCAACACATAGTTTCCATAGTTTACAGTTTAACTCATTTTGAATAATTTTGGAAATTATTCATATCAACAGAAACCTCTGTCGACTCATGCGCAACAACTTTGCTAAAGATTATAGTCTGATCAAATGCACAGTTTACGATTTAATTCATTTTGAGTAGTTTTCTGTGGCGCCACCTGTCGGACTTTGCTTATTCCAATTCATAAACCTTCTTCGTCTTATCCGTAACAACTTTGCTGAAGATTATAGCATGATTAAATGTACAGCATACGATTAAATTGACTTTGAGTAAATTTCAGTAGCGCCACCTGTCGAAATTTCTTCATACCAACTAAGAAACCTTCGTCGGCTCATGTGCAACAACTTTGCTAAAGATTGTAGCATGATTAAATGTACAGATTACGATTAAATTGACTTTGAGTAAGTTTCTGTAGCGCCACCTGTCGGAAATTATTCATACCAACTAAAAAGCCTTCGTCGGCTCATGCGCTACAACTTTGCTAAAGATCATAGCATGATCAAATGTACAGTTTACGATTTAATTAATTTTTAGTAATTTTCAGTGGCGCCATCTGTCGGAAATTAGTCTTATCAACTTTAAAACCTTCGCCGGCTTATCCGCAACATCTTCGCTAAAGAGCATAACACAATCAAATTCACAGTTTACTATTCTATAAAGAACATACATACAGACAAACATTCATTTGTTTAAAATAATACTAATTTTTCCCCCTTTTTATTCCCTAATTTCTAAAAGTTCCATATGTATATTTGGTACTTTTTTGGTGCCAATTGAATTCGGTACATTTTTTTAAAACGCATTTAACATAATGTATAATGTTCCTATTCATATTACTTTGGAGATGTTAAGTTATTATTTTATCCCCTTTTTACCCATTTTGGCTCCAAAATCAAAAAAGTACCAAATACGTGTTTCATGTTTTTTTTTTAAATCTATTGATTGCAGTACCAAATTTCTTTCTATATTCTTTAGTTTAAAATATAAGAGTGGGTTAAAAAGGTGCCAAAAAAACTATTTTCACCCTTTTTTACCCCCTATTGGACATAGTTTCAAAAAAGTACCAAACACCTATCCGCTTATTTTCAAAGCTGTTTAAAACGTAATTTTAATTTTGTTTCTATACCTATTACTTTAGGAGACATAGCGTTTTCGATTTTTTCCCCTTTTTACTCGTTTTTACCCTCTTAGAGGTAAAAGTTCCAAAAGTCCCTTCTTCTTCGACCTATACATCAAAAAAGATACCCACTGTCGAAATTTTATCAAAATCGTTAGAGCCGTTTTCGAGATAGCCATTCTATATATATATATATATATATATATATATATATATATATATATATATATATATATATATATATATATATATACAATTATTGCTCGTTTAAGAATATAAGATTAACATGGGGATGTCATTGGAGGCAAGTACTTACCAATTGCAGAAAATTAATGACTTGGGTAAGAAATTTGAAAACAACAACAGCAACAACTTTTTTGTTGTTGTTTTATTAAAAACATATATTTTTAAACGAAATACAAAATTTTTTTTACGATCCCATGGGGGCTCGAACCCAGATCCTCCGACTGCTAGGCAGAGACTCTTCCACTGAGCTACTTCATATGTTGAAAACTTAGCAGCTTATAATTAATATAAACAATTTTTATTTTTAGATCCAAAATCATGTGAAAATAACTTTGTTTTTCCCTGCTTTTTTTGCTTTGTTTTTTAAAATTATTTTAAAATTTAAACAATTTAAATCTTCTTTTTTGTATAAGTTTTTACATAAGATTGACTCTTACTTACTTAATTGTTACAACCTGTTAATGTCAAAGTCCGAGCATATTTTAGAATTCCATGGATTTCGATCTTGTGCGAATATTCTCCAATTTTATAGGCCAAGCTTTGAAAAATGTTCCTCTACTTGGTCTTTCTATCGAAGTTTCGGACATCCTCCTCTAACATTAGGTAGTGGGACATTTCAATTCTAATTTTATCCTCTTCATTGTATTCTTTTTTTCAAGAGAGCCCGTAATCCTAACCCATTTTTATCGATCTTATGGGACAACTCTCGGAACATGTTAACTCACAATATTAATGGGTGTTAAACTAGCTCCCCGGGTGATACCATGAGGAGGTGTGTGTCCACAGTTGAGATGAAGGATGACCCAGATAAGTTGGGCTTACCAAGTTAAGACCAATTAGAATCGTGTTTGGTATTCACTAGATAATCAAAATTGACTCATGATGGTATTTTTTCATTAATGTGAGTTAGTTTTACAAATTTTTTTTACAGAAGATAATATTTAAGTTCTTAAAATTCAAAAATCATTTAAAAAGACTCTTTTAATAAAAAAAACTAAAAAAAAATTGTTGCCTTTGGTGGGATTTGAACCGGGGCCATTCAGTTTAAATTACCATCTTAATTACAAATAAGTACTTCTGTAATAACTTATTATTTATTCGGATGGTATGTTGTAGTCGTTACAAGGTAACCAGTTATCGGAGTACTTGCCATTACCAAAGTTTTGCTGGGAATAATTTATCAAAATTTTTTGATAGGAAAAATTACATAAAAATGTATCTATAAGAAAAATTGTATTAAAATTTTGCTTTATGAAAATTTCTTCAAAATTTATCTGCAAGAAAAATTTTATTAAAATTTTTTTATAAGAAAAAATTTCACTAAAAATTGTTTTTAAAAGAAAAATTTCCATAAAATTTTTCTATAATAAAAATTTTCAATAAGACAAATTTCATTGAAATTTTCCTATAAGTTTCATTAAGTTTTTTCACTATCAAAAATTTCGTTAAAAATTTTTTATGTGAAAAATTTCACCCAAATTTTTATATAAAAAAAAAATTTCATCCAATTTTTTTCTATAAGAAAAATCTTATTAAAGTTTTACAGATTTAAGTATTAACGACAAAAAAAAAATAATCCAATAAATATTATTTGTTCTTATTGTTTTTATTCATAACGAGATTACTTAAAAAAATATTTAAATTTCTAAACAAATTAAAAAAGTAGATTAAATTCTAAAACCATAATTCCAATTTTATTATTTCAATTAATTCAGTTCTATTTTTTTGTTTTGCTAAGAACATTATTAATGCTTTTAGAATAGATTTACAATAAATTTTCCATCCATACGCTTTAGCTGTAATCATGATCATGCATATATTTTGCAACATTTACAAGAATTTTACAAAATTCCATTCTATGAAGTTTATTTTCTAAATTGTTTTATTTTTTTCCATTTTTATTCTAGAGTTTAATGTTCACACTCTGGTGGCAAATATGTTAATTGATGTCGTGATAGAATGTGTAATTCCGGACTTTTATGCATCTACTGGTGCCAGTAATTGCTAGTAACTATGTGTATAAAAAAGCATTTAAGTAATGGTCAATCTATGCATTAGAAATATGTAAAACAGGATTTTTTCAGCTTAAGTATTTAATTGAAAAAAAAAAAAGAAAAATGAAAATTCTATTGAATACTATAAAAGAAAATAGGTTTAGAAAATTTAGATCAAATCAAGCTATGCAATTTAATAAACTAGCATTTTCTTAAGAGTAAAATCTTTACAGAATTGGCGAAGTAATTCCATATTTTTTTAAGAACGAGAAAATTAAATTTACATTTAGTATCACGTTGATTTATTTTTTAAATTATAATTAAGTTTTATGATGATAATTCAAAATATTTTCCTAAGAATATTTTGATTTTTAAGACTTTTTCCTAAGAAACTTTCCTTTGTACTTTAAATCATTTCCTTTCTAATATTTTGATTTCATAAACTAATAGCTAAGTTTTAAAGTATTAGCAAAATTTCGTCTGTTAACATTAATAGCTTAACATAGAATTTAAGTTTTACTAAGACTAATGTAAAAGCTCATAAAAGTAAACATTAGTTTATTACTTATGACTAGAACCTAATACTCGCATGTACTATTAGATACTTCTCATACATCTAATGTTTTAGAGCCTTTCGGCAATTCTATTTGGCGTTTTAGTTTAAATATTTTATGGTTACATATAACAAACATGCAATTCCCAAATAAATACTTAAACAATCTCGACAAAAGTGTTGGGTTGAAAATTTATGTATAGTAAAACAAATCGCAGTCTAGTATAAATATGCTTTAAATTTTTGCCCGAAAAAGAGTGATAACTCCAAAACATCAATTTGAATTATATTAAGGTAAAGTTATCGTCAAGAGGATCTTTTCGTATAGAAGAGATCGTCAGGAGGATCTTTTCATATAGAAGAGATCGTCAGGAGGATCTTTTCGTATAGAAAAGATCGTCAGGAAGATCTTTTCGTATAGAAAAGATCGTCAGGAAGATCTTTTCGTTTTTTTATTTGTATTATTATTTTGTTGTTTTTTTTTAGCTTAAATTGAATTAAGTATTAAACTTAAGTTAAGACTTTCTTTTATCAAAGGCTAGATTTGTAAAACTCAAACATATGCATGTACTTTCATTTTATGTGTGATTTACATATACATATTTACAGTAGCAAACACTTGCAAATAAGAGTAAAAGCCTAAAGCTTTATGGAATTACACGATAAAGCATTGCAGCTATTTTCATATCAGGCAAATGTAATATACAACATTTTACATACAAACATATGTATATACAAAAAGACAACTATTCATACATTTAAAAACGCATACTTCTACAGGATAACCCCCACATGTAAATTCATATATATATTAGGGAAGTATCATATTTTATTAATCTTCTCTAAACAACTAATACCAAAAAGTATTCCTCTATTATATCAATTGAACAGAACATTACCACCAAGGCTAGCAAAAAGCATATAAAAGCTTTTTCCGTTAAGCAATCTCGATAGCTTTAAAAAGCTCTTCAGTAAGCTAATATACATCATCTATTTTAGGTAAGCTTTAATAGAGAATAGCACAATAGATATTGTGAATGGGTTCACAGACCAGGGCCCAAATTACCGCATTCGATATCGATCGAAATCTTAGATGTTTTTAAAACATTTGTATAGCATACTTTAAGGATAATCAAAATAATTTAAAAGATACTCAGTTTACTTTTTTTTGTAGTTATTTGCCAAAAGGTGACCAATAGTAAAAGTGTTTTAATAGAACTATATGTTTTTAAAAACAAATCAAAATGGATATCAAATTTCAATAAATCTTTTGCATCGAAGTAACTTTGAATATCCCTAAAGTATACTTCACAATATTTGCTTAAAAGTCTGAGTTTTCGATCGATATCGAATTCGGTAATTTGGCCCCAGTTTGAGCAATTTGGTATAACTTAGCTTCAAAAAGGCTTTAGTTTATTCTCATCCTTGTGAGCTTTACCACAATCAGATTTTGCCTTTAATTTAAGTGTTTTGTATTGGGTAATATAGGGAATGTTGCATAAAGTAACGGTTCCGATTGATCTTAACTTAGTTAGCCTAGATTTGGTCTATCCTTCATCTCAACTGTAGTCACTGACATACTCAATGTATTAAATGTAAACTGCGTTTTGTGCCAACAAAAAATTTCGGGTGCGCACAGTGGGATTTCTTCATACATCGAAGTACAAAAAATATAAATAAAGAATATAAATTTTTCATACTTGTTGAGTTTTATATAGGTAAGAACAATTCAAAAAATTTTTCAAATCCATCGACTTGGGGCTATATTACCTTGGGCCCATATTTTGTCATCTATGTTTCTTCTCAATGTACATGTCGCAATTCTAAACAGATTTTGGTGAAACTCAATACATGTATGTAAATTAATTAAAAAAAAAGAGTTCCATTAATTTTGGTTGAAATCAGTTAGCTCTTTCAGTGCCTACCTTGGACCACCATATTTCAAAAAAATATTTTTTTTCAATGTAAATGCCGCAATTCTCATCAGAATTAAAAAAAATCGCCACAGGTCTATTCATTAATCCAGAAAATAGTTTTACCAATTTTGGTGGAGATCCCATGACTCTTTGAGGTACCTGCCTTGGACCCTAATTTTTCACTTAATATTGTTTTCAATGTATAAGACGGAATACTCAACAGAATTTAAAAGAATGTCTCTTTGTTTATCAAACAAATAGCTCAACCACTTTTGGTTGAAACCACTACTTTTGAACCCCCATTTTTCACTTATTTTTCTTCTCAATATATGTCGCAATTCTCAACAGAAATGAAATTCGGTACACAACTATTGGTTGACCCAAATAAGAGCTCTATTAATTTTAGTTGAAATCGGCCAACTCCAACGAGACTTACAGTTAAATTCAATTTGATTTAAAAATTACGTCTAAACGACAGCAACACCTTTTGCTTAAAATGTGCGTAATAATTTGTGTGCTTTTTTTTTTAGAAAATTTTGAACTTTATTCTACGATCTGTAAATGTCGGTGTTTTCTTTGTCACTCAATCTAAGAAGAGACCTTTACCTTTCATGAGAGCACCGAACAAACCGAGCCAACTTAGTTTTTGTCCAAAGAAAAACGAAAACACTGAATTTTGTAGAGCTCTTTTGATTTCCAGATATCACCTAATAAATATACGAGATTTAGTTATTTTCTACTGCAGATTTAAACCAAGGTTCTGCACCTTAATTAAATCGTCATCAAGATTAAAGCTGTCAGACTATATTAGATGCAAAAGCTACTGAGTTTGATGAAAAATTTCATCACTTTTTGTTTTAGTACATTAAGCATATTTCAATACCTTTTTTATAACATGTTATAGTACCTGGTTAACAGAGCCTTGCTCGGAGCTTTATGATAAGCATTTTAAGACAAATTTTAGAGGAAAGACATTGTACAAATATTCAGATAATTTTGAATTATTTTATTTATTTTGTATGACCAACACATAGTTTGCATAGTTTACAGTTTAACTCATTTTAATAATTTTGGAAATTGGTCATACCAACAGAAACCTCCGTCGACTCATGCGCAACAACTTTGCTAAAGATTATAGTCTGATCAAATGCACAGTTTACGATTAAATTAATTTTGAGTAGTTTTCAGTGGCGCCACCTGAAGTTGTTCATACCAACTAAGATACCTTCGTCTGCTTATGTGTAATATATTTGCTTATGATTATAATATGATCAAATGCACAGTTTACGACTTAATTCACTTTGAATAATTTTCTGTGGCGCCAACTGTCGGACTTTGCTCATTCCAATTCATAAACATTCGTCGGCTTATCCGCAACAACTTTGCTGAAGATTATAGCATGATTAAATGTACAGCTTACGATTAAATTGACTTTGAGTATGTTTCGGTAGCGCCACCTGTCGGAAATTATTCATACCATTTAAAAAGCCTTCGCCGGCTCATGCGCTACAACTTTGCTAAAGATCATAGCATAATCAAATGTACAGTTTACGATATAATTAATTTTTAGTAATTTTCAGTGGCGCCATCTTTCTGAAATTATCTTATTATAATCTAATCAACTTAAGAACCTTCGCCGGCTTATCCCCAACATCTTCGCTAAAGAGCATAAAATGATCAAATTCACAGTTTACTATTCTACAAAGAACATACATACAGACAAACATTCATTTGTTTAAAAGGTATAACATTACTAATTTTTTACCCTTTTTATCCCCTAATTTCAAAAAATTCCATATGCATATTTGGTACTTCTTTGTTACCAATTGAATTCGGTACATTTTATTAAAACGCAGTTAACATAATGTTCCTATTCATATTACTTTTTGAGATGTTGTTATCATTTTATACCTTTTTTTATCCATTTTGGCCGCAAAATCAAAAAATACCAAATACGTGTTTACTGTTTCATTCACATCTATTGATTGCAGTACAAAGTTTCTTTCTATATTCATTAGTTTAAAATATAAGAGTGGGTTAAAAAAGTATCAAAAAAGCTATTTTCACCCCTTTTTTCTGACATAGTTTCAAAAAAGTACCAAACACCTGTCCGCTTATTTCCATAGCCGCTTAAAACGTAATTTTAATTTCGTTTCTATACCTATTACTTTAGGAGATATAGCGTTTTCAATTTTTTCCCCTTTTTACCCGTTTTTACCCTCTTGGAGACAAAGGTACCAAAAGTCCCTTCTTCTTCGACCTATACATTAAAAAAGATACGCACTGTCCAAATTTTATAAAAATCGTTAGAGCCGTTTTCGAGATAGCCATTCTATATATATATATATATATACATACAATTATTGCTCCTTTAAGAATATAAGATACATTTTACTTGAAAATATTTATTGATCCTTACTATCTAGGCTCTTCTCTATAGAACTGCATCATTAAAGTTTTTAAAAGCGGTGGTCAAAAATTGGCTTTTTTGCAGCAGAAATACGATAGTGCGTCTCACAGTGGGGTTTCTTCATACATTCCTTGGCAAAAAATATAAGGAGAGCACATAGAGCATTCAAGTTTGGTATATATGCTTCTATCAACTTAGTTAAGAACATTTTAAAGTTTCATTAAAATTTACCACGCCCAGCGCCCTCTGTCCATATGGGCTGAATAATAAAACTCGGCATAGAGTATCAGTATTACAAAATTGAATTATATGGAAAGTTTTATTGAAATCAGCCGCGCTCATCGCTCATCGCCATATAGCCCGAAAATATTTTTTCGTCTCAAATGTATGTTTCTTAAGCGATCGTAAAGAAACTATAAGGAAAGTTTCTTAGAAATCTGACCCTACGCCCACCACACATGTAAGCCGAAAATATTCAAACAAAATTATTCCTTTCCCAAAAGTCGTAAAACTTACCACATGTTATCAGTGTTACAAAACTGAGATATATACAAAGTTTCAAGAAAATTTGTAACGCCTAAATTTATGTTCTCCAAAATATCGAAATAAATAACCATCAAAATTAATAACAAATGTAGACTTTTATTCATCTTCTATCCTTTCATAAACGACAGTATCAACTTTCACAATATTTTTATGTGGTTGACTTATGACTTATGCTGGTAACATAAGGATCTGTTTTGTTTATCTTATTCATCACTTCTTTTAAATACCAGATAAATCATCTTTTACAAATTTTTGTTAATTTTTCTGTGGCTTGGGGCTAAAAGGGCCAATGCCAAAAAAGTAGTTTTGACAAAATTTGATTTAAAGTTTTATTTTTCTATACAAAGTCATAGTAACATTGCCCAGAAAATACTTGATAAATCTGTTCTAAGTTAAGCTAAAAAATAGCTGTTTGAGCAAAATGAAAGAGGGTAAAGAAGAGAATAAAGAAAATAACATTACGCAATGATTAACTCAAAACAGCAAAAAATTGACATTGGCCCTTTTAGCACCAAGCCACAGATTTATAATATGAAAAAATTTTTTGTAATAAAAATTTTAATGAAATTTTTCTTACAAAAAATTTTAATGAAATTTTTCTTACAAAAAAATTTATTGAAATTTTTCATATAGAAAAATTTTAATGAATTTTTTCATAGAAAAATCTGAATGAAATTTTTGTTATAGAATAATTTTAATGCAATTTTTCTTATACAAAATTTTTTATAATTTTTTTTTTATAGAGAAATTTTAATGAAATTTTTCTTATAGAAAAATTTTAATGAAATTTTTCTTATAAGAAAATTTTAATAAAATTTTTCTTACAAAAAAAATGTTGATGAAATTTTTCATATAGAAAAATTTGAATGAATTTTTTTTATAGAAACATTTTATTGAAATTTTTGTTGTAAATAATAATAATAATAATATTAATGAAATTGTTCTTAAACAAAAATCTTGATAATTTTTTTTAGACAAATTTTAATTAAATTTTTCTTATAGAAAAATTTTAATGAAATTTTTCTTATAAGAAATTTTTAATGAAATTACGCAATGATTAACTCGAAACAGCAAAAAATTGACATTGGCCCTTTTAGCACCAAGCCACAGATTTATAATATGAAAAAATTTTTTGTAATAAAAATTTTAATGAAATTTTTCTTACAAAAAATTTTAATGAAATTTTTCTTACAAAAAAATTTATTGAAATTTTTCATATAGAAAAATTTTAATGAATTTTTTCATAGAAACATCTGAATGAAATTTTTGTTATAGAATAATTTTAATGCAATTTTTCTTATACAAATATTTTTATATTTTTTTTTATAGAGAAATTTTAATGAAATTTTTCTTATAGAAAAATTTTAATGAAATTTTTCTTATAAGAAAATTTTAATAAAATTTTTCTTACAAAAAAAATGTTGATGAAATTTTTCATATAGAAAAATTTGAATGAATTTTTTTAATAGAAACATTTTATTGAAATTTTTGTTGTAAATAATAATAATAATAATATTAATGAAATTGTTCTTAAACAAAAATCTTGATAATTTTTTTTAGACAAATTTTAATTAAATTTTTCTTATAGAAAAATTTTAATGAAATTTTTCTTATAAGAAATTTTTAATGAAATTACGCAATGATTAACTCGAAACAGCAAAAAATTGACATTGGCCCTTTTAGCACCAAGCCACAGATTTATAATATGAAAAAATTTTTTGTAATAAAAATTTTAATGAAATTTTTCTTACAAAAAATTTTAATGAAATTTTTCTTACAAAAAATTTTATTGAAATTTTTCATATAGAAAAATTTTAATGAATTTTTTCATAGAAAAATCTGAATAAAATTTTTGTTATAGAATAATTTTAATGCAATTTTTCTTATACAAAAATTTTTATAATTTTTTTTTTTATAGAGAAATTTTAATGAAATTTTTCTTATAGAAAAATTTTAATGAAGTTTTTCTTATAAGAAAATTTTAATAAAATTTTTCTTACAAAAAAAATGTTGATGAAATTTTTCATATAGAAAAATTTTAATGAATTTTTTTTTTATAGAAACATTTTATTGAAATTTTTGTTGTAAATAATAATAATAATAATTTTAATGAAATTGTCCTTAAACAAAAATCTTGATAATTTTTTTTTTAGAAAAATGTTAATGAAATTTTTCTCTCTCGATTTGGTCTAAAAATTTTGCCTTGAGATAAAATCAAAAAAACATTAACAACAACATTATGCGTGTAATTCCAAATGAAGTTATTTTGACTTGAACCTTTTTAGGTTGAAGTCATAGGACAACTTTTTGATATGATCAAAATTTTGGATTTACTGATTTTGATTCAAATTTTAGACTTGCTTTTTCGGGTTCAGATAAAATTAATCCGAAGATCAATACCAAAAATTCTGAAATCAAGCACAGTTTGCGATTGATTTTGATTCTCAGAAGGCTTAATGCCATTAATTTAGCGCTTAACTAATTCATTCTAATATCCATTATTTTGTACTTTATATAAGAAAAATTGAGATTACCCCACTATCGGTACTGAACCGAATTGATTTTTTTTTTAGTGTAAACACCGTCCGTTAGAATTATTTTTTGACGCAAACTAACGGCATTTTTCAAATGTCAAATAATTTACATTGTTTTGATTGCACGTTGGAATTAAACAAATCTGGGGAATTTAGATATTAGGGAATACATTGCGGAAAGAAAAAGTTGATATGGAAAGTGTTGGAAGCTGAACCTGTTTTGCTACGTTTGTGGTATTTATGTACCCAAACGTAACCATCCCGATGGAAAAGCGGTTCAAAGGGAAACAAATAGATGCTATGCTTGGGAAAATATGCTGGTCTAGCCACAAAGTATTTTCATACGAAAATAAGACTAGCGAAATGGTCATAAACATGTGTTCAGATGATGGAACTAGCTCCGAAAGCGACGACTAATGTTCAATACATGTATATTTAGAAAACAAATCATCAATATTTTTAAGTATCTATTTTAAAACATTTGAAGTGTCCTTATATTTCCCATCAACAATAAAAATATATGACGAAATTTTACGTTTTTTGGCAGTTTTACTATTTTGAGTAAGATGTTGTTGTTTTTCTGATTTTATCTCAAGGCAAAATTTTTAGACCTAATCGAGAGGTAAACATTTGCTGAAGAGAGAAATGCTATATTTCGAATAGTTCGCGAGATATAGACTTAAGAATCAGTACATGTTTTTTGAAAATTGTACTGAAATCCACCTCCCAGTCGAAAATTTCAAAAATGAATTGAAAAAAAAACCTTAGCTAATAATTGAAAAACCATTTAGGGTTTTTCTTCTACCATCATAGGCTATCCGATTTTGAGGGTCTCAATTGGTTCAAAATTTTAGTGCTGCACTGTGTTACTTCTCTACAAACCTATATCATTATATTTTTGATATTTTATAATCGAAAAATGTATTTCTGGACAGCAAAATCCCAGTGTGCGTCGTACACATATTAAGACTTGAGATCATTTTTTGATGTCTCGACGTCTACAAAACCCTCCAAGAAATGAATCGATCAAATAAATACGATAGACTATATTGTAACTGACATCATCAATTGTATTGGATGTGTGTTCGATCTTAGAATCAACGTGGACTACGATCAATAACTTGTTATAGTTTAAAGGAAGTTTGAAGTCACAACATCAAACGATTTCTCTCAAAGAACAACTCAGAGAAAATATGTTTAGTTCCAACGAGATTTGCCCACAATGGCAATATATTATCAACTCTACTATGACAGCTGCATAATCGGTAATATGAATCCAAATGCCTTTTCTTAAAAATATTAGTATGACAAGAAGTGCCGCAATGCCACTGCTGGAACGAGTTAGGACTTCTTAATTGTCCACTAAAGTAAACATCAACCCAGAACATATTGGATCTTGATACTGACAGTAATCTGAGAAAATATTTTCTATATAAACAATGTCACACCTATTTGCAATAAATACATAAATGGATGCTAAACTACTGAGTTAGTTCTTTGAGAGACCTGAGGCAATTTTAATGAGGTATTAGATTAATATTTTCACCATTAAAAATCGATTGAGGAAAAAAACGCAATATGAGCTAACATTGAACCACCCTAATATGCATATCTATAAAATGTCGTTTGCCAATACAAAATAGAACAAAATTATCGTTTACAACTACAGACAAACATACATACATACATACATACATACATAGTTGCAACATCAACAACCAGCATCAACGTGAATATAATTTTAGGCTATTAAGTACGTACGTAATCCAAAACTGCTAAGCAGTCAAACCAATGGCATGGGAATAAAAGATGGGCGTTTGGAAAACAGTCAAAATGCCTTTAAGAATACCATAAGTAACATGCGACATGAATTTTCTGCATTACTCTTGGTGTGTTACTCCACAAAGATACCAAGTATATCGTAAAAGTGACGATGATGCCAATAAAGGTGTTTATTTCATTCTGAATAATGTTACAAAGATTGTGTGTGTGTAAGCCATTTAGTTGCTTTAGAAAATCGTATTGATGATACAGCAGTTTCTGGCTGTCGTTTAAAGTTTCTTTCTTTCTGTTTTTTTTGCGTTTGTCAGTAAAATTTACAACTGGTGTGAATTTCTGTAAAATGTTCGAAAAAAAAAAACAGTAACACAAGCTGTAAATTTTTATACATCTAAACATTTCTAGTTACAACAAATAATAAAATATATACAAACATTTGCTGGCAACATTTTAAATTCTGCTGCTGCATTCGGTTTGTCTACTAACGGTATCTGAAACATTTAAACGTATACATATATGTACATACAATGTATGTATAGGTAAATATATGTTCTTAATAAAAGTGGACACATAGATTCAAAATATACATAAATTTTAAAGATTTAAGAAAAGGAAAAAAACATATAAACTAAATTATCTTGTAAAAAAATCCAAAAACAAATTTCTGCAACTAACTAAAAGTAGTGCTAAAATGTTGCTAATATGTTTGTTTTTTTTTATAGAATAATATAAAATATTTATATTTTTTCACATAGTAAGTGTTCCTGGACATTGTTCGCATTAATGATGCACATTTTAAGCAAAAGAAAACGTTTTTTGGAATATTGTTAAAAAATCTTATACTTCAAAATGAATCTATCTTAACCAAAGTATGAGAAAAATGAATTTTGTTATCTGTTGCTAATAAAACTCCATTTGCCTAAAACGAATTGTAACAAAGAATTTTATAAAAATAAAAAATTTACGTTAATCAAGAGAAACTATTTTCCTCCTATCTTATATTATACTCACTACGGGTATATTTTGTTTAATCAAAATTTTATTTAATTCTATATATATTTATTATAAAGTGACACTGTGTCAACAGTGCATACACTTCGTGTCATTTCATTACATTCATCAATTGGATGCTATTCATCAAACTATCCAACCATTCATCTATCAAGTGATAAAATCTGTAAAAATGTTGCTTGTGAAAAATATAACACCAAGTCATACTCTTAAATAAATACACATAAAAGTATGAATAAGTATGAATGTATAGACCATCAAATACGACTATAAATTAACCTACACCAATTTTCTACAGAAAATTTTAACTATAGAAAAACTTAAAAAAGGCGAAAATTTTTCTATAGAAAAACTTAAAAACGGCGAAAATTTTTCTATAGAAAAATTTAAAAAAAGACGTAAATTTTTCTATAGAAAAATTTAAAAATACGAAAATTTTTCTATAGAAAAATTTAAAAAACACGAAAATTTTTCTATAGAAAAATTTAAAAAAGACGAAAATTTTTCTGTAGAAAAATTTAAAAAAGACGAAAATTTTTCTGTAGAAAAATTTTTAAAAGACGAAAATTTCTCTATAGAAAAATTTTTAAAAGACGAAAATTTCTCTATAGAAAAATTTTAAAAAGACGAAAATTTTTCTATAGAAAAATCTTAAAAAGACGAAAATTTTTCTATACAAAAATTTTAAAAAGGGCAAAATATTTCTATAGAAAAATTTAAAAAAAACGAAAATTTTTTTATAGAAAAACTTCAAAAAGAGGAAAATTTTTCTATAGAGAAATTTAAAAAAAACGAAAATTTTTCTATAGAGAAATTTAAAAAAGACGAAAATTTTTCTATAGAAAAATTTAAAAAAGACGAAAATTTTTCTATAGAAAAATTTTAAAAAGACGAAAATTTTTCTATAGAAAAATTTTAAAAAGACGAAATTTTTCTATAGAAAAATTTTAAAAAGACGAAAATTTTTCTATAGAAAAATTTTAAAAAGACGAAAATTTTTCTATAGAAAAATTTTAAAAAGACGAAAATTTTTTTATAGAAAAATTTTAAAAAGACGAAAATTTTTGTATAGAAAAATTTTAAAAAGACGAAAATTTTTTTATAGAAAAATTTTAAAGAAACGAAAATTTTTCTATAGAAAAATTTTAAAAAGACGAAAATTTTTCTATAGAAGAATTTTAAAAAGACGAAAATTTTTCTATAGAAAAATTTTAAAAAGACGAAAATTTTTCTATAGAAAAACTTAAAAACGACGAAAATTTTTCTATAGAAAAATTTAAAAAAGACGAAAATTTTTCTATAGAAAAATTTAAAAAAGACGAAAATTTTTCTGTAGAAAAATTTAAAAAAGACAAAAATTTTTCTGTAGAAAAATTTTTAAAAGACGAAAATTTTGCTATGAAAAATTTTAAAAAGACGAAAATTTCTCTATAGAAAAATTTTAAAAAGACGAAAATTTTTCTATAGAAAAATCTTAAAAAGACGAAAATTTTTCTATAGAAAAATTTTAAAAAGGCGAAAATATTTCTATAGAAAGATTTAAAAAAGACGAAAAATTTTCTATAAAAAAATTTTAAAAATACGAAAATTTTTCTATAGAAAAATTTAAAAAAGACGAAAATTTTTCTATAGAAAAATTTAAAAAAGACGAACATTTTTCTATAGAAAAATTTAAAAAAGACGAAAATTTTTCTATAGAAAAATTTAAAAAAGACGAACATTTTTCTATCGGAAAATTTTAAAAAGACGAAAATTTTTGTATAGAAATATTTTAAAAAGACGAAAATTTTTCTATATGAAAATTTTAAAAAGACAAAATTTTTTCTATAGAAAAATTTAAAAAAGACGAAAATTTTTCTATAGAAAAATTTAAAAAAGACGAAAATTTTTCTATAGAAAAATTTTTAAAAAGATGAACATTTTAAAAGGCGAGAATTTTTCTAGAGAATAATTTTTAAAAGGAGAAAATTTTTCTATAGAAAAATTTTTAAAAGACAAAATATTTCTATGAAAAAATTCTAAAAGAAAGTCCAAAAAACTAAAATTTTTTTTAAGAGAAATTGCAAAAAGGCGTCAATAGAAAAACTTAGTCAACTTTTCTATAGAAAAAAAGTTGACAGCTTTTCTAAAGAGTGTTCTAAAAAAAATATGCATTCACTATTTTAAACAAAATTTATCCATAGTGCAAGAAATAATTTATTTTTTGATCAAGTTAGTTTCTATAGATATGTCAGATACTATTATTTTAGAAATTATTAATTTTCAATAGTTATTTCAATCAAAATGGACTGCGAAAAAAAGTTCGTGAAAATATAATTAAAACTTTTAAAAAAAATCCGTCATGGACTTTTAAAAAAATAGCTAAAAATTTGAAAGTTGACCCTCGAACGGTTTCTAATGCCATCAGACGGTATAAGGAAAACCTGAGCATTGAAAGAAAACCTGGATCAGGGAGGAAAAAAGGTCCTACAGGTATTGGTGAGGCAAAAGAAGTCGAGCGACTCTTTCGAAGAGCGCCTAACACTTCTTTAAGAAAAGCAGCTCGTGCGGTAAAATGTTCTACGAATTTTGCACATAGAGTCAAAGCTTATGCTGGACTGAAGACATACAAAGTCCAAAAGGTTCCAGATCGCAATGCTATAAAGAACTTAGAAGCAAAAAAACGAGCGAAAAAATTGAATTCTGATTTTATAAAAAAATACACCTGTTGTGTGATGGATGATGAAACATACGTACTGCCAGACTTTTCTCAACTTCCTGGTCAAGATTTTTATGTTGCTGATAAACGGGGCAATGTTCGGCAAGAGTTTCGCACAAAAAAACAAACAAAATTCCCTAAGAAGTTTCTCGTGTGGCAAGCTATTTGCAGTTGTGGCAAAAGAAGTAAAGTATTTGTGGCATCTGGCACAATAAACACAGAAATTTATATAAAGGAGTGCCTACAAAAACGGTTGTTACCCTTTTTAAGAGAGCGCAGAGTGACTACATTTTTTTGGCCTGATTTGGCATCACGCCATTATGGAAAAAAGGCACTTGAGTGGTACTCAAAGAATAATGTCATTTTTGTACCACGAGAGGCAAATCCACCTAACTGTCCAGAACTTCGGCCTGTGGAAAGGTATTGGGCTCTGGTAAAAAAGGAATTGAAGAACACAGGAAATATTTCCAAGAACATGTCCGATTTTAAGCGCAAGTGGAACACATGCTCCAAAAAGGTATCAGAAGCAACTGTAAAATCTTTAATGGGAGGGTTTCCGAAAAAAGTCGATAATTTTCCAAAACCCGAGTACTAAGTAAACATTTTAATGCTAAATGATTTTGTATAATATGTCATTATATTTGCGTATTTTGTAGAGTTTTTATATTAAAAGGTTTGATTTTTATTTAAGAAAATCCAACTACAAATTTTATTTAGAGCACTCTTTATGGATAACTTTTATTTTTATTTAAATTTTAACTAAAATTGAAAATTTTTTCTAAAATTTTAAAGTTTTACTAATATTTAAATTTTTACAAAAAATTTAGATTTTTACTAAAATTTAAAATTTTTTCTTAAATTCAAAATTTTAAATTTTTACTAAAAATTTAAATTTTTACTTAAATTTAAAATTTTTACCAGAATTTTAAACTTTTACTAAAATTTTATAATTTTAATAAAAACCTATTTCAAAAATATGAAAATATTTTAACCAAAATATTTAATGAAGTAATAAACAGACGAGGAAAATAACAGACGCTTTTTCAGTCAGACTATGTAAACAACACTAGCGTAGGGTACAAACGAATTAAATATTTAAACATTAAAATAAATATACAAAAATACACGTAAATACTTTGCAGTAAATGCCCAGTAGGTCCATATAAAAAAGTGTTATCTCTAAGACAAGTTAAGATTTTTTTACTTTAAGACTTGTCATAAATTATGCCCTTTAAGAATAATCGAAATCAGACTCTAGATTTTAAAAAATAACTTCTACTACTATTTAAAGTCCAACTTTTCTTTAAAACTGTTGAGTTGTAATCACAACAAATGTCCATAAAATCAAATCACTGCACTAACTCTCACATTTTATATTTTTATATGGATTTGGGCGAAACAAAAAACTCTGTGTCTGTAATAAATGTCAAATCAAAATATAAAAACGAAAATATAAAATCGAAAAATCCAGATATTAAAACTTGAGTACTATTGGACAGATAAGCGATCAGATACCCAGACAAACACAGTAAAATAGTATAAAAAAAAGATGATCGATTGACATCGAACACAGTAACAGCAAAATTATGTTCCTATCGACTAGTCGTCACAATGACATGCCCTCAATCATTTTACATTCACACGTCAGCAATTTTTACACAGAAATTGACAAAAGTGATGATGGTGTGGCATGTAGTGAAATGACAGCGAATTGAGTTTTGCATTTATGTGCATGGGGTTATTTTTATTATGATATGAGCATTTATTGTATTTATTTGTGTAAATTCTAGAATCAGTACAGATTTAAATTTCATTATTGAAAATTAAAATATAAATTAAAATATATAAGCACTTACATATACTAAGGCCTATGAGCAATATTTTTATTGGCGGAAATAAACTATATCAAGTATACGCCTCATATTACAAACAGAAATTATAAATGTTATACCCTTCCAAGTAAAGTCACTTTTATGTATTTTTGAGAACTTATATTATTATCATATCGGAAACGAAGTAAATATTCGAATTAGTCTAAAGAAACTAATAACCACATCTTCCCTTTTCTCTAACTTTTGGTATCGTAATTAGAACTGAAAACTGATGAAGGAAGTTTATGCGATATTAAAAACAAAAACAGGAAGTTTATGCACTAAAAACAAGTCTTCTGCATAGATCGTCGAGGGAAACGACTAGAATGGGACGAGCTCTTGTTGAATTTGATGTTCTATGTAGAACAAGATCACTTACTTCGTTTGAGCACATACTATTATATTAGCAATAGAATAGGGAAAGGCTACCCAGATTAGGATAACTGAATAGAAATGGTTACACAACTGTGAACGATAAGCACCTTCGCCTGTCTTGTACTCCGACGAGAAAATCTAAAAGAAACTTTGAAGTACCGGCCTATACATCAGAAAGTCGAGA
Organism: Stomorhina lunata; assembly: GCA_933228675.1. Taxonomy (NCBI): domain Eukaryota; kingdom Metazoa; phylum Arthropoda; class Insecta; order Diptera; family Rhiniidae; genus Stomorhina; species Stomorhina lunata. Next base: position 151,039,902 of record OW121740.1, read on the forward strand.
TAGTTGAATGCACTTTTCGATACTTAAAAATGTATTTAATATAACGGATATCTGTTTTGATCTATGTCTTAGTCTATGTCTTAGTCTATGTCTTAGTCTATGTCTTAGTCTATGTCTTAGTCTATGTCTTAGTCTATGTCTTAGTCTATGTCTTAGTCTATGTCTTAATCTATGTCTTAGTCTATGTCTTAGTCTATGTCTTAGTCTATGTCTAAGTCTATATCTTAGTCTATGTCTTAGTCTATGTCTTAGTCTATGTCTTAGTCTATGTCTTAGTCTATGTCTTAGTCTATGTCTTAGTCTATGTCTTAGTCTACGTCTTAGTCTATGTCTTAGTCTATGTCTTAGTCTATGTCTTAGTCTATGTCTTAGTCTATGTCTTAGTCTATGTCTTAGTTTATGTCTTAGTCTATGTCTTAGTCTATGTCTTAGTCTATGTCTTAGTCTCTGTCTTAGTCTATGTCTTAGTCTATGTCTTAGTCTATGTCTTAGTCTATGTCTTATTCTATGTCTTAGTCTATGTCTTAGTCTATGTCTTAGTCTATGTCTTAGTCTATGTCTTAGTCTATGTCTTAGTCTATGTCTTAGTCTATGTCTTAGTCTATGTCTTAGTCTATGTCTTAGTCTATGTCTTAGTCTATGTCTTAGTCTATGTCTTAGTCTATGTCTTAGTCTATGTCTTAGTCTATGTCTTAGTCTATGTCTAAGACTATGTCTTAGTCTATGTCTTAGTCTATGTCTTAGTCTATGTCTTAGTCAGTGTCTTAGTCAATGTTTTAGTCTATGTCTTAGTCTATGTCTTAGTCTATGTCTTAGTCTATGTCTTAGTCTATGTCTTAGTCTATGTCTTAGTCTATGTCTTAGTCTATGTCTTAGTCTATGTCTTAGTCTATGTCTTAGTCTATGTCTTAGTCTATGTCTTAGTCTATGTCTTAGTCTATGTCTTAGTCTATGTCTTAGTCTATGTCTTAGTCTATGTCTTAGTCTATGTCTTAGTCTATGTCTTAGTCTATGTCTTAGTCTATGTCTTAGTCTATGTCTTAGTCTATGTCTTAGTCTATGTCTTAGTCTATGTCTTAGTCTATGTCTTAGTCTATGTCTTAGTCTATGTCTTAGTCTATGTCTTAGTCTATGTCTTAGTCTATGTCTTAGTCTATGTCTTAGTCTATGTCTAAGACTATGTCTTAGTCTATGTCTTAGTCTATGTCTTAGTCTATGTCTAAGACTATGTCTTAGTCTATGTCTTAGTCTATGTCTTAGTCTATGTCTTAGTCTATGTCTTAGTCAATGTCTTAGTCAATGTGTTATTCTATGTCTTAGTCTATGTCTTAGTCTATGTCTTAGTCTATGTCTTAGTCCATATCTTAGTCTATGTCTTAGTAGTCTATGTCTTAGTCTATGTCTTAACCTGTATTTTGGTATATGTTTTAGTTGATGCCTTCGGCTTGGATTTTAAATAGAAAAGTATAAGCCATAAAATATTTTATTTGAAGATCGACTTTAATAGATAGAAAACATTTTTCTACTTTCCCATTGCTGGGCTTTTCAGGCTTTCATTTATGATGCTTTTGTTTCAACCATTTAATTTTACCTTACAATCTTAATACGTATGTATGTTACCATTATCCTAGATTACGCCTTTGATTACAAGTTAGTTTTCGGTAACAGTCGTATTAGTTTTGAATTCACAATGGCAGCTGTAACAGCATTAACTATTTATTTGCTGTTACCATATTTTGGACTTGACAAAAGTAATTGGCTCGAGACCAACTATTCATCACGTTGGTCATATACAAGTATTTATCCCAAAATGTATGTGTTTAAATGTGTTCTATATTGTTTGCTTACCAATACAACTAAAGCTTAACATTTGTCCTGGAAAAAAAGAAAAATGTAAAATACTAAAACAACTGAAAGTGTAGAACAAAAATACAGCAACAGCAGCAACATTATATTTATGTATGTATATGAGTTTTTGCAGTGTTTAGAGTTGGTGAATAAGTGCAGTTTTCCAGAACACTTTGTACATTGCCTCAGGGAGTGCAGTGAACAATATATACTCTGTATGACAACAATCACAAGTGCATTGGCGTAACAAATAACAACACAACTACTGGAATGCCAGTGCTGACTTTAAAATTAAAATACAGTGGGATGAAAAAGCCAAGCTGGGTTTCGAAACAAGAGTAAAAATAAGTTTAGAAAAAAAATCCCTTAGTGTAATATCCGACAAGCAAATTGCATATATGAGCTAGATACTTTAAAATTATTTAAATAATTTTGAACTTTATCTTTGTTTTAATAACTAAATTGCCAAAAACTTATATAGAAGATGGACAAACGTCTTTATTTGGACTTAATTAATTTAGATCATTATATTTTAATCAATTTTCTTATATCAATATGTCTTGAAATATGTTAAAACTTCAACACATCCCCTTTGGTTGACCACTGTTGAATAATATATGAATATAGCCGTTTGCTGGCTGGCTAATCAAGTTGCCACAATTTACATGTAAAAATGGATTTATGTGTATGTTTTATAAAAAGTCACAGGCATTGTGCTGAAAAGCTCATTGAAACAATGGAATGAAGGCTAACTATTCACAGAAGCATCAATGCAGACCCTCAACCAGCACGTGTAACAAAAAAATCTCTCATACATACGCAATTAAGTACGAAAATGCATATATAAGAACCCTGTAGTTCTGAAGAAATGTATTGATATATAGGACCAAATACATTAAGTTAGCCCCTAAGTTCTGAAAAATGTAGGAATAGACTAAAATAAAAAATCAAAATTATTGAGCAACGTTTTACTACTTTCGTCGACAGTATTTCTTTCACTTCTTCATCTACAGGGTATATCCCTGTTGACTTTATTTCACTGTATATGTGACACCATTAAAAAAGAGTTAACACATAAGCGGTAATTATGTGTGTGCGTCTCTTTTATATTTTTCCCTCTTTCAACTTAATCTCTTTTGTTTTTACTGAACTTTTTGGTTATTTTATTTCAAACCCGAGTTTTTTCCAAGTTTTTTTTTATTTTTGCAGGAAACTGGTACCATGTCTTAATTAAAAATGTTTCTAATACCTAAAAAGATATTTATGTATAAAAATGAGTTGCTGATTAGATTTAATGGGTATATGCGAAAGTAAATTTGTGTAAATATTTATGTAAAGAAATGGTCTCACATTTGCTTGCTCGTATCTGGCTGATGGTGACAATTATCTCAAATTCTCAACGGATTTGGCAACATTAAAACTCATTAAACAAAGTTGGTTTTTTCGTGTAAGTCTCGTTTTTTTTTTTTTGGTTTTAATTATTAAAAATTTTCAACATAAAATGTAAAAAGAAATATTAATTGAGTTTTTGTGTAAAATTTGTATAATATGTAATTAAGCTTAAGCATATTTCATATAACAATACATCTAAGAATATGTATATGGATTTACTTTAGATCTTTGTATCTTCTCATTATGGGTGACAATCAGTATAAACGAAATTTTCCCCATCCGAGTCATTTAATTTAAACCAATTTATATAAATTTTAATTTAAGAAATAAGCCTGTAACAACTTTTACATTTTTATATATATATATATAATTCCCCGACAACATTCCAATTGGAACAAGGGGTACTTCTCTCAGACAATGAGCTGCATCCGATTCTATTTTTAGACTCATTGAAAGGGACCTACGTTTTAACGCCGTGGTATAGCAGGTTAGTCATCGGCCTAGCATACCAGAGGCCCAAGTTCGATCCCTGGCCAGACTCACTTGAAAAAATAAATTTTCAAAAAAAGCGGCGGTTCACCTCATAACTCAGCTAGCCACTGGTTATTGAGTATTAGGCTATGTAAAACTTCTCCAACTAACTTTTACATTTTTAGAAATGTTTAAAAAAGAAAACTTTTACTAAAATAAGACCAACACGACATAGACTAAGACATAGAACAAAACATAGATTTAGACATAGACATACCCTAAGACATAGACTAAGACATAGACTAAGACATAGACTAAGACATAGACTAAGACATAGACTAAGACATAGACTAAGACATAGACTAAGACATAGACTAAGACATAGACTAAGACATAGACTAAGACATAGACTAAGACATAGACTAAGACATAGACTAAGACATAGACTAAGACATAGACTAAGACATAGACTAAGACAAAGACTAAGACATAGACTAAGACATAGACTAAGACATAGACTAAGACATAGACTAAGACATAGACTAAGACATAGACTAAGACATAGTCTTAGACATAGACTAAGACATAGACTAAGACATAGACTAAGACATAGACTATGACATAGACTAAGACATACCTAAGACATAGACTAAGACATAGACTAAGACATAGACTAAGACATAGACTAAGACATAGACTAAGACATAGACTAAGACATAGACTAAGACATAGACTAAGACATAGACTAAGACATAGACTAAGACATAGACTAAGACATAGACTAAGACATAGACTAAGACACAGACTAAGACATAGACTAAGACATAGACTAAGACATAGACTAAGACATAGACTAAGACAAAGACTAAGACATAGACTAAGACATAGACTAAGACATAGACTAAGACATAGACTAAGACATAGACTAAGACATAGACTTAGACATAGACTAAGACATAGACTAAGACATAGACTAAGACATAGACTAAGACATAGACTAAAACATAGACTAAGACATAAATAAAGATATAGACTAGGACATAGACTTAGGCATAAACTAAGATATATACTTTATATCTTTTGATGAACCTAAATTTATACAATGTCCAGTAAATCTGAGTGATATTATGAGAAAAAAATCTCTTCCAAATACATATATAATTTTCGAATAATCACATATTAACCACCGCCTGCCTGGTTTACTACAAACTCTTCATCAACAAGTTTTTCATTTCTTTCTTTTTTGATGAACTTCGAAAGCTCATTAAGAACAATTTTGACACGTAAATAGTAGAAAAGTTTTTTGTTTTATATTTTCCTGTTCTGGACACCAACTTATTTGGAACTCTCTATGTGGGTCTAAGAGAATAAATGAGTGCAACTGGAATACACATGTCGGTTGTTGGTAACTTATTATTTATAAGGGAAATAAAAGGGGTATTCCTGAAATACTGAAACTACATTGTCATAAAGACTGCTTTAAGGTTAACCTATATAAAAATTGTAAAATAAGTTGGATATAATAAAAAGAATTGTTTTGATCACATTTGTGTAAAATCTTGGATGATACTATTCTTTAACAAGTCACATATATTTTTAAGATCTAAGTTTTTAAATAGACTTAGGAGGTATTATTCATTTTTTTTTTTTTGTTATTCTAATGATAACTTTCAAAAATTAGTTAGACCTTAAAGAAAATGTATTGAGCTCCTCTAATAACTATTGATATTCTTAGTTAACTGGTAAAAATATAACTTACTTTGATGCCATTTGTAAACTATTCTCGTACGTGAAAGTAACCAAGTATTTTTCTTTCCAAGTTCGTGGATTAAATTAAGGGCTAAACTTTTATATTTATGTGTGTGGTTGCAAATATAAAATATATTATGTGTGAACAAAGCTTTAGCTTATACATACATATATATGTTTATAGTTTTCATGAACGAGGATTGTTTTAAAATGATATTTAAAACGATATGGGCAAATTTTGCGTGACGGATGATACATTTGTATGGATTTTGTTGTACTTAACTGTATCCAATTGTCGTTCTACAGAGATAACTTTGCACAGATTTCAGAGAATCTTAGCCCATCGATTGTGAAATTGAATGGCATTTGTTAATTAACATACTTAATTCGGAGAAAAAAAATATTCGCTTTTAAAGTGCTGTGACGGACGCTACAAAAAATGGAAGAGACTTTTTTCAGCACTTGTTTCTGTAATCTTTATCGTCTTTCATAACAGTAAAAAAATTGTAAATACATTAAAGATAGAGGAAAATCAGAGGATTATACAACAGAAATTATAAAATATTTTAAAGTTTCCAGTTTCACCAAAAATTCATAAAAGAACTGTTGCGGACGCTACGTGACGGACGATATAGCTTTTACTTGAATGTTTTTTATTAGGAAAAAAATAATATTTCTTATTTTTTTAATTATTCGTAAAACAGTCAAAACAATGGTTTCATTTGTTTCAGAATTCCATCCCCTTCCTTTTCATGTTCGCGGTTAAAATGCGATTTTTGGGAACAATTTAAAATTTCACAAAACGGCTACTAACACATATTTATTTAAAGTTTTATACTTTTTTTATTTTTCGTCGAAAAATTCTGCTGCTATCTGTTAGAGTCTCCGAAAAATAAAAAAAAAATCAAATTTCAAAAGCATCAAATTCGTCCCACTGTATATTTTTTAACACCTAATATCTTAAATTTAATCTGTGGATATAGAGAGTGTTATTACTTTATGAATAAGACAGACATGTGTTCGAAAATATTGCATTAAATAAATATAATTTTGTAAAAAATATTTACTGTGACGGACGCTACTCACTTTCCTATACATATTATTCTGTAAAATACTATATAAATAAACATCTATACTTTTTTAGCCTTATGTAAAGCATACTACAAGTTCCCAACCAAGTTCAATTGTAGAAAAAAGAAAAATTGCACTAGTCGAACTAAAAAAACCTTCATTTCTGTGACGGACGCTACATTGTGAGCCCTTTTTTACTTGACGTTATTTATATCACTCCAATTGCTTTTGATGGGGTCTTTTATATCTAATTGTATAAAATTAAACAGACTTTGTGCCCTTGCTGAAACTTGATAACTAAATGGACGCCTTTGTGATTTTTATGAACTTCTAAAAAGCAAATTAATTTAAAAAATATATAAAAATTCGAGATGGGTGCAAATAAAGACCTGCCATGCACGAAGAGAGCAATAAAAAATTGTATCCATTGTATATTCTAAAGGATCAATATGTGGTTAATTTTTCCAGAAACAAAAATAAGCGATTTTAATATATTTAATATTTTGTCCATGGTTTAATATTTTTCGGATTTGCCCATATGTATAAATAACCCATTTTTTACCCTTCAACACCATAAGTGGAATAGGTATTATAAGTTTGTGCTGATAAAAATGTTGGTCCTAGACCCACCCTTAAGTAAACCAATAGCCTTAGATCACTTCTTAAGTCTGCTTAACGATGTCGTCTATCTCGACGATTGAGGGTTAACTGTTTGTCTGTTTGTCAACATAGGGCCTAAACGAAAGGTAGATTTGACAAAGAACTCGTATAACCTCGCCTAGGCTAATCGCTCATAATAAATGTCAAATTATAACTGATATAACGATAAAAGTTACGATATAGAAGTTTTACAAAACCGCTAGACAGCTTATAAAATGCCTTAAAATCGATTCGGTATCAATTTATGTTAAGTCCAGGCTGGTAGGTGCATTAGGAACTCCTAACAAAATATTTTTATCTGCCAAAACTTTAAGTACAACGAAAAGTAAAACTATACCCCATTATGAGGCCAAATTTTGTGAAAAATAAATATCAGAAAAACCACTTAGATACTTTTAAATGTTGAACTACAAAGCTATTGCAACCGAATTTAACCCAAATATTTTATCAGCAATAACAACTAGCGAATTAGCTGCATCATCGTAGATATGAGAGATATGTCCAAATTTAATACAATTTGATGCTGGGTATGTAAAGTTCGAAAAAGCCGAATATAACACTCTTACTTGTTATACCCACCATCAAAAAGAATGGGGGTATATTGAGATTGTCATTCCGTTTGTAATTTCCTTAATATTGGCTCAAAAATGAAAAACGATATATATTCTGAATCCTTATGAAATTCTAAGACGATGAGCGATGTCTGTCTGTCTGTCTGTCTGTATGTATGTATGTATGTATGTCTGCCTGTCTGTCTGTCTGTCTGTCTGTCTGTCTGTCTGTCTGTCTGTCTGTCTGTCTGTCTGTCTGTCTGTCTGTCTGTCTGTCTGTCTGTCTGTCTGTCTGTTCCTCTGTCTGTCTGTCTGTTCGTCTGTCTGTCTGTCTGTCTGTCTGTCTGTCTGTTCCTCTGTCTGTCTGTCTGTCTGTTCGTCTGTCTGTCTGTCTGTCTGTCTGTCTGTCTGTCTGTCTGTCTGTCTGTCTGTCTGTCTGTCTGTCTGTCTGTATGTCTGTCTGTCTGTCTGTCTGTCTGTCTGTCTGTCTGTCTGTCTGTCTGTCTGTCTGTCTGTCTGTCTGTCTGTCTGTCTGTCTGTCTGTCTGTCTGTCTGTCTGTCTGTCTGTCTGTCTGTCTGTCTGTCTGTCCGTCTGTCTGTCTGTCTGTCTGTCTGTCTGTCTGTCTGTCTGTCTGTCTGTCTGTCTGTCTGTCTGTCTGTCCGCCTATCTGTCTGTCTGTCTGTCTGTCTGTCTGTCTGTTTGTCCGTCTGTCTGTCTGTCTGTCTGTCTGTCTCTCTGTCCGGCTGTCTGTCTGTCTGTCTGTCTGTCTGTCTGTCTGTCTGTCTGTCTGTCTGTCTGTCTGTCTGTCTGTCTGTCTGTCTGTCTGTCTGTCCGTCTGTCTGTCTGTCTGTCTGTCTGTCTGTCTGTCTGTCTGTCTGTCTATCTGTCTATCTGTTTGTCTGTCTGTCTGTCTGTCTGTCTGTCTGTCTGTCTGTCCGCCTGTTTGTCTGTCTGTCTGTCTGTCTTTCTGTCCGTCCGTCTGTCTATCTGTCCGTCTGTTGATATCACGATAACGTCTAAGCAAAAGGAGCTAGCTCACTGAAACTTAGAAAAACATTCTTCATCTCTGAGAAAATTTTGATATTGAAATCGGGCAAAATCGGTTAACTTTTGACCATAGCTCCCCTATAACCTCGCCTACTCTAATCGCTTATTTGCTAATAAATAACAAACTATAATAGCTATAATGATAAAATTTGGTATATAGAAGTTTTGCACAAGTCCTAGGAAGCATATAAAATTTCATCAAAATCAGTTCACATTTGACCATAGCTCCCACATAAAAAACTTACGGAAACACAAAAATACAAAAAGAAAATGGGATTTGTGTCCGTCTGTCCGTCAGATAGAAGTGCGATAGTGCCTTAACGAAAAGGGCTATAGCAACAAAAGGAAGTTTTATGTGAATGCCAGCCAGTGTGCAAGGTTTTGTTACAATCGGCCACCATTTCACCATAGCCCCCATATAAAAAACTTATGAAAACACAAAAATACATAAAGAAAAGGTTGTTTATGTCCGTCTGTCCGTCAGATAAAAGCACGATAGCGCCTTAACGAAAAGAGCTAGAGGGACAAAATTTTACAAAAGTATTTTGGATATCTTGAAAAAGATGTGTGTTGAAAATGGACCAAATCGGTTCAAATTTAGTTAGAGCTCCCATATAACCCCGCTCCCGGGAAACACATTAATGATGACAAATTGAATACAATTGTAATAGCTATGACGAGTAAATTTAAAAAAGGGAATTTTTATGAAATTTTTGATCAGTTTATCAAATTTTCAGTCCATATTTGACTTTACCTTTCATATAAAAATCACTCACGGAAACCAAAAATTTTAGCAAACTCCAGTTAAAGGCTATTAAATTAGAAACTATGATAGCTATGGCCACTAAATTTTGCGAGAATAAGCTCTATATATATACCAGCCAGTGTATAAAATTTTGTTACATCGGTCAACATTTGGCTATAATTCTTATATATATAACATCCCCTCTTTATATCTACAATCAAAAAGATTTGCAGGTACATTCATTATATTAAGATTGCTCCTATAAAACTAGATAGGCATCAATCAATGTTCAGCCCAGACTTTACATATGATGAATGCATTAGGAACTCCTAACGAAATATATGGACCTGCTATATTACTATTAACGTGTTTAGCCCAACTACATATTAAGCACAACCAAAAGTATTTAACAACTTATTAAAACTATACCCGGTTATGAGACCGAATTTTGATCAAAGTAAATACTGGGGAAACCACTAAAATATTTTTAAATGTTGAACTATAGAGCTACGGCAACCGAATTTAGTCTAAAGGTTTTACCAACAATATCAATTAGTTAAGCGATTTTTTCAGTTTTGGTCCAGACTTTGAATAAGCTGCACCCTGTTTCTGAATTTAACACAACTTGATGGTGGGTATATAAGATTCGGCACAGCCGAATATAACACTCTTACTTGTTATATCTACAATCAAAAAAATTTTGAGGCACATTCACTATATTAAGATTGCATCTACGAAATTAGATAGCTTTCAATCAATGCTAGGTCCAGACTTTATACACGGTAGATGCATTAGGAACTCCTAACAAAATATATGAACCTGCCGTATTGCTATCAACTTGTTTATGGTACATCGAAACAGCTTATTAATGTAAAACTATTTTCGGTTATGGAACAGCATTTAGTCCAAGGTAAATACTTGGGAAAATACTTTTAAATGTTGAACTTTAATAACTATACCACTGCAACTGAATTTAGTCCAAATATATTACCAACAATACCACATTTGGTCAACATTTTTAATTAGCTGCACTCTCGTACATCTTGATTGTGGGTATACAAGATTCGGCACAGCCGAATATAACACTCTTACTTGTTTATTTTAAAATTGAGCTATATTCTCAATTTATACTTGAACCAATATTAGGTTTTTGGATTTAAAATAAAAGCTTTAAGAAATGTAACTATAGTCTCAACTTGTGGTTACTTTAAGTCTACTACAGTATATTTTTTTACTTTTTATATATAATTTTAATACCGGCTTCGTATTTTATTATGCGTTTGAAATAAAAACAGTACAATCTTTTAGTTTTCAACACTTTTAATATTAAACTTAAGTATTATTTTTTTTCTTATTTTCTTCAAACAATTCTTATACTTTTTTGTTTACTTTGTTTTAATGTTGATTAGCTTTTAAGCCTTAATGAATTACGTGATCATTATATATTGAACTCACACATACACACATATACATAATCACAGTCATATACAGACACATGCCATCAAAGTTATTTACTTAAACGATGTATACCCAGCAAAATATTACTTAATCAAATAATCAGTTAAAATGATGATATCTTATACTAAATTACAGCAACAAGACATTGCCATAGGATATCAAAACTACCTTGTTAATTATAATTTTCTGTAGTCGCGATTTTTAACTAAGTAATATTTTGTATAATATTTTTCGAAATTGAATAGATTCATATCAAGTCATCAAAAAAGTTTTGCTGGTTACATATTCCCCAACATACTTAGCCATATTCATGCAAAGATTTTCTTTTTTTTTCTCTGTTCTTCTCAATTTTCTATTTCTGCATTAATTCATTGTGTTTATTGGAAATCCAGTTGATTTTCCCCTCATTTCTTAGAAATTTTTAGCAAACTTTTGTAATAATTATTAGAATGTTCCTCGTGCTTACTTACTACTTTACTTTAATACATAAGTAATTAATGGAAAACGAGTTGGGGGGCGTTTTGAGTCAGAGAACGCTTAAGTTTATGAGGATTTCAGCACATCATTTTGCAAGTAGTTAATAAACTAATAATTAGATAAAGTTGGAGAGAATATCCATTATTTTTGTAACATTAATTGCTGATATGCACATGTAGCTCTGTGAATTTTTAAAAAAAGCCTTTGTGTTTTTGATATTATTAGATTGTCTTAAGTTTAGTTATTTAGGTCTTTAAAGAGACTAGTCTTTTATCTCTTTAAAGAAAAGCGTGAATATTTTTCTAAAATATTTTCCAAGGTCTTGATAAAAAATATAACAAAATTTACTACAGGAATTGTACTCTTCAAATCCAAATATAATTAAACAAAATAGTAATTAAGCAAAAAATATTTTTTTTTTCATCAGAAATTTTCAATTCAGACAAAAAAAAAGCAAATAAAAATTTGATAACCAAAAAAATTTTATTTTGGATTGATCTAATTTACTGCTGTTTTGATATAATGACTACCAACAGGAATTAAGCCCGACCATATGATAGTCTTTACTACTGAGGACAAATGACTTTCTTTTTCTTGCATAAATCGCAGCTTTTGAAATCGATCGAGAACTCACTTTGAAGCAAGTATTTCAAATTTTAAAATTCAAAATAATTTATTTTTCAAAAACTTTAACAAAATTTGATATCAAAATACATACGTTTGTTTATCAAAACATTTTGCTTAAATGAAATTATTATACTATTAGAAAACTTTTGACAAAAAAAGTAAGTATAAAGTCTGGACCAAACATTGATTGATAGATATCTAATTTCGTAGATGCAATCTTAATATACTAAATGTACCTTCAAATCTTTTTGATTGTAGATATAAAAACTATAGCCAAATGTTGACCGATTGTTAAAAAATTTTATATATTGGCTGGTATTAATATAAAGTTTATTTGGGCAAAATTTAGTGTCCATACCTGACATAGTTTATAATTTAATAGCTTTTAACTGGCGTTTGTGGCATTTTAGTGGTTACCGGGAGCGGTTTTTATATGAAAGCTATGGTCAAAAATGGACCGATTCCTATAAAATTTGACATACTGACTGAAAGTTGCATAAAACTTCTCTGTTTTAAATTTAGTAGTCATAAATTTTACAATTTTATTCAATTTATCAGCGTAAATGTGATTCCTGGGGCAGGGTTATATGGGAGCTCTAACTAAATGCGAACCGATTTTACACATTTTCTACAACATATCGAAAATACTTTTGCTAAATTTTGTCTCTCTAGCTCCAGTAGTTAAGGAACTATCGCGCTTTTCTCTGACGGAAAGACAGACATAAACCGTATTTTCTTATTGTATTTTTGTGTTTCCGTAAGTTTTTTATATGGGAGCTATGGTCAAATAGTAACCGATTCTTACAAAATTTTGCACACTGGCTAGCATTCACATAAGACTTTCTTTTGTAAAATTTTGTTGCTGTAGCCCTTTTCTCTAAGGCGCTATCGAGCTTTTATCTGACGGAGAGACGGACATAAACCCCCTTTTCTTTTTGTATTTTTGTGTTTCCGTAAGTTTTTTATAAGGGAGCTATGGCCAAACCGATTATGACAAACACTGGTTGGCATTGACATATGACCTCCTCGTGCTTAAGTTAGTAGTTATATCTATTATAGTTTTAGATTTATTGGCATTTAAGTGTATTTTAGGTGAAATTTTGGCAGTTTTCGTAAGTTTTTTGTATGGGAGCTATGATTAAATGTGAACCGATTTTGATGAAATTGTATATGCTTCCTAGGGCTTACGCAGAACTCCTATATGCCAAATTTCATTATCATCATAGCTGTTATAGTTTGTTATTTATTAGCAAATAAGCGATTAGTGTAGGCAAGGTTATACGGGAGCTATGTTAACCGATTTTGCCCGATTTCAATACCAACATTTTCTCAGAGATGAAGAATGTTTTTCTAAGTTTCAGTGAGCTAGCTCCTTTCGTTTAGGCATTATCGTGATTTCAACAGACAGACAGACACACAGATAGACAGACAAACAGACAGACAGACAGACAGACGGACATCGCTCAATCGTCTTAGAATTTCATAAGGATTCAGAATATATATCGAGCCAATACTAAGGAAATTACAAACGGAATGATAATCTCAATATACCCCCCATTCTTTTTGATGGTGGGTATAAAAATAGGTGTAAAATGGGGGGTCCAAGACAGGTTCCATAAGGAGTCGAATAATTTCAACCAAAAGTTTTATAGCTCTTTTCTTAATAAAGTAATAGATGTGTATCTAATTTCATCCGTAGAGAATTGCAATTTGTGCATTGAAAAGAAAAATTGGTAAAGAAAAGGGGGTCTAAGCGGGTACAAGAAATCGACGGACTTCGAAATTTTTTTGAATTGCACTTATATAAAAGTGAACAAGTAAGCAAAATTTCATTGTGGTAGGGTTATTCCTTCTATTTTTTGCACTTCGATGTATGAAGAAATACAACTATGATCCGTCTAGACGGACGATGGATTAAAATCGTTAAATCGACTTAGAAAGTGATTATAACACGATTTTTTCTATGTGTTACATACACAGTTAAGACGGGAACAAGCTGGCTTTAGACCAAATAAATATGCATTGATCGCATCAATAGCCTAAGGGTAATTGTGGAACAATCGGTTGAATGGCGTTCTCCCCTTTACCTACTGTTTATTGATTTCAAACGTGTATTTGATACAGCGCTATTTGGGAAGCTTTAAGATGCAAAGGAGTACCTGAGAAGATTATACGACTCATCAAAGAGCTCTACAATAACGCATTCTGCTGTATTCTTCATGAAGATTGTCAGAGCCAGCCAACCAGTGTGAGGGTAGGAGTCCGTCAAGTGTGTGTGTTGTCCCCATTGCTATTTAATATAGTTCTTGATGTTGTATTGAATAACTCGATGTCTGGGCAACATGGTATATCCTGGGGTCTTTGCGACAGAGTAGACGACATTGATTACGCTGACGACGTTTGTCTGTTCGTTCACCGATTTTCTAGCATGCAATCCAAACTTCAAACCTTTGCCTCTCGTGCTGCTCTAGCTGATCTTCAGATTAACATCATAAAAACTAAGTCAATGCGAATGAACTTACTAAATGACACCAAATTTTATCTTGCTGGGCAATCTATTGATGAAGTCGAAACTTTCTGCTACCTTGGGAGTATTATTTCAAAAAGCGGAGGCAGCAAAGAAGATATCCAAAACAGGTTATGCAAAGCAAAGCAAGCTTTTGGAATTCTAAACAAATTCTGGAGATCACAAAATATCTCAACCACCACCAAAATTAAAGTTTTTGACACCAATGTCAAAGCCGTGCTCTTATACGGCTGTGAGATTTGGAATATCTCGAGCCGTGAGATAAATAGTCTACAAGCCTTTGTTAATCGGTGCCTTAGACGTATACTCAAAATTTTCTGGCCCTGCACAATCTCTAATCAAGACCTATAGTTGCGCACAGCTCAAGAACCTCTTCACACAAGTAAACGCACTAGAAAATATAGTTGGCTAGGACACACACTAGAAAAGCAGCCACTAATATTACTCAGCAAGCTGTCAAATATAATCCTCAAGGTTCCAGAAGGTCTGGTAGACCTGCAAATACATGAAGACGACAAAGTGAGAACAAGCTGAGGGAGTTTGGTGTATCATGGACCGATATGAAAGCGTTGACTACCGATAAACCTTCATGGAAAACATTTGTAAAGGCCCTATGTTTCACCAGGAATTAAAGAACTAAATATATATATACATACATCAGTCCAAACTTATAATACCCTTCCCAACTATTTTGATGAAGTGTATACAAATATTTTGTACTTAACAGGTAAAGTCTTTAATAAAAAATAATTAAAGGTAAAACTATTAATTATAATAATTATACTTAATTTAATAAACTGAATTTTACTAAATATAATAGTTATAGTAGCATGATAGAATTATTTAGCAAACTTGTTCCTAAATAGTGACAAACATGCAAACACATTTATTATATATTTCTATTTAACAATTTCTCAAATGACTAGAATATAATTTTAGCACTTTAACAAATATATATCGTGAGCCTATATTCAATACCGACTATGAACCAAATAGAATATTTTTAAGTAGAAGTCAATATTTGTTCTACAATATATATAAACCATGGTTTCTGTGCCATAGATTTCTTCTATCTGATTTTCATTAAAGAGATGTAACTAGTATAAAAAACAGTTTACCAATAAAAATTGATTTTGAAAAAAATTGGTTCATAGACGGTATTGTATATAGGCTCTCGTTATACATTCACAAATATTTCAAAATTTCCTTTGTTGTTGCTACCCAAACTAGATCCAAATAATAGTTAAATAATTTATTAACAAAACCCAAATGCTGCTGCATTTTCATATGAAATATTTCATCATAAAGGCAATTCTATTTTATATCGTTTTGTTGTTCCTTTGGTGTCTTTAAATGGTTTTTAGTGACCAATATCTAAAATAAGGTGAAAAGGAATACATTTTTATATATAACCAAAAATTAAATGAAATATACATACAAAAAATATTTGAATTTTATCGTTTTACCTACTAGTATATACATATGGATGTATGTGTGTATTTCATTTTAACTAACCGACCAACACAATAAAAATGTTGCAGCAAAACCGTTTCTATCAACAACTATAATATAAAAGGTCCTTTATTGATTACTTTTATCAAGTTTCATTTTTATTACCATTTTTATTGTCATTTCGCTTGGCGCCCTACCATATGCAATAATTTTTTTTTTTTGCTTTTTCTAAAAATTCATAAAATTTCTAATTTCATCTAGCAATTTTCACAGCATATATTTGGCTACTTTAAATACTAATTTCGAGTTTAAAATACATATGTAACATAGTGGTGCTCGTTATGGGATTGACCGATTGTAAAGAGCCAACTCACTAGTTAATTTCGTTGTTAGGATAAAGTGACCAAAACATTTTATATTTTATTCCTGTTCACCTTTTCTAATAACGTCAAAGATAGTGAGTTGTTTATTCATTTTCTGTTAGTGTGTCAAGGATTTTATGTTTTGCCTTAATAAGTAATTTAATTAAAGTGTTTACGTTTTCCAGTTGTTTAAAAGAAAAAAATCATTTAATATAAAGGGTGGTTAAATTGTAAGAGCCGATGTTGAATGTGAACCACACCTAAACGCCAAGTTTTTTTTTCCAAATTTTATTTAACATTTCTCTATTTCAGACTTACTCAACTTGAACCATGGAGAGATACACAATCCAACAACGTGTTAAAGTTATCCAGACTTATTATGAAAATGGACGTTCAAATCAAAATGCACATCGTGAACTTCGTGATTTTTTTTTGTCAATTTGATCGTCCAAATGTGCGTACAATCGCAAAAATCGTGGAAAAATTCGAGCCAACCGGGTCTGTAGAAGATGTGAGAACACCAGTGCATGCTCGTACAGCTCGTACTGCCGAAAATATTGCTAATGTTCGCGATAGTGTGGCTGAAGAGCCGTCCACCTCAACTCGTCGTCGTGCCTAACAATTGCACCTCTCACGCTCGTCGTTGATGAACTTTATGCCTAAAGACTTGCATTTACACGCTCACAAGGTGCAATTGGCTCAAGAACTAAAGCCTCTTGACCATTCCAAACGTCGTGAATGGGCAGAATGGTGGCAAGAAATGGCAACAGTGGATGATCAATTTTCGAAGAAAATCATCTTCAGTGATGAGGCCCATTTTCACCTCAGTGGATTCGTCAATAGACAGAATTGCCGCATTTAGGCGAATGAGAATCCAAGAGTGATTGTCGAAAAACCAATGCACCCACAAAGAGTGACTGTTTGGTGCGGTTTGTGGGCTGGCGGCAACATCGGGCCATATTTTTTCCAAAATGAGGCCGGTCAGGCAGTTACTGTGAATGGTGTTCGCTATCGTGAGATGATAACGAACTTTTTATGGCCGGAATTGGAAGATATGGATGTGGACGATATGTGGTTTCAGCAGGACGGTGCCACTTGCCACACAGCTAACGAAACAATGGCTCTTTTGCACAACAAATTCAATAGCCGTGTTATCTCACGTAATGGCGATGTCAATTGGCCGCCAAGATCATGTGATTTGACACTGTTGGACTTTTTTCTTTGGGGTTATTTGAAAGAAAAGGTGTACGTCGATAAGCCGGCAACAACTCAAGAGCTAAAGTATAAGATAATTTGGTACATTAACGGCATAGAACCTCCATTAAGCCTCAGGGTCATCGAAAATTTGGACCATCGGGTGGAGGTGTGCCGCCGTGGTCGCGACGCCCATTTGACCAATATTTTGTTCCATACATAATTGAGTAATACAAATATATCATAATAAAATAAAATTACAATAATTTCCTAAATAGTTTGTGTTTTATTCAAAATCAACATCGGCCCTTGAAATTTAACCACCCGATACAAAACTAAGCATATTAAATGAGTTAACAAAAATTGGTCATAATATTTAATTATTATATCCTTCACTAACATGGATGGACCAAAACGGATCGGTATTTTGGCTACCTTTCATAGAATTATTACTTAAAGCATTGGTCGCCAGCTTGAACTGAATTCAGCATTCTGAAATCACACGTATTCTTACGCTCTTCACACGCATTCTTACGCTCTTTCATTTAGTCTGCAATCAAGCACCGAAAAATGCACATTTTTTCTTGTAAATTCGATACACTCAAAAAATGTTTGTCGTCTCGCTTTTTGAATTGTATTATGACAATAAAAAAAATTAAAGAAGAATGAATAGTATTATGAGATTAATATTTTAAATTAAAATAGTAACGTTATGTAGAGCTACTTTTAAGAGAGTTTTTAAATGTTTTAGATTTTCATATTCATACAAATAATTTTTTAGTATGTATAATAAAATTCTTTTGTTTAAAGTTTTAACTTACTAGTAAAACCAAAAACTGTTATGGTTTTTTAAAATAATTTAACACGTAAATAAGACTAATAGATCTGAATATACCATAATTTTATTAAAATATTTTTTCGAGTGTGTAAAATATTTCTCACCAATACAACTAACACTTACTAATACAAATGTTTTGGCTACCACTTAAAGATACAGTTTTTAACATACCCACTATCAAAAAAATTAAGGAGTATATTGGGATTGTCATTTCATTAGAAACGTTGTCAATATTGCCTCAAAACCCAAAAGGATATGTGAATATTTTGAATCCTTATAAAATTCTAAGACAAACGAGCGATGTCCGTCTGTTGAAAACACGATAGGGCCTTAACGAAAGGAGCTAAGGTAACAAAATTTTGTAAGAATATTCCTAAGCAAAATAGGTTCACGTTAACCCTCCATCATGCACATGTTTCGGTAGTCACATACGTAGCGCATGTATCTGGTCAGATACACTATGTATTTTAATACATTAATGGCGGACAAATATTTGCAATTTTTTCTAAGTACATGTACTTAGTACATACCAAAACAATTACCCAGGAAAAACACTAATGACAAATAAAACAAGAAAAATTAAATTTTCGGTTTTATTTCGAAAAAATAATTGTTTTAAAGTATGTTTCGATTAATTTCGATTCAAAAATGAGTAGTTTTATATATTGTATTATTGTGGCAATAACCAGTCGCCAAAAAAAATACCGATATCCAATTCCAATTAGAATAGCTACATTCCAGTTCTGGACTACAGGTTTTCCATGGCGATTCGTTTTAGAAATTGTGTATAACAAATGTTTCATGCATGAAAAGTGTTGACTTATACCAGTTCCAATACTTGGCTCTTTTTATTACCATAAAGTACCATCCTTACTATGGAAAGGAACTTCGGCAGCATAATAGTCATTATCAAACACTTCATTTGGTATATTCGGCAAAGTCATCATTTGGCATATAATTCAGAGGCACAATAATTCAGAGTGCAAATATAGTGCAGTTTCAGTTGATTTAGTAAACAAACGCAAAAAACATTAAAAAATTCAAATAAAACACTTAATTCTTCATACAAGCTACAAGTGTATCTGACCAGATACATGCGCTACGTATGTGATGTGTTGATGAAAAAACTCACAGAAATTGTTTTTGTTTTTTTTTATAATATATTTTTTTTTTCTTCATAAAACGATAACTAACAATATTTGTAGAGGGTACCTGGAAATTCAAACAGCTAGCTGAATTCTAATTTTATTTAAATCACTGTTAAATTCTTAGATAATCTGGCCAGATACATGCACATGACGGAGGGTTAAAAGAGCTAGAGTAACAAAATTTATGACAAGTATGCTTAATTCATACAACCCCCAGCAGTTGGAATCACTTATATTTTGATAAATGAAATCGAATTATAATAGCTACGACAACATAATTTGGAACTGCAAAGTTTTATGCAACTGAATGCGGTGGATACATTAGGACCATCCAACCGAACTTGCTAATAATCTAAAACCCAGCTTTATCTTTTACTATCATAAGCTTTTAGAGTTTGGGGGTCTCAATTAATTCAAGATTTTAGTGCTGTTGAATAATTTTGACTACTTTACTTACTTACTTAAATGGCCTGTAATTACAACCTGTTTAGGTCAAAGGCCGAGCATATTTTAGAATTCCAAGCACCTCTATCTTGTGCACATATTCTCCAATTTCGTATACCAAGTTTCAAAAGATTTTCTTCTACTTGGTCTTTCCATCGAAGTTTTGGACGCCCTCTTCTACGCGTTCCCTCTGGATCATTATCGAAGACTTTTCTTGCCGGAGTATTTTCATCCATTCGCACAACATGTCCTGTTGCTTAATGCGTTTTACTATGTCTATGTCAGCGTATAACTCATACAGCTCATGGTTCATTCGATGTCGATACTCATTGTTGACGTAGACTGGTCCAAAGATTCTTCGTAGAATTTTCCTCTCAAATACTCCAAGGATAGCTTCATCTGTCTGTGCAAGTGCCCATGATTCAGCACCATACAATAAGACGGGTAGTATGAGCGTTTTATAGAGCGTGATTTTAGTTCTTACAGAGAGGACTTTATTTCTTAGCTGTTTGCTTAGTCCAAACTAGCATCGATTGGCAAGTATGATTCTACGTTTGATTTCCAAGCTTATATCGTTGTTGATGTTCACAGCGGTACCAAGGTATACAAATTCTTTTACAACCTCGAAGCTACAGTTCTCAACGGACACATGTGATCCAATTCTAATGGTCTGTCTGCCTGTAGAAACCATCAGTTTTGTTTTTGATTCATTTACAGCTAGACCCATTTTGATTGATTCCTTCTCGATATTGGAAAAGGCGGCAGTTACCTCGCGTAGAGTGCGTCCTATAATATCAATGTCATCGGCAAACGCGAGTAGCATATGTTTTCTATTGAAAATTGTTCCTGTCGTATTAACCGCTGCATCTCGCAAGATTTTCTCTAACACAATATTGAAGAGTTCACAAGATAAACTGTCACCTTGCCTGAATCCCCATTTAGTTATGAAAGACTCTGATAGGTTCTTACCTATCTTAACAGATGATGTTGTATTAGTTAGTGTCATCCTGCATAACTTTATTAGTTTCGTAGGGATGCCGAACTCAGACATTGCTTCAAACACCTTCTTCCGTATCGGGCTATCAAAAGCAGCTTTGTAGTCAACAAAGAGATGATACGTATCGATTTGTTTCTCCTGGGTCTTCTCTAGGATTTGACGTAGAGTAAAGATCTGGTCAGTGGTTGATTTACCTGATCTAAAGCCACATTGGTGTGTCCCAATTATTTCGTTTACTTTGGGCTTTAGCCTTTCACACAGTATTTTGACTACTAAATAGAGTAAAGAGAAGTTTTATATGAGTATCCCTCAGAGATATGTGATGGTAAATATACTTTTTTTAATTATTCATAGTAATTCAGTATAAGTTTTTAAGGAAAGATCAATGAGATTTCTTGGTACTAAACATTAATATGAAAATATTAAATAAGTATTAATTTATTCTTTTAAAACTCTGCTGTGTATTTTTGTGCGTGTCCTTAAATATTAACAATGAACATTGGCATATGTTAAGGTGGCTCAATTGTTCAAGTTTAAAATTTTCACAATCTACAAAGCCTTTTCAAGAGCTTGTGAATATTTGTTTATCAGACTCAATGACATTTGGTTTAAACAGGAGCGCTATATATCACACAACTCATATCACAGTTTATATTATAGCATAAAAGATTCCAGAGTATGCTAATTTTATGTCTAGGTGATATAAACTGGAAACTGCGATCTTGTGATCTAACCTCTGAAACTCAAATACTGCCTTATGAGCCAGAGAATTTGACATTCTGAAAGATTTTACGAAAATTAAGTATTGGGACAATGAAACAAGAATTCGATAGTGTGCCGCTTTTACGCTCTAGAGTCCGTAATAATATTAACCCTTTCATGACATTATTAAAGTGAGCTTGATTTAAAATATTTTAATTATATTAGATGACTAGCTGTACCCTGCACACTTTGCTGCTCTACTTACTAAAATAAATTTGAAGGAAAGACATTACACAAGTATCCAATGAATTTGGAATCATTTTAATTATGTTTAGTGGCGCCATCTATCTGGTAATAATTACACCAACTAGAAACTTTGTCGACGCAACAAATTTGCTAAAGAACATAGCAGATCAAGTGCACATTTTACGATCATAACATTATCAAATGCATAGTTTACTATTCTATAAAGGAAATATTAATTTGTATATATAAGAAAGAAGAAAAAAAGAAAAGAAGATGGAAGATAAATTATAGAGTTAAGACAATATATGGAAACTATATTATAGATACAATATGTAAATATAAAAAATTTCCATGGATTTTATAAACCCAAAAAAATACTAATTAATTTGTTACAAAAAATGTAATACACGGAGAACAGCTAGACCGATTTTGAGAAAACTTCATGTAAAGCCCGTTCTTGAGTTACAAAATTACAACGAAAAGTGGCATTAATTTTTATATATTAAGTTTGTAAGAGCACTAAATATAAACTGAAGATCATTTCAGGTTTCTATTACTTTTATTTGTATCATTATGAAATGTTGCATATAAGTACATTAAAAAAACGAATATTTTTACTTCATTTATAATTTTTATTTATTTAATGTGTGATATGAAACCAAACAATTTTTGTTGGTTAAATTTTAACGTTTTTGGTCATAGTTCCTTTTGGAACATGTGCATCTTTCTTTTGCTCTCCATTCAACCTATTGACCAATTTAATCAAGACCCATGATAGTCTGATCTTAGATTAGAATAAAAAGGATCATTCTGTTAGATCCTGAGGGTTCACAAGATCATATGTTTGATACGAATAGATAATTAAGGGCATGTGCCATAAGCTTCCATTACTGCTTGCACTCATTTTTTTCATTTACTTTCACTGTTAGTCTTAAAGAGTCTTTATATAACTTTGTTATCTTTTTCATAGGATCTGTTCCTCTTAATTCATCTAGTTTCTAAATATGAATCAAACATTGAATTACCTTCTACTTCCTCGTTGCATCATCTGCCGTTATCGTCAGTACATAATTTTTTCTTAAGGAAATATTTTAGATGACTATGAAGAGAAACAATACCTTCTAGCACTTTAAGTCCTTACTTCCACAATTTGAATAGCTTTAGGCATTACTTGACTTTCATTGAGTTTAAGTTTCACCAAATTCTTGTAACCTGTACTTCATTGTATCTGCTTCTGTCTTAAATTTTTGTCTTACTTTGTAGAAAATAAAGTCAAGTCCAGGGTATACATCCTCAGAAGTTTTTATTATATCCATGTCTCTATCTATATCCAGCAAATTTCTGACATAAAAATAAGAGCTATTCTTAAGTTTCGCCAACTTTATCTTGTCTTCTTAACTACTACTTACAACAAAATTAACTTCCGTGAAAAATTCCTCTTACTAAAGAAACTATGACCAAAAATTTACAATGTTGCTTATAAGAAACAAATAACATTAAAGGGTTAAATTATTTTCAGAAGATGTTGCACATGACCAATTTTTATAAAAATGTATTATTTTTCAAATGTTATTTGAGTCTCTTAATGTAGCAAAATTCGTCCACGACCCTGTATATAAATTAATTTAAATATATTCTTAATTCTAATAGCTTTCAAACGACTCATATAAGGTTTACTAAAAAACTTCATGAAAGAGCTGTTATGGCAATTGGTTATGTGGTATTGCGTGTTTCTAAAAAAAATTAAGTAGGTTACATTTTCTTCAGTTTAACTGGGTCCTCCCTTATGTTTATAGAACTCCTTAACCTTCATACTTAGAAACAAATTTGTATCATAAATAAGTTTTTCCAAAAAACATGAGTATTCAAATAAAGCAGTTTAGTTTGAATATAAATTTGAATATATATTTTCACCCCCCACTAGAGGTGAACAATCCGTTTCAACTCATTTTCTTTTTAACGCAATTCAGTCTTAACTTATATTAAGTACATTTCAGACGTTTTTGTGGTCATACGCCGCCAAAAAACCAAAAAAAAAAAAAAACACAAGTATGACAAAACCGGCAAAATACAAACAGGTAGAAAAAAGAACTTTATTCAATTAAAAATAAAAAAGTCATTCCTGACTTCCAACTGTTTGCAATAATATTCGAAAAGAAACTTTTGTCATCGTTATAAATAAAATCAATAAAAAATTATTTTCATAAAAAAATACTTGCTAAAAGTCAATGCCAGATTGAAAAAAAACCAGAAAGAAAATTCCTGAAAAAGTAAATAATTTAGTTTTCAGTTTTAAAGAACTATCAGGAACTCATTAATATTTTTCTTTAATTTTATTGATAAAAGTCTCGTTATTAAAGTGTTTTCTGTTTTAGCATTTGTCCTTGTTTTAAATGTATTTTCATATATATTCGATTTTCTTTTGTCTTTTTTTTTTTTTTGCTCAACATTAAACAGTTTTGTAATTAAGGCAATCAGTTTAAAAGCAGTTTTCATTTAAATATAAATGGATATTTTTTTATCAGTTCATTTTTATCGTTATATACTCCTCCGTCCTTCTTCTTAATAATATAATTTGCATGACCAACAAAACGACTGAAATAGTTAAGTGCAGTATAAATGTTAAAAAAAAATGTAAATATTGTATGTAAAAAATTTAATTTGTTTCTTCTCCACTTAAAATAGTTATCTAGATACCATATGTAATTGCTCCCTTAAATGTGTATGAAGCCAAGGACGTGGGTGCATGCTAATTTTTATTTTGTCTGAGTATTTTATATACAATGTTACTACACCATTTGCTGGATTTTTTTATACCCACCATCAAAAAGAATGGGGGGTATATTGAGATTGTCATTCCGTTTGTAATTTCCTTAATATTGGGTTAAAAATCAAAAACGATATATATTCTGAATCCTTATGAAATTCTAAGACGATTGAGCTATGTCCGTCTGTCTGTCTGTCTGTCTGTCTGTCTGTCTGTCTGTCTGTCTGTCTGTCTGTTGAAATCACGATAACGTCTAAACGAAAAGAGCTAGCTAACTGAAACTTAGCAAAAACATTCTTTATCTATGAGAAAATTTTGGTATTGAAATTGGGCAAAATCGGTTAGCATTTGGCCATAGCTCCCGTATAACCTCGTCTAGGCTAATCGCTTATTTGCTAATAAATGACGAATTATGGCAGTTATGATGACAAAATTTGGTATCTAGAAGTTTAAGATAAGCACTAGGCAGCATATAAAATTTCATCGAAATCGGTTCACATTTAGCCATAGCTCCCATACAAAAAACTTACGAAAACAGGCTAAATTTCACCCAAAATACACTTAAATGCCAATAAATCTAAAAGTATAACAGATATAACCACTAAATTTGGCACAAGAAAGTCCTATATCAATGCCAGCCAGTGTGCAAAATTTTGTCACAATCGGTCACTATTTGACCCAGCTCCCATATAAAAAACTTACGAAAACACAAAAATTCAAAAAGAAAAGGGGATTTATGTCCGTCTGTCCATCAGATAAAATCGCGATAGCGCCTTAACGAAAAGAGCTAGAGGGACAAAATTTTACAAAAGTATTTTGGATATCTTGAAAAAGATGTGTGTTGAAAATGGACAAAATCGGTTCAAATTTAGTTAGAGCTCCCATATAACCCCGCCCCGGGAAACACATTAATGCTGATAAATTGAATACAATTGTAATAGCTATGACGATTAAATTTAAAATAGGGAAGTTTTATGCAATTTTTGATCAGTTTATCAAATTTTATAGGAATCAGTCCATATTTGACTTTAGCTTTCATGTGAAAAACACTCACGGAAACCAAAAATTTTAGCAAAGGCCAGTTAAAAGCTATTAAATTAGAAACTATGATAGCTATGGTCACTAAATTTTTCACTAAAGAATAAGCTCTCTATATATACCAGCCAGTGTGTAAAATTTTGTTATAATCGGTCAACATTTGGCTATAATTCTTATATATATAACATCCCCTTTTTATATCTACAATCAAAAAGATTTGGAGGTACATTCATTATATTAAGATTGCACCTATGAAATTATATAGGCGTCAATCAATGTTCAGCCCAGACTTTATATATGATGAATGCATTAGGAACTCATAACGAAATATATGGACCTGTCGTATTACTATTAACGTGTTTAGCCTAACTACATATTAATCACAACGAAAAGTATTTAACAACTTATTAATGTAAAACTATACCTGGTTATGAGACCGAATTTTGATGAAAGTAAATACTGGGGAAACCACTAAAATATTTTTGAATGTTGAACTATAAAGCTACGGAAACCTAATTTAGTCCAAAGGTTTTACCAACAATACCAAATAGCTTAGCGATTTTTCCAGTTTTGGTGCAGATTTTGAATTAGCTGTACCCTTGTAGATATATGAGATATGTTTCTAAATTTAACACAACTTGATGGTGGGTATATAAGATTCGGCACAGCCGAATATAACACTCTTACTTGTTTAATTATAAAATTATATAAAAAGAAAAAATATATAATTTTATATTATCACATAAACAAAATATTATACATTGTAGGACTGATGAAAAATAATATCAATTGTTTTAAATATACTTTTCTCAATAATAGATTTGTGATAGGTGTGAATTGGGTGTATCATGTTAGCATGACAAAAGATTGTACACTGCATTTTAGTTGAGTAGCCCACCGTGCATACTACAAAAAATTGAAGTTAGTTTGCATTGGCTTTTAATATTGAATATACTAGTTAATAAAGTAAATTTCAGAGACCGAATATTGTTTTATTTTTTAAATCAATCAAATATAAATATCATTGCCGATGAAAATTTATTTTCATTTCGATCGATGAATAAAAATGAGGGATTTATATTTGAAATATAAATATCCCTCATGATGAAAATTCTAAATATCTTTAACGATAAATATCCAAACAGAAAAATATTTTATTGATTGTTTTATTTTTGAACTTCTGTTTTGACTTTGAAAAAATAAAATATTTTTAAAATTTTAAAATTTTCAACAATGAATGTATGAATATGTTTCCAAATAATTGGAATGTTTTAGGACAACGAAATAAAACCTAATAGTCCTAATGGAACTATTGGTGGTTTCTTTGACTCGCAAAACCATTTCAACATATAATATGCAACAATAATTGAATTTATTGTTATTTAAACGCCCTAAAGACTTTTTATACCGAACAAATCTTCTTCTTCTGTCATCCTTGATTCCCAGTGGAGCATAGGGCCTGGGAGGATGCAGCAATTGCCTGGCGTCTCCAGCTACCAGGTAAGCACTGTATCCAATTCCCACTCTAAGCTTCTCGTGGTACATCCTGTAAACCTGAGCAACCTAGTTTTAGATGCGGTAAGCAACCCGTGTGGGATTTTAGGTCAGGGCTAATATAAAAGGGAGTTATCTTAGAGCGATTCCAACGTATATGGTCTAAGGGTCTAAGATAATTGTACTAGGTAAAGTACGAAAATGCAGCGTCTGTTCAACATGTTAGTTGCGGCTGCAAGCGGGCGTCAGTCTCGGATCGAGCGGCTCGCTATACAAACGTGGCTTGTGTCTTTGGATCCATCACCCATCGACTTAGCACTTACGGTGTTTTAAGCATGGAAAGAAACAACATTACTCCAAGGGGTAATCATGCGAGAAATTCCCCTGCTACGGCAGCTGGAGCAAGGATTTTGGACTTGCCTAATCTATGCAAGAACATTATGATGAATGAAACCAAATACAGAAATAATATTTGAATATTTTCTATCAACATTTTTTTTCATCGGATGAAAAAAGATGAAAATTATTTTGAACTGATAAATATCCCAAACGATTTTTTTATTTTTTATTTTCATCGGATTGAAAAATTTTTCGAACAATTAAAAATCTTTAGGGAGTTTTATTATTTTTTAAACTTCAATGATAGTTTTTGTATGAATTAAAATATGAAAATATTGTTTTAAAAGTATTAATATTCGGTCTCTGGTAAATTTCGATAATATATGGCATAAGTTTCACATATGGCTTTTGTCAAGAATACCAAATATTGCACTTTAGAAAACAATTTTATAAGAAACTAGCTGATTTTACCCGGCGTTGTCCGGGTTGGCAGTTACAGCATTTAACTTATTACTGTGTTAACACTTCCTTTAAAAATTAACAATTATAAAATATTTTTATTAATTTTTTAAATTGAATCTTTATGTATAATCCTACCTTGGACTAAAAAAAACATTTAGAAAGAAAGCCGTTCTCAAGATATACAATTTTAAAGAAAAGGGGAATTTTATCCCCATTTTCCAATTCCAAGGTCACCGTTGGTTCATTTTCAAAAAAATTCAAAAAGCGAAAAACTATCCTATAGTATGAAAAAAAAACACATTTAAAACTTTAATCAATTAGGTTAAATGGTTTTCATCTTATCATTCATATTTGTCATTTTTAATATTTGACTTTATGGGATAGGTCACGCCCACTTGAGATTAAAAAAAATCCAAGCCTATTTAAACCACCGCTCACACACATACAATCAAAATTTTTGAAAAATCGGTCATCCATTTTTGTAATTTTTAATATATGAGTTATATGGGAGGGGTTACGCCTATTTGAGATTTCCAAGAAAAAAATGTAGCCTATTTTACCCACCGGTAACTCAATATATACTGTAAAAACTAAAGAAAAGTCGGTCGGCTCGGTCATCCATATTTGTCACTTTTAATATTTTGCTTATATAGGAGGGGCCACGCCCACTTTAGATTTAAAAAAAACTTGCTTATTTTAACCACCGGTCACATCTTACCATACTGTCAAAATTTCAGAAAAATCGGTTGGTTTTATCATCCATATTTGTAATTTTTAAAATCTGACTTATAAGGGAGGGGTCACGCCCACTTGAGATTTCAAAAAAAAAAAAAAAAATCTGACTTATTTTACCCATCGGTCACACCTTAACATACTGTAAAAATTTCAGAAAAATCGGGCCTCTCGGTCGCCTATATTTGTTATTTTTAATATATGAGTTATATGGGAGGGGTCACGCTCACTTGAGATTTCTGCAAAAACTCTTGCCTATTTTAATCACCGGTCACACGTTACCATACTGTCGAAATTTCAGAAAAATCGGCCATCTCAGTCATTCATATTTGTCATTTTTAATATATGAATTATATGGGAGGGGTCAAGCCCACTTGAGGTTTCGAAAAAAAAATAGCCTATAGTCACCAAAGGCCATACAATACTACACTGTCAAAATTTCAGAAAAATCGGTCCTCTAGTTTTGGAGATCCTTCCCAACAAACAACATGCAAACAGACATACAGACGGGGACATTTTTTTATAGATATAGAAGAAGATGAAGATAGAAGAAGAAGATAGAAGATAGATAATTTCTTCAAAAATCTGTTAATTTTATAGGAAATTTTTCAAAAATTTCTTATTTTCTATGACAATAAGAAATTTTTGAAAACTTTCCTATAAAATTAGAAATTTTTTTTAAAAATTTTCTACAAAAATTTTAAATTTTTGAAAAATTTACCAAAAAAATAGTACCTTTTTTCCTATTTTTATAGAAAAATTTTCTAAAAAAGTTACTATTTTTATAGAAAATTTTTTAAAAATTTACAATTTTTATAAGAAATATTTAAAAATTTCCTAGTTTTATAGGAATTTTTTTTTAATTTCCTAGTTTTATAGGAATTTTTACAAAAATTTCCTATTTTTATAGGAAATTTTTCATAAATTTCTTATATTTATAGGATATTTTTCATAAATTTCCTACCTTTATAGAAAATTTTTCAAAAATTTTTATAAGATATTTTTTCATCAATTTCCTATTTTTATAGAAAATTTTTCAAAATTTTATTATACAAATTTTCACAAATTTCCTAATTTTATAGGAAATTTTAAAAAAAATATCCTAATTTAATAGAAAATTTTTCAAAAATATCTTAATTTTATAAGAAATTTTTAAAAAATTTCCTATTTCTAAGGCAAGTTTTCAAAAATTTCCTATTTCTACAGGAAGTTTTCCAAAAAAATTTCCTATTTTTATAGGAAATTTTTCAAAAATGTACTATTTTTATATGAAATTTTTCAAAAATTTCCTACTTTTATAGGAAATTTTTCAAAAATTTCCTATTTTTATAGGAAATTTTTCAAAAATTTCCTATTTTTATAGGAAATTTTTCAAAAATTTCCTATTTTTAAAGGAAATTTTTCAAAAATTTCCTATTTCATAGGAAATTTTTCAAAAATTTCCTATTTCATAGGAAATTTTTCAAAAATTTCCTATTTTTATAGGAAAATTTTCAAAAATTTCCTGTTTTTATAGGAAATTTTTCAAAAATTTCCTATTTTTATAGAAAATTTTTCAAAAAATTTCCTATTTTTATAGGAACTTATTCAAAAATTTTCTATTTTTATAGGAAATTTTTCAAAAGTTTCCTATTTTTATAGGAAAATTTTCAAAAATTTTCTGTTTTTATAGGAAATTTTTCAAAAATTTCATATTTTTATAGGAAATTTTTCAAAAATTTCATATTTTTGTTGAAAATTTTTCAAAAATTTCTCATTTTTGTGGGACATTTTTCAAAAATTTCCTCTTTTTGTAGGACATTTTTAAAGAATTTTCTAGTTTTGTAGGATTTTTTAAAAGAATTCTTATAAAAATAGGAAATTTTTAAAAAATTTTCTTTAAACATAGGAAATTTTTGAAAAATTTCCTTTAAAAATAGGAAATTTTTGAAAAATCTCCTATAAAACTAGGACATTTTTGAAAATTTTTTATAAAAATACGAAATTTTTGAAAAATTTTCTATAAAAATAGGAAATTTTTGAAAAACTTTTTATAAAATTAAGAAATTTTTGAAAAAATTCCTGTAAAAGTAAGAAATTTTTGAAAAATTTCCTATAGAAATAGAAAATTTTTGAAAAATTTCCTATAAAAATAAGAAATTTTTGAAAAAAATTCCTGTAAAAATAAGAAATTTTTGAAAGATTTCCTATAGAAATAGTAAATTTTTGAAAAATTTCCAATTAAAATAGGAATTTTTTAAAAAATTTCCTATAAAAATGGGAAATTAAAAAAAAATACATTTTTAAAAAATTTCCGATAAAAATGGGAAATTTTTGAAAAATCTTTTATAAAAACAGGAAATTTTTGAAAAATTTCCTATAAAAAGTAAGAAATTTTTATAAAATTTCCTATAAAATAAGAAATTTTTAAAAATTTCCTATAAAAATAGGAAAATTGCATTTTTTGCCATCGTTGTTTATTTAGTCAAATATTTCTAGAAGTTATGGAAACGCTATATCCCATAAATAAATAATGCACAGATATATTATATATGATACATTATAATGAAAATACTTATTACAAATTTAATTTTCCCAATTGCATTTTCATGACAAATTCCTTCGCATGGCTGATATCTATTGTGTCAACACCTATTACCACTAAATAATTATGTGGTACCCAGAAGTAAATGTAGACCACATGTGTCGCCGATTACTTCCGAGTAAATATTTTTTTTTCATATACATATTACATTTTTCAATTTCAATAAAACATATGTAAAAGCATATTACAGACTATTACGGTCAAGGCTGATTTAATCACTCTGAATGTCCCTCTTTTTTATTATTGTATCCAACAGAACACGAATTTCCTTTTAAGGGTAAAATTAAAAATGAAAATAGACAAATGCTACAGTTAATATTTAAAACCGGTAAAGGACACATCAACATCCGGCAAAGTGTTGACAAGAAAAATAAAATTTTGAAATAAATATTTTAAATTTGAAAAAATAATAAAAAGAAATAACTCATTGTAATAATTATGTCCGAAGAGGAACATGTAAGTTACGTCACAAAAATAATATTTAAAGAATTTTCGAGAAATTTTAAACTAAAAAAATGAGCTAAACTCTAATGAAGATAATATGGATTTTTTTTAATTTTAACCCTTTCCCACAACAAAATATGAGTAGCAAAATAATCGTGTCTGTTCTAAATTATTTTGAATCATGTTTAAAATAAAGCTTCAACATTTATATCTGCTTATGGTGGTTTTACCTTAATAGATTCGAATAATAAAGTACAATATACATTTTTGTTAAATTAGCAGCGGGAACCATAACACCTGCCGCTACACGCAGGTTTATGTCGTGGCATAAACCCATTTGTGGCAACCAAGGAAAATTGTGAAAATAAAATGAAAAGTAAAAAAAAATATCTAATAATTACCCGCAGCTTAACATGATATTGTGAGAAGGAACACATAATAACAAAAATAAAAGAAAGAAATTTTTAAATTCTATTTAATTTAAAAAACAATGGAAACACATTAGAAAAACAAACAATTTATACAAAAAAAATATAAAATTTTTAAATAAGAGATACAATTTGATTTTTTTGAAAATTTAAAAAAAAAATATAAAATGTCAATTTTCTTGGAAACTAGAAGAGATAGAGCAATTTAAGGCAAAATCTGTGATCACTAAAAAAAATTTCAAAATTCGTAAGAAAACTTAATGTTTTTTAAATTTTTATATGAAAACATAAAACTTCAATTTTCTTGGAAACTAGAAGAGATAGAGCAATTTTAGGCAAAATATGTGATCAATAAAAAAATGTCTAAATCGTAAAAAAATTGGATTTTTTTAAAATTTTTATATGAAAACATAAAACTTCAATTTTCTTGGAAATTAGAAGAGCAATTTTAGGCAAAATATGTGATCACTAAAAGAATTTCAAAATTGGTAAAAATCTTGATTTTTTTAAATTTTTATAAGAAATTATATAACTTTAATTTATTCGGAAACTAGAAGAGATAGAGCAATTTAAAGCAAAATCTATGATCACTTTAAGAAATTAAAAAATTCGATTTTTTGAAATTTTTATATGAAAACATAAAACTCTAATTTTCTTGGAACCTAGAAGAAATAGAGCAATTTAAGGCAAATCTGTGATCACTAAAGCAATTTTCAAAATTCGTAAAAAAACCTTGACTTTTTGAAAATTTTTATATGAAAACATGTAACTTCAATTTACTCAAAAACTAGAAGAGATATAGCAATTAAAGGCAAAATCTGTGTTCACTAAAAACTATTTCAAAATTCGTAAAAAAATTTTTTTTTTGAAAATTTTTATATGAAAACATTAAACTTCAATTTTTAGGAAACTAGAAGAGAAAGAGCAATTTAATACAAAATCTGTGATCACTAAAAACAATTAAAAAAACTTGTTTTTTAAACAGTTTTTATATGAAAACATAAAACTTAAATTTTCTTGGAAACTACAAGAGATTTCAAAATTTGTAAAAAAAATTTGTTTTTTTGAAAATTTTTATATGAAAACATAAAACTTCAATTTTCTTAGAAACTAGAAGAGATAGAGCAATTTAAGGCAAAATTTTTCAAAGTTCGTAAAAAAATTTGGGTTTTTTGACAATTTTTATATGAAAACATAAAACTTAAATTTACCTGGAACTAGAAAAGATAGAGCAATTTAAGGCAAAATCTGTGATCACAAAAAAAAATTTTAAAATTCGTAAAATTAACTTGATTTTTTGAAAAGTTTTATATAAAAACATAAAACTTCAATTTTCTTGGAAACTAGAAGAGATAGAGCAATTTAAGGCAAATTTTGTGATTACTAAAAAAATTCAAAATTCGTAAAAAAATTAATTTTTTGGAAATTTTTATATGAAAACATAAAACTTCAATTTTCTTGGAAACTAGAAAAATAGAGCAATTGAAGGCAAAACCTGTGATCACTAAACAATTTTTCAAAATTCGTAAAAAAAATTGATTTTTGAAAATTTTCATATGAAAACAATAAACTTAAATTTTCTTGGAAACAACAAGAGATAGAGCAATTTAGGGCAAAATCTGTGATCACTAAAAAAATTCAAAATTCTTAAAAAAAACTTGATTTTTGGTAAATTTTTATATGAAAACATAAAACTTCAATTTTCTTGGGAACTAGAAGAGATAGAGCAATTTAAGGCAAAATCTGTAAGCACTTAAAAATTTTTAAAAATTCGTAAAAAAATTTATTTTTTTCTTAAATTTTTATATGAAAACATAAAACTTGTGTTGGTGTTTTGAAAATTTTTATATGAAAACATAAAATTTCAATTTTCTTCGAAAATACAAGAACAATATTTAGAGTAATTTGAGGGAAAATCTGTGATCACTAAAAAAATTTCAAAAATTCGTAAAAGAAAATGATTTTTTTTTTGAAAATATAAAACTTCAATTTTCTTGGAAACTACAAGAGATAAAGCAATTTAAGGCAAAATCTGTGATCACTAAACAAATTTTAAGACAAAATATCAAAATAAAATTACGAAATTTTAGTTAATTTAGGTTTTTTGTACCAAAAAACTAAAATTTTTCAAAGTTTCTTAAATTGGCTTTGGATTTGTTCCAAAGACTAATAAAACTTTGGAATCATTTTCATTCGCTATTTTCTTGTAGATATAAAAGTTTCTTATGTTTAATATTTTCTTCTATTTCAGCTAAAACTTAAAAATTTATACTCCAGCGAAGCAACTTTGGCTCAAAAGTCTCAACGTGAGCTGGCGGATGGCACCGATAAAGATGTTTTGACTAAATTACGTTTATTATGTTTAAGTCGAGGAGCCACTGGAATCTCTGGTTTGGGCAGGTAATGAAGACAAATTTTTTAATTTCTTTTCCTAAACTTTTTAAATCTGTTTACTTTATTCTACAATAAATTATACCAGGAAAAACGAAAAAGAAAAATAATAGATTCATTATTTAATTGAGACAAATTTTAAAAGATTTATGTAGATTTTGTGCATTTTAATAATTTTTTTTTCTATTTTATAAATTTTCTCATTATTTTTTCGGTGAATAAAATTATAAAAGAGCCTTTCGCAATATGGACGATGATGGCAGTAAAGCTTTGAACGAAGAAGAATTTTGCAAAGGTATACGTGAGTTTGGCTTAGACTTGGACCAGGAAGACCTTAACCAACTGTTTCAAACGTAAGTTCTTTTGTATGTGTTCAAATTTAAGTAGAATCATAAAAGTGTCCAATCATAAATTATTACACTTAATATTTTATAATGTTTTTTTTTGCTTTTCGCATTTATGTCTTCTTCATAAAGATTCGATGAAGATGGCAGTGGCTCCATTAATATGACTGAATTTTTATTAAAATTACGTGTAAGTAAATGTTTTGCTTTATTTTGGCCTTTCTTTGTGTTTTATATATATTTTTGAAAATGGTGATAATGGCATTTGATGTTTTATTCTTTATTTCTTCTGTTTTTGCTTGGCTCTGCTTAAAATAGCCTCCCATGCCTCAGAGTCGTCTAGACATTATTGATCAGGCGTTTAATAAAATGGATAGTAACGGTGATGGTGTCATTACAGTGGATGACTTGAAACATGTTTACTCAGTTAAGGAGCATCCGAAGTATGAAACTGGTGAAATGTCCGAAGATGAATTACTCACTGAGTATTTGAATAATTTCGAAGGAGGACGTGGCAATAACGATGGAACAGTAAGTTCGAAAATGCATGCTGTGACTATGAATAAATTATGAATTTTCATTGTTACAAAAGATTGCACAATGGCTTGAAGTAGTACATAAACTGAGGACTTAGTTTGTTTTTTTTTAGCAACATAGAGATTTAATACTTTAGCAGGAAAACATAAAATTTAAATTAAGATATTTCAAAGCATTCTTCTGTGAGCATCATACTACCATTTGCTGTAACTAAGCTTTAGCTTGCCCTTCTCTAGAGATGTCTATTTGCTCTAATAAATGTTGTGGAAAATTGACCCTTAGCTATTTCTTGTTCACAAATTTATTATTCGTATTTGTAATGTTATAGAATTTGAAAGATTTTGCCATGCATTGATTGGGTGCCCAAGCCCTATGCTACTCATTTATTTTTGTTAAAGAGCTTAGCTATAAGATGTGTGTTTCTTCTTCTTCTGTTATCCTTGACTCCCAGTGGAGCTTAGGGCCTCAACCATCCTTTTATATCGAACTCTATTGCGAGATGTTAGGCATACATCATTCCATGAATAGTTTTCTGCTTGTAACTCCGCATTAATTGAGCTTCTCCACGTTTTAGCAGGTGAACCAACACGACGGCCGCTTCATTGTGGATTCCAAAGAAGCGCTTGTCGAGCAATGTTGGTATTTGGCCTTCGAAGTGTGTGGCCTATCCATCGAAATTTCCGCTGACATACCTCTATAGAAGAAGGGATTTGGTTTGTAGCGTTCAGTAGATCCTCATTTCTTATGCGATTTGGCCAACATATATTAAGGATTTGCCGCAAGCATTTGTTGGCAAAGGTTTGTAGGCGCTTATTGATGACATTTCTGCATTTCCAAGTTTCGCAGCCGTAATACAAGATGGACTTGACATTCGAGTTATATATTAGTAACTTAGTTGTTGTTGATATTTGCCGAGATTTCCATATAGTTCGGAGAATGTCGAATGCAGATTTTGCCTTATTAATACGCGATTCAATATCCTCATCGGCGCCACCTTTTGTAGATACTAAACAACCAAGATAATTAAAGGTACCTACACATCCAATACCCTCGTTATATATATTGATGTGTGCCGACGGGTTTACGCCATAGCCTTCAGGCATAATCTTTGTCTTGGTAATATTAATTTCCAGCCCGGCTGCCCGAGATTCAACAGTAATAGCGCTAG
The DNA here is from genome assembly GCA_933228675.1 of Stomorhina lunata. Classification (NCBI taxonomy): domain Eukaryota; kingdom Metazoa; phylum Arthropoda; class Insecta; order Diptera; family Rhiniidae; genus Stomorhina; species Stomorhina lunata. The sequence continues at coordinate 151,076,637 of OW121740.1, forward strand.
TGTTTTCTTGAAGGTGAGCCGGTCTTTGGCTTAGAAGACATACGTCATCGGCGTATTCCAAGTCCTCGAGTTGCCAAAATGGTGTCCACTGGATACCACGTCTACCATTTAGTGCCGTGCGCATTATATTGTCGATGACAAAGATAAAAAGTATAGGTGATAATATACATCCTTGTCTTACTCCAGTAGTAACTTCGAACAGATTAGACAATTTACCTTTATGTACAACCCGGCATTTAAAGTCCACGTACATTGCCCGAATTAAGTTCAGAATTTTCGTTGGCATGTTACGGTTTTCTAAAATTCTTTACAGATAGCACCTGTTCACACTGTCGAAGGCCTTCATAAAATCGGTAAACGCTATATAAATGGGGGTGCGGAATTCACTGCTCCAGTACTATTCTTCCTGTGTTGATTAGATCAACACAAGATCTATTCTCTCGGAACATAAACTGATTTTCGCGGAGTGTTTTAGAAACTGCGTCAGACATTCTATTCAAAATTACTTGACTTAGTATTTTACTCGGTATTGGAAGAAGTGTTATTCCCCTGTAGTTATTGCAGTCTTTGGAGTCACCCTTTTTTTGGTATTTTGACCTCACCAACCTCATTTCAGGAGGTTGGTAGAGCTTCTTATTCCCATATTTTACGCACAAATGGGTGCCACAGTCTCGCCGATCCTTCAACGTCACATAAAAGCGTCTCCGCTGATATATTGTCATTGCCCGGGGCCTTGTTATGCTTAAGGCTTTTAATGGCATTCTTCACTTCTTGTATTGTTGATGGGCTGTCTGAAATTCCACTGAATAAACAGTCATGGTTGGTTTCATTTTGTACTTCCGTTAGCGCTTCTAATCCCATTGTTTAATGTTGACTGGAAGTGTTCCATCCATCGTATTAATTGTTCATCCGGGGTTGAGAGAAGTGTACCGCTACTACTCAGAATGGGACTGTTGGTATAGGTAGGTTTGCCACACAACGCCCTTGATATATTGTATAAAGTCCACATGTCGCCTTTATTTGCAGAATGTGTGTTTCAATACCCTTATACAACTCGTTTTGGTTTGTTCTTGTTAAACCCTTCACAACCCTAGGTAGAAAGGGTACTATATTGTCTTAGACCCATTTTTTTGTATACTAATAGTCTTAGAATCACTTTCTGAGTCGACTTAGCGATGTCAGTCCGTCCGTCCGTCTGGCTGGACGGCTGGACCCCCATGTAAACCATGTAATCAAAGTCGAAATTCTAAATATAATTTGATGAAATTCGACACAGATAATTTTTGTGGAATAATGTCTACTGAAATTCGTCAAAATCGGTCCATTATCTATGGTACCTCCTATGGGTTTCACTTCCCGGAATTGATATTTTGGTCACAAATATTAATATTTTTTCATGAAATTTAAACCTAATACTGCTTATGTTAACGAAAATCAATGTACAAAGTTTCGTTGAAATTGGTCCATATTTGACCAAAGCTACCATACAAACTCTTCTGTCAAAACGCACTAAATGAGACAAGAATCACTAAAACGCTCGTAAATCAAGATAGCGAGAATTTTAAGTTGGTTTTTTGCATACATAATTTTTGTAAAAACTGTAATAAATTTGCCAAATTTCGATATAATCGGTCCACATTTGATCCTAGCTCTCATATTAGTCCAAATGACAGAAACAGCTTAAATATATATTTAAGTTTTGAGAAAATGTTTCTGTATTCGTTAAAAAGACCTTAGTGGTGTAGGGTATCGTACGGTCGGGCTTGACCGACTATAGCACTTTCTTACTTGTTCCTTTATTAGTTTTGACAACAAAAAACATTAGATAAAAATTTGGTTTTCTTTATATGTATTGGAGTTTGCTCTTCCATAAGGAACTTTTGTGCACCCCAGATTTAGGATTAAAAATTTCAATGTTAAAATTTTTTTTATAAACTAATAAAATTTGTAATTTTATAATTATTTTTCGACTTTATTGCAGATCACTAAAGAGGAGTTTATAAACTATTATGCATCGATAAGTGCATCCATTGATAACAATATGTATTTTGATCTAATGATGAGACGTGCCTTTGCTCTATAATCAACTTATGTTGCAGATAACATTAAAATCCTACAAAAACTGCTTAAATTTTTACTTACCAAATTTTGAATTTAAAAACTAAAGTCATAAAATGTTTTAATTTTAATATCTAATAAATTACTTTTTCAAACATATTTGGAATTATGCACAATTTTTTGGTTATAGAAGTTCTATTTGAACTTCTGCTCAATTTAAAGTACATACTTCGGAATATTGTTAAGGTTAATAACAAGATCTTGGCTAACTACGAGATAAAACGTGATAAAAGCTTCAGCTCTCGGTTGACTAGCTACGATTCTATGATGAGTAAAGATAAATTCTTCTGCTATTGGTCGGCTAATAACAAGTCAAATAATACACCTATGAGATAAAATCTTCAGCCCCTGAAAGGCTAAATATTGCATTCAATCTAACGATATGAACACTTCAGCTCTCAAAAAACAATCGGATCAACTAACTATGATGTTAACTACTAGAAAGAACTCTGGGTGTTGAAAACTAATATTCTTATTTTGGTACAGATATGGACAAAATGAGAGTAACATTTATATTATTTATTTATACAAGAAATATTAGGGAGGTTGGAACTATAAAAATAGCTTATGGAAAGGATAATTGAAGAAATAATAACATGAGTTTTTTTAAAGTGTCACAAGTTTGAGTTATCATCACTGCTTTTTTCAACCAATAGTAAATCGACTTACACCAGATCAAAACACGGAAATTTTTGAAAATTTATATTGATTTTGAATTTCCATTCAAAATTTTTGTTTTCGATGAAACCCATTTCTGGTTGAATATATGGAGAATGAACAAGCCTTTGTAGAAACAACATTACATCCACAGAAAATAACTGTATACGATTCAATTTTTAGACTCATTGAAAGGGACCTACGTTTTAACTCCGGCTCCGAACGGCGAATGCATTAGTTAGAAAAGTTTTACATAGCCTAATACTCAAGAACCAGTGGCTAGCTGAGTTATGAGGTGAACAGGCGCTTTTTTTAATTTTTTTTTTTTTTTTAACTGAGTCTGGCCAGAGATCGAACTTGGGCCTCTGGTATGCTAGGCGGATGACTAACCTGCTATATCTCGGCGGTTCACAAGACTAATAGAAATTAACATAAATTTTCAACTTCGCCAATATATTGCCCAACAGTACAAGGTTTGGACCCATTATGTGAGTTAATTCGCAACGACTTAGTTTTATTAATTTCAATTTGAAGTCCTGATAAATCAGCATGGGATTTTTGAGTGCCTGATAGAGAAACAATATGAAAAAAGTTATACTTATGCTGATAAAGTCGATGTTATCTAAGATATCATAAAGACCATACAATATACCAGTCAATACATCAATACACCAAGAACTATATTGAATAAAATTGAAGACAGCAAACATCATTGGCGGACTCTCACCTTTAAGGTTAAATGAATAAAACAACCCTTAAATAAGATTATCATGTTCCAGCTTCACTTCGTAAATTACCTTATGTTAGCGTATTGACCCCACTGTCTTCACAGTGACCTTAGCATGTCCGAATATTAAATATAACGACACCTAAGGAAGTAGGCGATCTCGCTAAGTTTTCTACTGACTCTTCGTCTCGCCAGGCTGGTGACGCACAGTGGGATTTCTTCATATATTCCTTGACAAAAAATATAAAAAATATATTCCTTGACAAACAGAGCATTGAAATTTTATACATATGCTTCTATAAGTTTAGTTAAGAAAATTTGAAAGTTTAATTAAAGGCAAACAATTTTTTTTCATTCCTAATGTTTGTTTCTTAACCGATCATGGTGAAACTCTGCATAGACTATCAGTATAACGAAGTTGAATTATGTAGAAAGTTTCATCAACATCTGTGACGCCCATCACTCCCTGCCCATGTAGTCCGAAAATGTTTTTTCGCTCCAAATATTTGTCTTTTAACCGATCGTAACAAAGTTTGACACAGTTTATCAGTTTAACAAATTAAAATATAAGGATAGTTTAATGGAAATCTGCCACGCCTTACGTCCACCGCATATATAATCCGATAATATTTTTTCTTTCAAAACTTTAATTTCTTTTCTTTTTTATAAAACTTACCGTAAATTATCAGTGTTACAAAACTGAAATATATGCAAAGTTTCAAAAATAAAATTGCCACGCCCATCTCCTCCTAAAGTTCTCCACCACATCAAAATTAATAACTATCAAAATTAATAACAAAAATAGACTTTTATTTCTTTTATTTCATTTCTTTAACGACATCATCAACTTCCAAAACATTTTTATGGAGTTGACGTCTTATGCTGGTAACATAAGGATTTATCACTTCTTTGAAATACCCGTTAAACAATCTATTTGTAATATTAAAATAATTAATCCCAAAAGTATGCAATACTTTTTATATATGATGTTTCTTTGAAATATTGAGGTCAAATTTCATGTGAATTTTTTTATAAAATTTATAACTTTGTTCAGCAGTTATGACAATTTTATTTTTTACATCGAAAGAATATACTTCCACCTTTTATAATCAGAGCACAAAGCCAGACAAAGATAACCTCCATTTTTTCCAAGAAAATCTTAAAACACTACATTTTTGTTCATCCTGATAATAGATTTGAGAGCAAAGACAAAATCAGACAATTACTTAAAGCTATATATTATATCATCGGAATGTTATTTAATTGGAGTTCAGAAGTTCGCCTGTTATGATGTGTGCTCTAAGCAAAAGTTAAGTTTTCTAATCCAGTAGTTTCTGGTTACAAAAAAAAAACCTACTTTTTTCCAATTATTTTTAATAATTTTAAATGATTAGTAGGTAATAATTTCCTTTTTTTATACCCTTCACCAATAGGTGAAAGGGTATTATAAGTTTGTGATTCCGTTTGTAATTTTTTTATTAGTGATCGTAGACCCCATAAAAATTATACCGATCGACTCAGAATCGGGAGGAGAATCGATTAAGCGATGTCCGTCTGTCTGTCTGTCTGTCTGTCTGTCTGTCTGTCCGTCTGTCTGTTGAAATCAAGTTTCTGAAGCCCCTGGAGGATGGACCTACATAAGTTATATACCAGATTTTAGGAAATTCTCCCGCAATGAAGGCTATTAAATTTCATTAAAACGGTTTATAAAGACCGAAAATATCGAAAAAATACCAAAAATTAGACAAAAAATTTAAAATTTTTGATTGAAACACACTTTTAAATAACAAGAGAAACAAGATACTTCTGGTGTACATGTGATAATATATTATATATCAGATTTTAGGAAATGGTTCCCCAAAGCACTCTGTAAAATTTTATCAAAATCGGTCCATAAACAACTGAGATACCGCCAAAACACTAAATTTGATGTTTGTTGAAAAAATTAAATGCAGAAATAGGAAAAACCATCTTCGTAGAGCACGGACATACATACATTTTATATCAGATTTAAGGAAATTCCCCCGCCAAGCACATTATTAAATTTTATCGAAAGCGGTCCATAAACAACTGAGATATCGCGAAAACACTACTTGTGATGTACAGCAAATTGCCCAAAGTACGTGTCTAAGAAATTTTGTTTACATTTTAGAAGTATTGTTTCAGCGATATCTCAGGTGTTTACGGACCGATTGTGATGAAATCACAAATCTGATTATAAATACCATTCAAATTGTACCGATCGACTCAGAATTGGCAGGAGAATCGATTTCGCGACGTCCGTCCGTCTGTTTGTCCGTCCGTCCGTCTGTCTGTCCGTCCGTCCGTCTACCTGTCTGACCGTCCGTCCGTCTACTTGTCTGTCCTTTTTTCTGTTGCAGTCAAGTTTTTGGAGCTCCTGTTTTGTCGATATTTTAGATGTTTATTTTGATCACATTTAATAGCGTTCTCCGCAGCGGATTACCTAAATTATGATGCACTCGGTAATTTGTGGTAGATATAATTTAGTGTCTGCTTTTTGAACATTATGATAACATTTGAGTATGTATTATAAAACAAATATAGGTAATCTTCCTAGGAAGTACAAAAATGCAGCTAAGTACATGATATCCGTTCAAAACCTACATATGTATGTATGTATCTCACATATCAACGAAAATTTAAATTTTTTAATTGCAATTGGGAGAAATCCGTTTACGTTTGACAATTGCTCCCGTATAAGTTCGCCTAAGGCAATCTCTTAGTAGCTAATAAATGACAAATTATAATTATCTAATTATCTAATTAATTATAATTATCTATCTATTATAACAGATATGATGATGACATTTAGTATAAAGACGTTGTAAAATATCGTTATTCAGGGCGATAGCGCCTAAAATAAATTTTCTAGAGAGACAACATTTGACAAAAGTATTTCTGATATTTTGAAAAGCTTTGACCTAAACCAGTTCAGAGTTTTAAATAACTAATCATGAACTTTTAATAGTTGGATAATTCGTATGAATTAAAGTACACAACCCCCACTGGGCACTGTGTTTTTGGGTTACATGCCAGAATACTTAATCTTCATCAAATCGATGTGCTCTTGCAAATCTAAGGGCATCTACATTTTGAAGCATCTTTTCTGCATGGTTTATCTGGTCTATCGAACTTTATTAAATGTTCCTAAAATAGACACATATCACTTTAGAATCGAAGTGACGCTGCCTTCGACATCAGCCACCTGCCCAACCTAACCTTTGGGTCCATAACAATTTTAGATGATGACGCTACCAAAAAGCTTTTCGTTTTCCGACTCTTAATTTTAAAGATTCTTTGCATATAATACTAGTATAACCAAATATTGCTAGGAATTACATTTAGTATGAACAAAAGAAAATGAATATACATATGAAGCATTTGTGTGGGGCTCAACTAAGTCCGTATTCAGAAACTATATAATTATCAATACATTCTTACGATTTTGTACTTTACTTTTGGAACACCATTGGTGAAGGGTATCCAAGATTCGGCAAAGCCGAATATACCACTCTTACTTGTTTTAATTTGAGTTTAACCAACTTCATAAAAATGTCTTTAATTCTTCCAATTTATAATGGTTTAGGGTAAAAATGACTGTATTTATATTAAGAAAAAATTAGCAACAACTTTTTCTTATACTAGAACTCTCATTAATAATGCGCTCAACAGTTGCTGTTAACATCAACTAACAACTACGAGTACTAAAACTTTTAATTGACTATATTTATGCCAAGCTACAAAAAAAACAAGATACAAAAAATTTTAAAATTGTTTGCTGTTGCTATTTGTACCCTACACCACCAAACAGGGCTCTAAGGTATATTGGGTAAGTAATAATGTTTGCAACATTTTTGAAAGCTGTTGATTTAGATCTGACCTCTAGATTTCTGATATTGAAATGACCTTTAACCCTCTGCGACTGATATGTGGTCAAGCAGACACCAATAAAGTATGTAATTTTTTGTAATTTCATACTATGGCAATAAAAAACAATACGAATTTTCACGAAAAAATATAAACAAAGTGGATCTTATAAGCTATTTAAATGGTGTCTTATAGTATATCATGTCATTAGAATTAGAATATGTGAGAACTTTATCACGCTAGTAGCAGAAGGTTAAGAATTAACTCTTTAAGTTGCATTTCTAATATAAAACTCTACTAAATAGAGTATCATATGGTCGGGATATATTGCTTTCCTGTTTGTCATATATGGGAAGGCTATAACAAATATGTAACAATATATATTAAACGAATGGAAATATTGGTCTGATACAATTAAATGGGACGAAGATCTAGTTAAATTTTAAGAAAATCTATCAATGTTTCACCCTAACTCCTATATAAGACCCAATAGCAAAAATGCATTAAAAAAGCTTAATATACTTTGCTCACTATTAGAACAAATTTTACCCTAAAGGCGTAGGGTATCACATGGTCGATCTTAACCACCTATACTACTTTTCTATATGTTTTTTATTCTATTTGCCATTTTGTATTTTTCGTCACTCCGTGTATTTTCATAGTTAAACTTTAAAATTTTTCTCTCTCTCTATCTACTGTTTTATTTAAGTGAATAATAATGGAATAAATATTTTTCATTTTGACAAAATGATTTTTTTTTTCATTTTTTAAACTTTTCTGTAGACAAACAATTTTATTTTTTGTTAGTTAAAAAGGAGCAAACTTTGGTATTACATAAACATGAATATCTGCATATTTTTTTTTTTTTTTTTGTTTTTTTCTTAATTAGTAAAGTTTATTATTTTGTTTGGAGTTGTTTTTTTTTTAGATTTTTTGTTTATTTAATGAATTTATGTTTAATTTGGAAAAATTTTGTTTTTTTCTAATATTTATTCAAAGAAAAAAATTTCTTTAAATAGAAGATCATTTGTGAGCTTATGTGTTTCTTAATAGACAAGTTTGTCTTTTATTTATTTAGGTTGTTTTAAAAATAGGAAATATTGTGGGCTCCTGTAGACTTTTTAAAACTGTTAACATTTAATTTGTTATTAGGCGAAAGAACATTGAAGGAAAATATAAATTAACTTAAAATTTCCAAGAATTTTGGCAAAAAAGTTGTAATTGTTTTTAGCAAGAAAACGAAATTTTTTGCGAATTTATTTAACTAATAAACTTAAGTTAGAAAAGTTTCAAAATTTAACTATTTTTCTAAATTGACTTGAATTTGTTTTTAA